>JBAIAA010001033.1:0-174557 GCA_037893245.1 Crossaster papposus | reverse complement strand
AGATAATATAATATCCCTTGATCAGCAATGAATAAGAAAATAAAGGTTTTATTAAAAGATAAATGAGGTATTAATGTCCTGCTGCATTAGAACAGAAATGACATGATAAATTAGTGCAAAGAAAACTGTTATACTTGTCAAAATAAAACTATTTAAGATGGCCAGGGAAAAAGTTTCCTAGATACACTGTTCAATTCATTTCTCAGGCTGTCAGGAAGGGAGTTAACCATTTTAGGTAGACGTTTACGATAATTGGAAGAGGCATATCATCCACTCTACAAATATCAGTAATACGAATAAGATTATCTTGTCTTGTAGTGAATGGGTGAAAATCCTGATTTAAAGGAAAAAACGAAGGAGAACTTAAATTATCCGGAAGCAAATTATTAATATAATCGAGGTAATAATGGCAATTTGGACATTACAAATATCTTCCAGCTTCAACAGTTTCTATTTAAAACAAGGAGGAGGGGTATATGCATTGTACTGAACATGACACGCAGTACGAATACATTTTTTTTTTAGAGTAATAAGTCTTTTGTACAAAGAGGGGTTCACCTTTATCATGCCACCCCAAGCTAAGAGGCCATAGTTTAAATATGGATTAACTAAACTCTTATACATGGCCAAACTGTCTTTAACTCTTAAAGTATTCTTAGTTCTGTTAATAATATAATTACTTTTAGAAACTTTATTATATATGTGACCAAGCACTTTGTGCATTGGCTTATTGTAGACCATCCCTTACAGTCCCTTACAATAAAGTAACTAAGTCGTAAAAGTGTTGACAAGTAGCGACCCTGTGCAGCGGCCCTGGTACCAGTGTTATCAGCAGGCCAAGTTCACTTTCACTCAGCTCTCCTTGAGAGGCACACGCAATACCAAATCTATCCATTTCTTGAGACACACACAGCATCAAACCTATCCATTCCTTGCTGTCACCTGGATACCTGCAGAGTGAGTACACACTTTTGTTATATTTCCTTACTGGGATAGACCCACTATTAGTCAGATTTACAAGGTGGTTGTTAACAGTTTGCTAGAAGAATGTAGGATGAAAAGTACATGTAGCTCCTTCTTATATACTTTGTAGACATTGACTGCTGTTAAACTGTTCACTCTTTAATATAATCCTTTGTGTGCTTAGATTAGTTTTGTTTTATATAATTTGTCATATAAGAACCTTATTTTGAGTTGGGATATGTTACTCCCTTGTAATGCCAGATTTCCTGAAGTTAATTCGATCCTTTCTTAGGTTCAGTTTATATTTTATCTGGATCTTTTAAAGTATTTTGTTTGAAAGGTTTAGAGACGTATTCCTATCATTTAGCAACATGCAAGTTCAGACAACAGTTTGAAACTCTGTGTTATTTTATAAGGTTCAAACTGTACTGTATTGTGTGTATCGATTGGTTGCAATTGTGCTATTCATATAACTTATATCGATATTATTTATATTCGAGTGCCTTTGCCTAGTGGTTACCGGGACTGAGAAACAATTGATATGTGATCATTGCACTATTGCCAGCCTTGTATAGGCGAGGGTGGGTCTGTCCACCAAGTGCTTTCTAAGTTCATGGAAAAGTCATTAACCGCAGGTCAAAGGTTTGGCCACAGGGTCACTTTATGGGCCTCGGTGCTAGCTAGCCAGAGTTATTTATGTGATTTACTTTTCTCTTAAAAGTTTATCTTGTATTCTATAAGAACAGTTGATAGGCTACACCTGTTGAAGCTTCACAGGTCAAATGGGGCAACTACCCTTTGAAGTTTAATGGGATTGTTTAGTAGACTGAAGGCTTTAATGTTTTTCCTTTAATTTTATAAGTTAAGGTCAGTAATCTTGTATACAACATTTGGGTTGACTTTGTATACTCTTCAGTTTAAAGATGTAGACTCTATGTTACTTATATTTTCTCTATAGTGCCATTAGACTATTAGGCTTAGGTTTTTATGTTTATTGATTATTCCATTGTATTTTACATGTAATTTGATTGTAATTAATTACACCTATTTCTTTATTGCTTTCCTTTAATATGTATTGATTATTAGTTCTTTTCTTGTTTTATTTGTTGTATGTAGGATCACGTGCACCAATCTTTTTTTGGTACTGGGTTATAATAAAAAGCACTCGCAAGTCAAGAACATCTGTGTTACATATACAAGGTTAATGTGCTCCTTCTAGAGCATATTCTTATCAGTAATAAGGCCAAGAAAAGTACAGGAGGAGACCTTTTTAATAGTAACATTTTCTAGGCAAAGTGAGACATCAGGTAAAAACCTTTCTCTCTGCTGCAAAGAATAACAGATAGCATATAGTGAGTTTTATCAGGATGAATTTTTAACTTATTGGCTCTAAACCAATCTTGCAGTACTCTTAAATCATCATTCACAGTATTAGCCAGTACCTGCAAATTCTGTTCTGAGGCAACAAGTTGTATCATCAGCAAAAAGAACCGGTTTTAACAAGGGGCGACACATAGGCATATCATTAACGTAAATCAAAAACAATAATGGCCCAAGAGTTGACCACTGGGGTATTCCACAAGTGATATTACAAATATTAGATTTGACATCATCTAGAATCACATCCTGCTTACGATCATTTAAAGAACTTGTAAACCAGTCAAGTGCAATTCCACGAATTCCGTAATAATACATTTTACGTAATATAATGTGATGATTGACAGTATCAAAAGCTTTTTTAATATCTAAAAAACAGCAAAAGAAATATCGGACGGTACTTTGTTAACAGAATCAGACAGAATATTGTAAAACTCTAATACGGCATGAACAGTGGATCTACCTGCACGAAATCCGTATTGATTATGAGAAAGTAAGTTTGTGGAATCGAGAAAAAACAATATTTGACTGTGCATAAGTTTTTCTACAACTTTGGAGCAGGTATTAATTAGTGAGATAGGCCGGTAATTGCCTGGATCCTGGGAATTACCTTTTTTCAAAAACAGGAACAACTTTAGCTAATTTGTACAAGTTAGAAAAAGTACCTTGTTCAATGGAAGTATTACAAATTATTCGATAATGGAGCAGAAATTATGTCAATAACTTCCTTTAAAAGGGAATTACTAACTTCATCTGATCCAGAACTATTTTTTTTTTTAAACTTAGTGACGATTTTTATAATTTCCCCTGGATCAGTAGGGGTAAAAATAAATGAGTTAGAGGAAGAAGTTGCTAAGGTTAACCTCGCATTTTTATTAAAATTTGCTAAAATGTAAATTAAGTTAAAACATTTCAAATAAATATAATTCGGCGGGGGAAGGACTATTAAACACAACACAACAAAACGTCTTGTGCGCTTGGATTCCTCAGTATCGGTTCTTCTTGGTAGCTCCTAAAAAATTAAAAAATTAAACAAATTAACAAAACCAAGAAAACGCAAATACGGTCTGAAAGACGTATGCAATTTGAAGACAATTTCGAAAGAATACAGCCCAAAAGGTTGTATTTATAAAAACAAATAGAAATAAGCACAACATCAAGTTATTTACTTTATGAACATTATGATTTTTTCGAACTTTGATTAATATTAGTACCTACACCGATGAAAATGTTTTAAGTACTGTCCATGTAAAGTGATATTTTATGAACAACGATATTTAACGTAAATGTACATAGATATATTTATGTATGAGGGGTTGTAAGCCTGCGCCCCTGCCATCATTAAAGAAATGTATAATGTAAATGACATGTACATGTATACAGTTTGAAATGTAGTGTTCTATTAAATGACTAACTTCCTCCCAAAAGGTGTCCATCCAACAGAGGTATTACCTTTTGGTGGTTTGTTTTATTGGGAAAATATACGTTATTAAATGCAATTCTGCCAAAACAAATAATGTGGTTTTCAGTGTCATCATGGGTTGAAGAAACACATTGAATTATTAAGCCATCTTCATTTATGATCATTAGCATCAATCTTTATTTCTTTCTTTAAAGCATGCTGGTTCTCTATGACAGCTAGTACATACATTTTTTCCCGAATAATATGGATACTATTAAACACTGTTACAACAGATAAATAAGGGCTATTATGAGTATAATTCTTGTTTGTTCTCTTAAAGATGGACTACAACGAAAACTCACACATTAAATTTATTATCGGACCTTGTTTATGTTGTGTTCAGGTAACACTTTATTGTAACGGTCATGTTTTTCTCTAAATAATTTTGTTGCAATTTGACCGAAAAAATGAGACCTCGATTCTTCGATTTTGAAATTTCCCGCCCTGTACTGGTTCCCGGCAAAGATCCACTGAAAACCACAATGAAATCCACGATATAGTACCAGCGGACTTGTAAACCAGCGAAAAGTAATGACGTACTACCCATGAGCAACCGAGAGTAAACAAAAGACGCCATGTTATTCCGCATTGCATTGTACGGTAAAAATGCACGCACACGATCGACCCGAGTAAATCGTCATGGGTAGTACGTCACACACAAAGTATGAATTATTCATGAGTTAATATGAAGCAGAATCAGTGTCAAAAAGATCGGACGTGTTTTTACAACTCGGATGCTTTCCTAATTCGAATGTATTCCTAATTCGGATGCTTTTTGCAAAATCCGATGCTTTTTTAATTCGGATGAATTCGTAATTCGGATGCTTTTTGTAAACTCGGATGCTTTTTTAATTCGGATGCTTTTTTAATTCGGATGCTTTTCTAGTTCGGATGCTTTTTGTAATCTCGAATGCTTTTTTAATTTGAATGCTTTTCTAGTAGCTCGGATAATTTTTATAAACTCGGATGCTTTTCTAGTTTGAATGCTTTTTGTAAACTCAGATGCTTTTTGCAAACCGAACATATTCGCAAATCGGATGTTTTCCCAATCTGGCACTAGGGTGGCCGGCCTGAAAGGACATCACACATCGCAGATTCTGCAATATCGCGCATTCTGCGCGAATTTGAACGATGACAAACATGTTATCGCATATATCTAAGCATATATCTGAGATGTGGAAGATTTTATTGTAGATTTCTGCACAGATTTATGTGATGGTGAATATTTTCTGGGCACATTTTTGAAAAGTCGCATATTTTTATTTTAGATTTCAAGTTCTGCGCAGATTTCTTAGTACGCAAAGTTGTGCGATGTCGCACGGATGGGCACTACATGTACATTTCCATTGCACATTTAATTCTGCGCAGCTATGTCGCACTCACGTACAGCAGATTTATATGCAGATTTATGTTCACATTTCTGCCGCGATGTCAGCACATAGGTCCTACGACGTTTTAAAAGTTGAACCACGATTTTGAAAGTTGAACCACGACGTTTGCCTGTCCGTTTTATAACACATGTAGGTGCATGCCCATCCGTGCGACATCGCACAAATTTGCGTACTAAGAAATCTGCGCAGAACTTGAAATCTAAAATAAAAATATGCGACTTTTCAAAAATCTGCCTAGAAAATATTCACCATCACATAAATCTGTGCAGAAATCTACAATAAAATCTTCCACATCTCAGATATATGCTTAGATATATGCGATAACATGTTTGTCATCGTTCAAATTCGCGCAGAATGCGTGATATTGCAGAATCTGCGATGTGTGATGTCCTTTCAGGGCCACCCTAGTGCCGGATTGGGAAAGCATCCGATTTGCGAATATGTTCGGTTTGCAAAAAGCATCCGAGTTTACAAAAAACATTCAAACTAGAAAAGCATCCGAATTAAAAAAGCATCCGAGTTTATAAAAAGCATCCGAGCTAGAAAAGCATTCGAATTAAAAAAGCATTCGAGATTACAAAAAGAATCCAAACTAGAAAAGCATCCGAATTAAAAAAGCATCCGAATTAAAAAAGCATCCGAGTTTACAAAAAGCATCCGAATTACGAATTCATCCGAATTAAAAAAGTATCCGAGTTTGCAAAAAGCATCCGAATTAGGAATACATCCGAATTAGGAAAGCATCCGAGTTGTAAAAACACGTCCGATCTTTTTGACACTGATTCTGCTTCATAAGTTAAGGGCTTTTGCTGAAACTGAGTTTTTCTGGGTCGTAGAACGCCGATCAATTTTTTTTTTTGCATGAAGGAACAAGTTTTATCATAATACTAATGATATATTAGTAATCATTATACATTTCTCGAACAAAAACAGCAACACAGCTTTTATCATTATTCCGTTGTAGTCCATCTTTAATACAATGTCTATTTAAAAAAGGGATTTTTGTTTAATGTGTTGCTATTGCCTAAAACACGTTGTTTTGAACGTAGTTTTTCACTGCACATCAATATATAAATTAGGTCCTATCTTTCAGTGCACTTACTTGCATGTCAAGTTGTTGATTTAGGCTTTGCCTGAAAATACACCTCTGCATAAAGCAAAAAAACATAATTTTATTCAGTTTCCACTTTAACCCCAACTCCCTAGGGTGTGTGCAAAATCATATTGATTTAAAAAAGGGTTAGGGGTAAAGATATGCTTTTCACTAAAATTGAAAAGCTTTTGTTTTGGCGATATAATACTTTCAACACACAGAGTGGTGGTTTTTAATGCAATATTTCTATGCATTTCTATTTCAGATCACTGGATTCCCATCCTGGTTCAACCTGAAACCATTGCCCGCGGAATAACTAAGGCCGGACATAGGCCTACCCCTTTAATGGACCATGACTTCAACATACTTTAAGATATATAAATTTATAATTTGTAGTATTATTGGTTTTCTATTTTGAAGATCTTTCCATTGACATCTACCAAGTTTGTTATATTTGGACCAAGACATAAACAACTACTTAAATTTATTTCACATTCCGTTGGCGCGGCCTGTTTGATAATAGGAACCATTTGATTTTGATACGCGTACGGGATACTGATGCAGCTCAAAAAAGTAGCCCATTAGATTAACGTTTTGCGTTGTTATTTCATCAGGTACACTATCGGGAATTTACATCTCATTTTAATCTCTTATAGGATAGAGTGACAGGAAGTCACTATCTGATGCAGTCCTTGTCACCTCTCTAGCTGTATCTAGTGAAAACTGAATCCTCTCCACAGCCAAGCTCACAGTTTTCTCTCATTCTTCCAGTCTCTTCTCACGATCCGCCTGGATGCGTTCCATGTCGTCAATGATGAGATTTTCCTGAGCCGTTATCTCTGCTCGTATCTTAGCTGCTCTGTCTTGCACTTCTGTCTTGACTTTCTGAATTGTGAGATTTAAATCTTCTTTCATTCTTAAGACGTTTTCTCGTGATTCCTGGATTGCCTTCATTGAGTTTTCAAGTGGAGACATCAGTTCAGCCAACGATTGCTTGTAAGTCGATGCTGCCTCGTCTATCTCAATGTACAAGTGTTCTGGCATACGGTGGTTTACGACAGTACAGTCTCGGCAGATGAGTATTTCACACGTGGTACAAAAGAACCTTACTGCTTCGCCCGCATGGATCGGACATTTCGGATGTTGTTTCTGATGTTTTTTTGTCAGTGCAACCTTCCCCTCACAAATATCCTTCAGTGGAGTGACCTTGTGGTTTGACATTGCTTCAAATCGAAGATGCATTTTGCTACAGGCTGAGCACACATTCTGGTCGCAGTCCAGACATCGATGCGTTGCCTCGTTTCCCCCCTCACAAATATCACAGAAAAGACCAGCATCACCCAAGCCCACTACCTTATCCTGAGGTTCAATCTTCTCAACCAGACCGATTAGATGAAAGTTGGTTTTCAGACCCTGCACCCCCGCCTCTGGAAGTTTTGTCTCCTGTTGACACACGGGGCAAGGAAAATCCGTACAGCCCTGGTGCTTCGTGCTGCAGTATTTCAGCAGACATTGCTCGCAGAAACTATGCAGGCATTCTAATATATTTGGCTGTTGATATCGCTCCTGGCAAATGCAGCACTCAAGTAGATGTCTGCTGATTGTCTCTACTAGAGCAGAACTTACTGCAGGTCCAGTCGCCATTTAGTTTTGTCTGTGAAAAAGAAGAAATGTGTTTAGTTTATTTGATTAATAGGGATCAAAAGCCAGAGCTCTAGATGTACGTAAATTTGAAAGAAGGGCAAAATCACACTCTTACTAAAACCGCACATCCTCTTCCAACTGTCATCCCTTTCATTTTAGTTTTGTTTATACATTGCTATTTGGCGAAATTATTTGAGCACAATCGGTGTGTTACTGTAGATGCAGGGGAGGCCATAATTGCGACAAGTTGTACGCTTCATCACAAAATGTGCAGATATGAAATAAACTAGCAGTAGCAGCTTCATACCGGGTACTGTCAAAAGTATTCAATATGAATGAATTTAATACTTAGTTAGTAAAGTGCCGTCCAGATAATTATGTACAATGACAATAAGCACTTGTTATTTTTTTATTTTTTTAGCATTGCCATTGTGCCTGCATTGTCATTGACAATGACATTGATTTATATGAAAAAAACAGCGTCAGGCTGCAACATATTCTTTCCCATAAATTTTTCCCTATTGACTGATATAATAATATCTTTGCTCACATTTTTTAAGTTTCCGGTTTGGATGGTAACACCGTTAAAGTTTCTGCCGATGCGAGTTGAAATTAAGCAAACCTTGCACTTTCACTAGTTTCAGCAATCAGCATGGAGGAATAAGAAGGAGGTTTCAGTAACTATTTTCATCGAAGCAGTATTCATGAAAGTACAACAAGTCGAAATGGAAGCCAACATGAAGTGCGCCCCCAATAGACGACACGCCCAGCGTTCTGACTCTGGCCGTTTTTTAAACCCCAGTTAGGATCCATCGAGCTTCATCACCATTGACGAATTACTGCATGAACGGAGACGAAGCTGGGGCTTGGAAAACGGCTCACATTATGACCCAGCTCTACACGGACGGATCATGCATTGCTCATTCACGCTTTAAATCGGCACGAACGAGAAGTGCAACATGGCGGACCCACGACGTCACTCTGTGAGCCAATGAAATGTCCAGGTGTAGAGGTCAGTGAGTAAGTACGTATGACATAATGTTTATAAATAACAAATGTACAGAGTAAATCACTGACCTCTACACCTGGACATTTTATTGGCTCACAAAAGTGACGTCTTGGGTCCGCCATGTTGCACTTCTCGTTCGCGCCAACTTCAGTTCAAGCGTAAGCACGGCAGAATATGGGCAATGATCCGTCCATTGGGGCCAATTTCACGAAGCTGCTAAGCACAAAAATTTGCTTAGCATGAACATTTGTCCTTGGTAAAAACAAGGTTACAAACCAAATTTTTACGTGATCTTTATTGTTTTTGATTGATAATCAGCTGTTTTTTTGCCTAGCATGAATAACACGTAGAATTTTGGCTGATAACTTGTTTTTAATGAGCAAGACTTTTTTGTGCTAAGCAAATTTGTGTGCTTAGCAGCTCCGTGAAATTGGCCCCAGGTGTAGAGGTCAGTGGGTGGGATGGGATGGGGTATGGGATAGGGGATAGGATGGGGGATGGAATGAGGAGAAGATGTGATTGGGTATATGATGGGATGGGATGGGAGGGGGGGGGGGGGGGGGGGGGTGGAAAGGGATGGGGTGGAGTGGGGTGGAATGGGAGATGGGATGGGATAAGTGATGAAAATGGATCAGATGGGGATGGGATGGAATGTTGGATGGGGATGGAATAGGATGGGGTGAGATGGGAGTGGGATAGGTGGGGATTGTGAGTTCATGCGTTTAGAGATATATTATTATGGGGGTACGTGGACATGGGGTGAGTATGGGCCTGGTGGACACGAACATCCGCTGTGGGGACATAGTCTATGTGTACGTGAACTAAGATAACCTATTACAAACCAAACAGATTACAAGACTCATTTGTATCTTTATTTTGGGCCCCGCATGGTCACAACGACTTTTATTACAGCTGCTTTAATAAATGCAGGAGTGGGCCGAGACGAGATTGTATTTATTTAAAAAACAAAACAGTTTCCACTTACCTTATAATTACTGTGTTCGCCTATACTAGTCGTGCAACAATATACACATACAGAATAAACAAATTGGGACGATGGCCTCGGGAAATAGGTCTCCCTTCTGGTCACTGACAGACCCTCGGGGAATAGACATGCTCTAGTGACCTTATTGCCAGTCCATATACGTGTTTTATGACACACCTCGGTCCAAAATATGAAATAATCGTGATCCTCCAGACGCAAAAATCTTGAGGGCGCTGTAACCAGTCAATTTATTTTAGTCTATTGTCCGCTTCGGGAACTATTTCCCACAAATTCACGGTGGCGCATGCATTAGCCTATTAATTAACCCCACGTGACCGTGTTTCAGCCAGCCAGAATACAGAACTAGCAAGACGGGTTTTATTATACACTCACAGACCCGAGGGGGATAGACGATAGTGACCGAATCATGCAGTCCATATATGTGTTTTATGAAATAATGTCCAAAATATGAAATAATCGTGATGAAATTGTTGATTCTAGAACAAATTTAAATTGTTGGTTTGTTCTTCAACATTCGTAACTATAGTTCTGTATATTCTTATGCCCCGCTTTCACTTAAGCTACGAATATCCCGAATCGTACCGAATCGGACAATGCCGAAATTCGTGGCGATTCGGCAAAAAACTTATGTAAAAGTTTTGTGGAGATTCGGGAGGAGGTACGAAGCTGATACGACTTAATTACGAAAGATTTATACGATAATTCGTGGCTAATCGAATAAGGTACGACTCACTTATGAATATGCCGAATTTATGTACGAATCCACTACGACCTAACGATTCAGTTACGACTACTACGACTTATCTACGAATAGTTTACGATAATCGGCATTGTTCGTGGCATTTCGGCATATGCTTGGGTCACGAAAGGATTGGTAGTTGATTCGTACTACATTTGGGACATTCATGCCTGATTCGGGATGTTTTCGGCGTGGGTCCACGAATTTGAGGGAGACACGAATGGCCAAGAATAGCCCAGAATGCGAAATAGTCGGCGATTACGAAGCTGTTACGGTCGATAAGAAAGGGTTACGAAGCTGTTACGATACATCTACGAAACTGAAATTCGTGAACCCTCCCACGAAAGTTTTTGCCAAACAAACACTTTCGTGGCGGCTCGACGAACTCACGCGAACTGTACGAATGATTAGGAATCCACTAGGAATCATTTAAGAACTGCAAGAAACCTTTAAGAAATATCTACGAACCAAACGAATTTCCGATTCGGGACTATTCGGGATATTCGTAACAGTTCATAATCATGCCGAACCATTACGAATGTAACAAGAACTGTACGAATATTATAAGAATAACTTTTACGAATACTCCAAGATTTTGTTAAGAATAAATAAGAATAATATAATAATTAAGCAAGTATGAAACAGAATAATGACGAATTATCCAGATTTTCCTAGGAATTAAATATGAATAACCAAGGATCAAGCAGAATTTAGTACGAATTGATCCAGAATAGTCCAGAAGTAACTGAATAAACCAGAACTGCCAAATAATTGATGTGAATATCTACTCTGCTCGGCAAACTGGAACTGACTGACGATGAGCTCTTGTCTGGATCGTTGTATATATCTTGATCGTCTGGATTTGGCGTCGTTCTTATGAATCTTGCGGTTAAGATTGAAATCGGCCTAGCTCGGGATTGTTCGGGATTTTCGCATTACATTCGGCTTATTCGGTCTTGGCTCTTACTAAATCCGTAATGAAATTGGCATAATCCTAGGCCATTCTGGAGGTATCCCCATATTATCCGTCGTAGCAAAGTCGTAGGGGTATCATAGGGGCACTGTGTTGGCATCTTGCCGGTGTCGTGGCTGTACATGTACTTGGATCCTCATTGAGTAATACTGTAGCCACTATCTTCAATTTACCGCCCAAAGCCTTATTTTGGCATTAAAAATAGTGTCGCTTACAAGATTTCAGTTGATTTTTAAAACATTTTACATTAATGATTTAAAAAATTGTAATTCTTCAGTAGTAATTTTTAATAATGTTGAAATTCAATGTTTTTAATATAAAGTTTAAATGTATTTTTATGTTTTGAGCATGAGAACCAGGACAATTTCTTTTGTATACGACTGTATATAAATAGCAATAAACCATTAATAATAATAATTTCAGCATAAATATTAAGAAATGCGTATGGGTCAAAGCATTTCGATTACTTAATTTGTTTTGTTTTAATTGGCATACAAAAAACAATGATCAACAGCAACAGCTGAAAGGGTCACGTCTTAGTTTTACTCAATCATAAAAACCATACAACAAATTTATATATTTGGCGGTAGCGAAGCACGTCAAGAGCCACCTAATCCGCTATTTATTCCTCATATCTGAGCTTTTATACAAATGTATTACCAATTTAATATAAACAAACTTTATTTAAACCGTTGCAAAAAGGATTTTAAGTTTTCTTCCAATGATATTCTATATGTAGCCTTTCAATAAAGAATAAATGACAAATTACTAATAAGGTTTACATGGTCCAGGGATCAAGGCTCACAATATGCCTTACCTGTTAACTGTTCACGTTATACATGTACCAATATACAATGGTAAAACAAAACGTCTTAATCCACTTCATCGGAGAAACGTGACGTCCAGGAAAAAAACAGAGATTAAAAAAACAAAAAAATGCTCTGAAAACCTGTACCCAAAAACATTCAGCGCTCTCCTCAGTGCGGGGTGTGGGCTTCACCCGATTATAATTGATCAATATTACTAATTCCTCAAATGAACGAGGTGGTAGATCTTGTGATAGTGCTTTCTAGACTGACTTTCTTTTGTCCCTCCTCCTTATTTATACATACTACTCCCCGAACTCATTACGTAACGCCTTTCTCTACAGTACACCTGGCACGCATTACATGCATTGCCCGAATTCCAAAGACAATTATTTCCCGCTATATATACTTCGAACCGCGGGAAATGAATATTATTATACTTAAAAGCAAACAAAACAAATACAAGTCCATAAAACGTGACAAGTTAAAACGGTCAAGGTAAAAAAGACAGATCGGTAAAAAGTTGCTAGGCAATGCTTCCGTCACACCAAACTAGTTCTCAAAACGTCCTGCCCCGTCCTAACAGAAATCGTAAAACGGGCTGTGCTTGGTGTAGAACGTGTAATTTTGGTCAAATAATGTCATAAATACGATGCTACTTTGTTCAGAAACAATCCTCAATATGTCTATCTCGTCTTTAACCCGTCCGCAGTAGTTGGTATCCAGTTCAGATCGGGTAAAATTGCCCGTTCACACCTCGTGCGGACGTTTTCAAGCAGTCCAAACCCGTTCTGAACTTGTTGTACCTCGTTCTAATAGTGCGGCAGCTATGTGTATAATATCAGAAGGATTGTGCATTTTGTGGTAAAAGCACCAAATTTGGTACAGACATTGCTTAATATATAATTAACAAATTTAGATATTGTGCCAAGCTCAATTTTTTTCCTGGGGACCACAAATAGCAAATCCAAGATGGCCGCCATCCGATTCCGAATATCTTAAAAATGCCCCAAAATCTTGGGGACAAAATATTTTGCAAACATGAATAAAGTGTCGTTTTTCATATTTCCATGTGTGCTGAATGCATTCCAACCAAAAACGAGTTGATAAAATGCACCAATTTGCGTAAATCCAAGATGGCCGCCGTGCAAAATCGGAATATCTGGGGATATATAACAGATATAACAGATACGCGCCTGTCCCCACACATATCCACCCTGATGTATGGCCCGTTTTGTGTGTTGCAGCAGGGCTGCACGAGTTGGTGGTATGGCATCGATGGACCTGCCTTTGACAGCA
Organism: Crossaster papposus; assembly: GCA_037893245.1. NCBI lineage: Eukaryota > Metazoa > Echinodermata > Asteroidea > Velatida > Solasteridae > Crossaster > Crossaster papposus. The sequence continues at coordinate 160,795 of JBAIAA010001033.1, read as the reverse complement.
AAGATATGTTTTCTTGCAAGGTCAACACTGGTTTCTGTTGAGGTGCTGCCATACACTCACCAGAGTCTTGGGGGTGAAAAAAAACCCATCCCGAGGATGGGAACCACTATGGACACTTGCAATGTTGGATTTAATCATACAATTGACCATTTCATTAGTTTTGGTGCATTTGATCAATTCAATTGGATTCAGCGCGTATGAAAACATAGAAAACAACACTTTATTCATGTTTCAACAACATTTTGTCACAAAGATATGACATTTTTTTGGTGGCCATCTTGGATTACTGTTGCTTTAGCAATATCCTACATAATTTTGGATACCTCCATTGTGTTCCTCGCATGTGAAAACCTATGTGTAGACACCAAAATCATCTCCCCATCTTGATTCTGTCAAAAGTTATTGCCGATTTCCCATTTGGCCGATTTTGCACGGCGGCCATCTTGGATTTGCGCAAATTGGTGCATTTTATCAACTCGTTTTTGGTTGGAATGCATTCAGCACACATGGAAATATGAAAAACGACACTTTATTCATGTTTGCAAAATATTTTGTCCCCAAGATTTTGGGGCATTTTTAAGATATTCGGAATCGGATGGCGGCCATCTTGGATTTGCTATTTGTGGTCCCCAGGAAAAAAATTGAGCTTGGCACAATATCTAAATTTGTTAATTATATATTAAGCAATGTCTGTACCAAATTTGGTGCTTTTACCACAAAATGCACAATTATTTCACGTATCTGCCGCACTATTATAATACGTTCTAACCGATGCTAACAATTTCTTAACAATACCACGTCGTTCCCAAACAGTTACGTCGTTCCCATACAGTTCACCTCGTTCTCACCACGTCCTCATTTCGTCCCTAGTGCGTTCTGAACGTAATTGCAATCGCGTCCTGGCCCGACGGCTATAAATACCTAGCGCGTTTTTGCCTTCATATACATGTCCAAACACGTGTGCTTTTGTATACAGTGCGCGTGCTTTCATATTCAACGTCAATAGAAAATGTAGGATTTTTCAAAAGCCACGCCCACAACTAATTTCTCATTAAAATGGTTTCAAATGTTTGCAAGGCATTGGTCTACAAGTTCAAACTAGTTTGCACCCAAAACACATGCAACAATAATCGCTGAAAAATGCTTACTGCTTAGAATCAGGGAAACCCCTACAAGGGCGTGGTTTGTTAATTTAAAAGCCACGCCCACAACAAATTTCTCTTTCAAATGTTTGCAAGGCATAGGTCTAAAAGTTCAAACTGGTTTGAACCCAAAACACATGTACTAATAATTGCTGAAAAATGCGTACTACATGTACATGTACTTACAATCAGGAAACCCCTAAAAGGGGTGTTGCTTGTTAATTTAAAAGAGATAGTATACATAAAACATGATTAATTATAATTTAAAAACATTGTGGAAATTTTCTCAGATTTAACTCACCGTGAGGAATTAAAAATCAGCAATTGGTGTTCATGTTTGCGTGAATAAACAGCGAATTTCAATTATGCCCCCTTTATTACAAAAATAGCCATAGAAAATGACAAAACCCCTGAAAGAAATTTTGGAAACATAAATCAGTGAAATGGAACCACCAAGCATTCCAAAACTGTATTTAGATCGCTTCTTGGTCTTAAAAAACACCTGAACCTATTTTGGGACATAAGAACCACTACTATTGCAAATGAAATCAGTGGAAGTAGCCAGTGTCATGAAAATCAGACTCCTATGAAAATCGGAGTCTGACCCTTTTTCGTATTATTGGTTAAACCCTCTCAGGTGACAGGTCACGCTCCTAATTATCTCCACTTAAGCATGCGCAATACTACCAATGAGTCCGGATTTCAAGGGGTCTGAAATTCACGCTACACCAGTCTACTTAAGTCTAGTAAAGTCATTAGCGGTGAGGTTTGTTGTCTACACAATTATTTCTTTTGACTGGGTTTTTAGACTGGGTAGTGTATGCTTGCATGCGTGTTTGGTTTTCTATTTATTTGTGATTTGAAAATAGCAGAACAAAAACTGTGGTCCCAAACAATTTTCGGAAGACGAAGTCTACTAAATTATATTATAAAATACCAAGATGGCTCTAAAGAAACTCATCGTAATATTCACACTCGCACCAAATTTAGTCTTTGATTTATGTACGTTTCTCCAAATAAATTCTCATCTTCATATTTTAGCATGTCTCTTACAAATTATACTTCCTTCATGTAAAAAAGAAATGTGTGAATGTTAAATAGTGAGTGAGTTGCCACCAAATGGCTCTTTTACAAGAGTGAGTTAATTCACACTTTTTGAGTGGTTTGTTTTTCACTGTTAGAGCAACTCTGAAATTCGCATTTTTGGATTAATTTTTTTGTATTGAATATGTTGATAAGATTTACAAGCTGGTAATAATCTTACGCCGTATTTCAAGTTATAACTTGTTTTATTCGTATTTGTGACTTTTATTCGATTGTCGAACGAAGCTCTACATGTTTGTTTGTGGTTTTTTTCCATCAACGATAAAATCGGCATGTTTGCTTGCAATGTCGCATCACACCTCGTGTAAAATCTTGACTGAGTAGCCGTCAGCCACTGCCAGCTGCCCATCTGATGTGAATGTGATTCCGTTGGGAGAGTACAGATCCCGTGAAATGCACTTGAGAAATCCACCTTGAGAGTCATAGTGGTGGATATGTCCCGTGTTATCACCATTATGCATTGCAAGATAGATACCTGAGCTATCAGTGTACACACCGTTGCAGTACTCTACTGGTTGACCATTGATGGTGGGTTTGATGGTGCGCTGTGTAGTACCATTGCCATCAGCAACATAAACTTTCTCTGACTGTGAACTAATGACAATTCTATCATTGCTGTATACAGCTATATAGTAAGGTGCAACCTGGACTGGTATGGTACGTAGGAGCTCACCATCAGTGGGGCTGTGTTCAGTCACCACCAGCCTCTCGATATCACCTACTACGATGGTGCCATCATTCTTGACAGCTACACTCCGGAGGTCAACTGCGGTCTTACCGTCCTCACTCGGTGGCACTGTTGGGAACTCGTAGGCCAGCGTGTTGTCGCTGTTAAACACCTTCACATGGGATGCGATGTCCTCGACGACCACCAAACGATTGTTGGTGCGTGTAGCTGCGATGCTAAATGGACCTGTAGGAGTCATGATATCAAAACAAACGAACGATATGCAGTTATTGCACAATCCATTCATCAACACAGACATTCTTGAAAGAGTGAAAACTGCAGTAGAAAACAAAATGTTTGTCAAGGAATACACTGTCAAGGCTGTCAAGTACACGCTTTAGAAATTAACGCGTCTTATATTTTATCTTGCATAATCTGGTTATGTTTGGTGTTTATCTATTCATGCCCCAGATTGAGGGTCATTTTCTGTGTGAATTATGGGCGATATACATTTTTAAAAGGTCTTTCATGCCAACGAGTGATAAACATACACTGCGAAAACTGTGTTTAGCGAGTAAACAATTTTCTAAACACTTCCTTGCTCTCAGTTTGTAATTGTTGTTTACATACTAAACGTATTTAGCATGAGGATGTATAGTGTTTAGTCATTGAACATTGATGTTTAGGAATTGGACACGGGTGTTTAGCTGCTAAACACGTTAACTGTTGGCAAACAAAATGTGTAAACCTGCGTATACCGATGTTTAGGCGAAAATATGTCTTTAATCAAATCCACAGTATTAATTTTTTTTCTCTGTAACTATCAGATGTATTTTTCTTGGACTTTCCATGTTTTGCAAAGAGATTCAGGAATAAAGCAAATCAAATTACTGAGGTCAAATGTCCATTTTTATTTTTTCCACTTTTTAAATTTTGTTTTCATGAAACATACATTGAGGTTGAAAAAATTCCTATGCCATGGGTACCAACTTATTCAGTAGATCATTATTTTGTTTCAAATGTACAGTTGTAAAGGAGTTTGATTTACTTTTTTGTTTATCTTATTTAATTTTTTTTAAATAATATAGAGAATATTAGTGAAGAGCAAAGGCAAATTGTTCAAATGCATAATTTCGCAGATTGTGTAATTTCAACTTACATCCTTGCATCGGGATCGTGCTTTTCTGGTTGCCATCGATGCTGCAGATTACAACTCGTTGGTTCCAGTAGTCAGTCACGGCAATCTCATCAGGTTGACGAGCAGCAATGCCCCAAGCCCCAATAAACTCTCCTGGACCGCTTCCCCGTCTACCAAACTCACCACACAGCTCCCACTTGCCTTCTGTCACTACCACCTCACCCAGACTGATGTCACCAACACCCTCACTCTGCTTGAACTTCAGAAATGCCAGCCTGTCATCAACTCTAGGAATAGCCTGACCAGCCAACAGTTTCAAGTCTTTGCTGATTGTAGGATAGAGTGACAGGAAGTCACTATCTGATGCAGTCCTTGTCACCTCTCTAGCCGTATCTAGTGAAAACTGAAACCTCTCCACAGCCAAGCTAGCGGTTTTCTCACATTCCTCCAGCTTCTGCTCACGATCTGTTTGGATGTGTTTGATATCGTCAAGGATGCGATTTTCCTGAGCCGTTACCTCTGCTCGTATCTTAGCAGCTCTGTCTTGCACTTCTGTCTTGACCTTCTGAATTGTGAGATTTAAATCTTCTTTCAGTCCTAAGACATTTTTTCGTGATTCCTGGATTGCCTTCATTGAGTTTTCAAGTGGAGAAATCAGTTCAGCCAACGATTGCTTGTAAGTCGATGCTGCCTCATCTCCCTCAATGTACAAGTGTTCTGGCTTACAGTGGCCAACGACGGTACAATCTCGGCAGATCAACACTTCACATGTCGTACAAAAGAACCTTGTTGCTTCGCCCTTGTGGATCAGACATTTGGGATGTTGTTTTAAATGTTCCTTTGTCAGTGTAACCTTCCCCTCACAAATGTCCTTTAGTGAAGTCACCTTGTGGTTTGAAGAGGAAGCAAATCGAAGATGTGTTTTGCTACAGGCTGGGCACACATTCTGGTCGCAGTCCAGACATCGATGAGTTGCCTCGTTTTCCCCCTCACAAATATCACAGGAAAGACCAGCATCACCCAAGCTCACTACCTTCTCCTGAAGTTCAATCTCCTCAACCAGACCGATTAGTTTCGTCTTCTGTCGACACACAGGGCAAGGAATCTGTGTACAGCCCTGGTGCTTCGTGCTGCAGTAATTCAGCAGACATTGTTCGCAGAAGTTGTGCAGGCATTCTAGTAACTTAGGCTGTTTGTATCTCTCCTGGCAAATGCAGCACTCAAGATGTCTGCCGATTGTCTCTAGAGCTGAACTTACTGCAGGTCCAGTCGCCATTTTGTTTTGTCTGAGAAAAACAAGAAGAATGTGTTCATGTATTTATTAATAGGGATCGACAGAGAGCTCTAGATGTACGTGAATTTGAAAGAAGGGCAAAATCACACTCTAACCAAAACTGCACATCCTCTTCAAACTGCACTGTCATCACTTTCATTTTATATGTGATTGTTTTTTACATTGCTATTTGCCAATCCAATCTGTTAACCCTAACCCTACCTAATGCTACTTTTTACTACTAGTAGTAGGGGTGTCATACACACCGTGCAGACCCACTAGACAACGAGTAACAACATGAGAATTTGCAGATCTCATGAAATGTATCATCTGAAAAAGAAAGACTTATATGAAAAATATGAGCAACATACATACTAGAAAAGATGATTTGAAATGCTTGAAAGATGTAAATAGAATAAATGAGATGGTTCAAAAAAACACTTTTTAATTACTGTTGCTTAATACGTTTGTTGTCTAGGAAAAAGCGCAATCTGAAAAGTTTATCGGACCATAACTTGGCAACGCTTTGACCGATTTTGAAAGTTGAAAGAGATTTGCAATCTACTCACCAAGCCCTTCAAGAAATAGTCCCAAATAACTTCCTAAAAGCAATATTAAAATTTGTATTGTCCCCCCTACTAGTAGTAAAAAGTAGTGTGCAGTACTCTCACTGACTTGTGTGCAATGCCTGTAGTAATTTTTAGTATTTGGTACTTCACCCCTTATTGCACTCGTAGTACTTTTTAGCATTGGGTCCCTCTGCTTGCTGAGTGTGCATGGCCCATGTATGCTGTGTAAGGTGTTCTAAACTCTACAGCAAAAATTGTCACTTGGGACACATTGGGTCAAGGCTGGACTACAGGTAAGTATTACCGACCTGTATTGCCACTATTAGTACTTTGTAGTTGGCAGTATCTGTACTCTGTCAGTACACACCCAATCATCAGTCACGGAGAGACCCAATGCTACAAAATACTAAGTAGTATTCTGTAGTATGCAGTTCTTTAGCCCAAAGTAAGGCCTAGGGGGTTAGGGTTAATGAGAGGGCTGATAATTTTAGAAGTAACTTAATAATTACATCTCATCTTGACACCGACAGCCATGCAAGTTGTTACCAAAATATTGAACTGAATTCTATACATAATATTCAGGGAATTAAGATGTGGTTCGAGGTCATGTATCATGAATCTTTGACTTTGACCTTTAATTCATTTTCTCCACTGGCTGGTGTTATAGTCCATATAGCAGGCATCAATGACAATGGGAAGACAGTCTAGATATAAAATTATCATTTGGCGAAAATTATTTGAGCAGGTATGTTACTCAAGATGCAGTAGCGACAAGCTACATCACAAAATGTGCAGATATGCAATAAACCATGGAGAAATAAGAAGGAATACATCTATAAGGTCTATTGTCGATCGGTTGATTTCAACAGGTGGCGCCCTGCGCTACGCAAGAAAGGGAGCATCGCGCGCACGGCGAACCACTCGAAAATATGTCGTCATCAAAATTCCTAAATCTAAAAAGAAGACCAACTCTCATCGTATTTGAGGGCCAGAGGTGTTGTAGTAAATAATGAAAAGCATAAAGAGCTTGCCGAGAAGGCTTGGTTTAGTTGCAAAACAGCTCCCTTTGTCTGCCCATCATGCTTTGCGCTAAACTTTGGGATCGCGATCAGCAATAGACCTTATCTACACACTGGCAAAAGTATTACATGTATCAGTAACTCGGTCTAGCTGGCATTGTACATGTACATTCATTGACATTGTCATGTACATGTACCTGCATTGACATCGATTATGAAAAAAACAGCGTCAAGCTGCAACATATTCTTTGCCAATTTTCAATTGATCGATATGTTTACTCACATTTTTAAAAAAGTTTTCAGTTTGGATGCGCGTGAAATAAGCAAATCCTTTCAGTTTCACTCAGTTATTGTCCTGCGGCGACGCGGAAGTACAACAAGTGCAACTAAAGTCGACATGGAATGCAACACGAATAGCGCCCCCAAGATACAACACGCCCAGCGTTCTAACTCTGGTCGTTTTCCAAACCCCAGCTCTAATTTAGGATCTATCGGGCTTCATCCCATCACCATTGACGAATTACTGCATGACGAAGCCAGGTCGGAGACAAAGCTGGGGCTTGGACAACGGCTCACAGATACCGGATCCAATTGATCACTGTATAGGAGATGGGTAGGAGAGGGGATGGGGTACTGGCGGATGGGGAGGGGATGGGAAGCTTGGCCAGGGGTGGAATGGGGTGGGATGGAAAGGGGTGTAGGATGGATAGGACGGGGGATGGAATGGATTTGGGGTGGAATGGAATGGCCGGGATTGGATGCGGGGATGGAATGGGGGTGGGATGGGGGATGAAATGGGGGTGGGATGGGATATGGGATGGAGGATAGGTTGAGATGAGGGATGGAATGAGAGAAGGGATGTGGAATGTGATGGAATGGAATGGTTGTGGGATGGGGAATGGGATTGAATGGAAAGGGGGATGGGATGGAATGGTGGTGGCATGGGATGCCTGCATACTCATGATAATACAGCACTGTATTAGCATCGATTGTAAAATCAATGTAATATTCGTGCATTTCGAATATTTCCACTTCAGTCTTCTTAATTCTGTTTTGGTTGTTTCAGGATGTCTAGAAACCATAGAGCTATATTAAATTACTAGAGCGCTAACTCTTTATTCTTACGCGCGGAGATCCTTTGAATCCATTCTGTAAGCAGACATTTTGAATTCATGTGCGTGTTGTAGAACATAATAAAAATAGATGGATTTAATTTTGAAAGTGTACTCTAAATGCAACGCGCGTGCAAGTAGAACAGACGCAAACAACTTTACGCGCGTCATGTAAGTAAAAAAAAGTCACGGCAAAATCAACTGCAGCGCGCGAATACGCACGCGCATTTGCGATGTTTGCGCTCATTTGCTGATCATGCGTTTTGGTTTTGGGCGTATCGGCTATGGTAACGCATTGTATAGAATACAAACGCAGATATGCAAATAGCCGTACAAAAGCCGTACAAAAGTTTGAGGTTTCCATAGGTTTGTGCACAAACATGGATGCGCCCAGCTCGCATCACTTTGTACATCCAGCCAGCGCTCTAGTAATTTAATATAGCTCTATGCTAGAAACACATCTGATCATTTTCAAGAACGTTATTGTTGTATGCCTTATAACTTGTGCATGTTACATTTAATGGAATTTAAATTGTTGACGACAATGTACAAGGCTAAAGGTTAATAATGCCCCAAAAGGTTAATAATGCCACAAATCGTACAGATTCGCCTTGGATGCCCCGGAGTATCTGCCTTTTTAATTGATCAATGCCACATGTGAACCACAATTTTGGCCCGCGTACGGGCTGGCCCGCGTACGGGCTGGCCCGCGTACGGGCTGGCCCGCGTACGGGCTGGCCCGCGTACGGGCTGGCCCGCGTACGGGCTGGCCCGCGTACGGGCTGGCCCGCGTACGGGCTGGCCCGCGTACGGGCTGGCCCGCGTACGGGCTGGCCCGCGTACGGGCTGGCCCGCGTACGGGCTGGCCCGCGTACGGGCTGGCCCGCGTACGGGCTGGCCCGCGTACGGGCTGGCCCGCGTACGGGCTGGCCCGCGTACGGGCTGGCCCGCGTACGGGCTGGCCCGCGTACGGGCTGGCCCGCGTACGGGCTGGCCCGCGTACGGGCTGGCCCGCGTACGGGCTGGCCCGCGTACGGGCTGGCCCGCGTACGGGCTGGCCCGCGTACGGGCTGGCCCGCGTACGGGCTGGCCCGCGTACGGGCTGGCCCGCGTACGGGCTGGCCCGCGTACGGGCTGGCCCGCGTACGGGCTGGCCCGCGTACGGGCTGGCCCGCGTACGGGCTGGCCCGCGTACGGGCTGGCCCGCGTACGGGCTGGCCCGCGTACGGGCTGGCCCGCGTACGGGCTGGCCCGCGTACGGGCTGGCCCGCGTACGGGCTGGCCCGCGTACGGGCTGGCCCGCGTACGGGCTGGCCCGCGTACGGGCTGGCCCGCGTACGGGCTGGCCCGCGTACGGGCTGGCCCGCGTACGGGCTGGCCCGCGTACGGGCTGGCCCGCGTACGGGCTGGCCCGCGTACGGGCTGGCCCGCGTACGGGCTGGCCCGCGTACGGGCCTGAGTTATCTGGTAAAACGCGCAACACGTCACGTCAACGTTTCTAAAACCTAATTGTATTTTTATTAAAATTTGCTAAAATGTAACTTAAAGCATTTCAAATAAATATAATTCGGCGGGGGAAGGACTATTAAACACAACACAACAAAACGTCTTAGTAACATGTGGGCTATTCCCCAGTATCGGTTTGACTGTTCTTCTTGGTGGCTCCTAAAAAAATAAAAAATAAAACAAATTGACAAAACCAAGACAAAGCAAATACGGTCTGAAAGACGTATGCAATGAAGACTCATGCACGTACTCGAATTTTCACGTGAGTAGAAAAGTGCTTGGTTGGTGGTGGTTAAGGGCACTTCTGGCAATCTTATAGTGCCCTTTGTGCCAGTTACTGTAGTCTTGCTATCCAGTTGAAAACTACGTTGTTGTTTTTTCGGGTTTTTTTTTTTCTTCTTTCTTTCTCCTTTTTTTTAAATTATTGTTTTGGTTATATGTAGATCGAAGACTTTGCTTGAGCTCCAGAGTTAGAATGGGAAGAAAAGAAATAACAAAAGATCAAAACAACCTGCTACTAGGAGTTAGCTATCCAATGATGTCTTGAGGGGAAATGACTATAGGAAAATATTAGAGAAAAGAAAATACATGCGACTCAAAAATCTTGTATGTGAACTGTCAAGGCAAAACATGCAAATAAAGCAGCGATGAGACCTGTGTAAAGTATATGTATGTAGAATGGACATTTTTTGGAAATCTGGTCTACTTTTGCATTTCCATTAATACCGCATTTTATCCACTCAAAAGTAACTCTATTAGCTTGGTTTTGAATGCTTATCAGGGTGTGTCTAATGTCCGACACAATTTTATTGCTGCGAATAGGGTGTGAGATGGCTTGAATTGCACTTAAACAGTCACTGAAAATGCAGGTGTGCATGGGCTGAACATCTTCAATCCATTCTACAGCTAACAGAATAGCAAAGAGTTCCGCTGTAAAAATATAAGCCTCATTGTTTAGTTTAATACTCTTGGAGTAACTGAATTGAGGAATATAGATTCCACATCCGACTGTTTTGGTAGTAGGATTAAGTTATCCGTCAGTGTAGATGTGGAGTGAATTTCCCCACTGGGTATGTATCGTTTCCGCAGCAATGATGCCCTTTTTATTTATGTCCGATATGTGTTTAATGCGGTTGAAGATTTCGGCCGAGATGTCTGGTTTTGTGTAATACCAGTAAGAAAAAGGGTTGTGTAATGGGAAAATGTTGAAGTAAGGTTGACTGGATCTAGCTTCAAAAGGTGTGTGGGGCAGACTATTTTTTCATTTTTCAGCAAAATAATGTTTCTGCCAGCAATCTGTTTGGACTTACTTGTTGGGGTGAGAATCCTGCATGCTGAGTTTAATATTGTAGAGATTGCAGAGAAATCTGCGACGAAAACATAACGGGAGTTCACCACACTCTTCTTGTAGTTTTTGACACGAAGTTCCGTAGAGTGCTCCGGAGCATATTCTCAGAGCTTGATATTGTATGCTGTCTAATTTCTGTTTATGTTCCATGGCCGCTGAATTAAAGGCTTCACATCCATAATCAAGAATTGGTTTGATGAGTGTTTTGTATAATGATAGAGAATACAGCAATCCGCTCCCCAGTCCTTTCCGCTAACACATCTCAAGATATTGAGTTTGGATTTGCATCTGTTGGTAATATAATTAATATAGTCCTTCTAGTTAAGTTTGTTGTCAAAAATAATACCCAAAAATTTATTTGACTTCTGGAATTTAATATCAGTATTATTTATCTTTAAGCTACAGGAAGCATATTGCGTTTTTGTGTAAAGAGAGTCCCAAAGGTTTTTAGAATGGATATTTTGAAGCCCCATCTATCGCACCAGGCAGAGATATCATTTAGATTTTGTTCGATTTTTTGTTGATAAAGTTTATGTTTCTATTAGACTTCCAAATAACTATATCGTCGGCATATTGGGAGTGTTGATTTCGTTTATGACTTCAGAAAGACCGTTGATAGCTATGTTAAAAAGAATGGGACTGACAACACTTCCTTAATTGGGGAATGCCAATATTGACATTGTGCGAGTCAGAGTAGGTACCATTGATATTCACTTGAATTTTTCCATTGGTAAGGAAATCATCAATCTATTTAGTAATACATCCATATATTCCAAGAGAGTGAAGTTTAATGATTATGCCTTTTGGCCATATACCATGTCATATGCCTTTTTCAAGGTCTAAAAAGACAGCAAGGGTGCTTTCCTTGTTGGCAAAAGCTTTATTTATGTTAGACTCTAGGTAATAATGATGTGATCTTTAGTACTTCTTCCTTTTCGGAAACCACTCTGGTGAGCGCTGAGTAGATTATGTTTTTCCAGGTACCAGATGAGTCTGTTATTAACCATACGTTCCATGATCTTACAGAATGTGGAGGTGAGGGCTATAGGTCTATATGACTTAGGATCAGAGGGACTTTTGCCAGGTTTTAAAATAGGGACGAGAATAGCTTCCTTCCATGTGCTTGGACATTGAGAAGTTTTCCATATTATGTTAAAAATGAATAGGAGAAAGCCACGGGTTTTCAGAGGGATATGTTTAACGATATTATTACATATATTATATTTTCCATGAGAGGGCTAAATGGATGGCTTCTTCAAGTTCTGATATGTTAAAAGGACCATTAATGATGTTATCATTTTCCTCAGAGTGGGAAAAGTTATCTTCTGCATTTTGTTTTACTTCGAGGAAAGAATCACTGTAGTTTTTGTCACTACTGGTGGAAGCAAAACTACTAGCAAGCAAGTTATAACCTTTTCTTTATCCGTAATAAATTCTTGAATGTTGTCTGTTAAAGTGGAAATATTAGTCTTGGTATGGGTATTGTTAATACGATGAATTTTGTCCCAGATCATTTTAGAGAGGTAGTTTAAAGTATTGCAAACATTTGTCCAATCCTCTCTCTTAGCCACTTGTATTGTTTTACGGGCTATAGCACAAGTGTATTTATAGTGGATAAGGTCTTTGAGATGACATTTTTTAAAAAGAGTTTTAAGGGTTTCTTTACGATTTGTAATAGCTCTTTTGCAATCATCATTCCACCATGTGGTGGGCTTTCTTTTATAAATTTTAGTAGTAGTGATTTGTGGGATGGTACAGTTAATAGCCTCAGTGAGTTGATCGATGTATGTATTATAATATCTTCAGCACTGCAACATGAAGTTATGTTGGGTTCAGTAATGAAACTATCACAGGCAGTTTGAAAAGTATCCCAGTTAGCTTTTTTTTATAGACAGGTGAGGGATATGTTTATGTGGCGTATGAAAACATTTTTTATTTGATTCAAAAATGATAGGATGATGATCGCTGCCCCGTGTGTCATTCAAAATATTCCAATTGTAATTAGCTGCTATGTCAGAAGTGGTAAGAGTAATATCAATGCAGGTAATAGTACCATTAGAGGTATTAATTCTTGTCCCGTCTCCATTATTTATGCAGACAAGATGATGTTTGTCTATTAGATTTTCGATGACATGGCCATTCGTATCTATCTTCTTGCTTCCCCAAAGGGGATTATGGCTGTTGAAGTCTCCACAAATAATAGTATTTTTACAAATATGATTTTCAATGTCTATAAAGTTCTTCTCTTTCAGGGTAATACAGGGATTATAGGCATTGATAATTTTTAATTTACTTTTATCAGAAATATAAATGTCAACTATTTGATAATGAATAGGAAAATCTTTGTCTATAATGTTGTTGACGGTAAGACCTTTTCTAGTAAAAATGGCACATCCCCCGCCAGTATTGTTATGTTCTGGTTTCCTGTCACTACGGAAAATTGTATATCCAGGGAGATTGAATTTTTTCCCTTCCTTGAGCCAAGTTTCTTGGACACATGATGTCAGGTTTATTATTCCAGTTATTTACAGCATGTTTTAATTCATTTCCATATGCGATAAAAGATTGGGCATTCCATTGTAAAATGATGACCATGAGAATAATATTCATTATTAAGTTTGTTTATTTCCTCCTTTTGAGCGATTGGAAGTTTTCGGGTTACTTTGTTTTTGGTGTTTCAGAGTGAATTTGTGAGTTCTCTATGGTGGGTTCTGTGGGTTTTGTTTTGGATTGAGAAAGTCTAGTTTGTCGAAAAGGCTTATCAGAAGATTGCGAAGAATCATTTTGTCTACACTGTTTATCATATCTTTGATCTTGTGAGTCTTAGTTAACTGATGGTATAAGTTGTTTTTAGTTGTCTCCCAGATTTGAAGTGTTACGATAAGTAATTCTATCAGGGATTTGTCAGCTTGTAAATAAGTTGAGGTTGGTTCAGTTTGGCAAGCAACTGGAACTTCGTCAGTTTGGGTGGATGCATCTACCGGTATTTTGTTAGCAGAAGACATGTTTTGTTTTCTTTGTACATCATTTACGGCTTGAGAAGTTTGTGGGGTTGTCCAATTTCTTCTTTCGGATTTGAGTTTGTTTAGGTGTTAATGTAGATGTACATGTATCCCTAGTTTTTTTTTAGCGTGGACAGTGATATTTGTGCTTATAGATTTGGGAGCTTCAGCATAGGATATGTTGTAAGTGACTCCTACTTCTTGTATCTTCTTTTCTTGCTTCATGGTGTTATATCCGCCGTAGTTGAAGAACAACCAATATATTGGTTATGAATTACCAATAGATTGGTTAATACCTTGGTTTCAAGCTCAACCAATATGACTGGTTGAAGGACAACCAACATATTGGTTATAAATGGCCAATAGATTGGTTGATAACTCAGTTGCAAGCTCAACCAATATAACTGGTTGAAGGGCAACCAATATATTGGTTATAAATTACCAATAAATTGGTTGATACCTTTAACCAATATGACTGGTTGACGGACAACCAACGCATTGGTTACGCTTTAACCAACACATTGGTTAAAAACAACAAATATTGGGCCAACCAATTAGATTGGTTGGTCTTTTAACCAATCTATTTTTAGAGTGTGCTTGTTAGCTCGGGAAAGTTGTAATGAAATCGGCAAATCATGATGGGTCATTCTGGAATTATCCGTTTTTTATTCTTAAAAAAAACCAATCATTCGGCTTGATTCGGTCTGATTCGGCTACTAATTCATACCTATAGTTCTTGATTATTATTGTTCTTAAGTTATCATTCTTAAGTTATACTAATTCATATACAAACAGCGAATCGGGGCTAATTTATACCGATGCCGTCAAGAATTTGTATTCGGGATAGATCGGGGGATTCAGGGCAAATGTCGACTGCAATCGGTGACGTTTTGGGTAGTACGAATCCCCTTCGTCAGACTTAAAAACGATAACAAAATAACCGAAAAAGAACATTATTTCTGAAAGGGCAAAAGATAAAGGTCTCGTAAACTTATTAAATAAAATACATATACCCAAAGATTTTCGTAGGATGTCGTCACAACATTGTGGGGATCGTGACGACGTCGTCACTACGTTGTGGGAGGTTGTATCAATGTCGTGGCAAAGTCGCAGGGGTACCTTAAGCCCCGGCCACAACGCGTACGGATCGTACGAAATTGTGTCGTGGTAGACCCATAAAATATTTGTCGTGGCCAGATCTTGCAACATGCCGAAATCTATTTCGAGTTGTAACAAGGGCTAGACACAATAAAGATGGTTTGGCGATGGGGACGCGTCAGACATGTCGTGGTTATGTCGCAAGTCAGTCGTTCGACAGTCGTGGGGCCATCGTGAGTTGTCGGATATTGTTGGTGAGCTGTTTTTCAAGTGATCAGGTCGTGGTTCACCCGTGGGATGCGCGTGGGACGCTCGCGCGTCCGTCTCCCGACTATACGAGGCGTTCTGTTACCTGCCATTTGCTCTTGAGATTTTTTAGTGGAAACAGTTTTGCCCGAATTTAATATAAGTTTATATCCAGGATGCCTTCCAAAAAGAAAAACAAAAAAAGAAATGTGGTAACAGTGGCTGATGTGCGCGACAGTCACAAGACATAAATATACCACAAACAAAAAATCGTCGAACAAGAAAGATGCATGCTCAAAATTTCGTAGGACTTTCTTGCGACGGCCCCACAATTTGCGTCGTGGGTTCGTTGTGAGCAGGCCTCTAGGGGCACCGTGTTGGTATCTTGCCGATGTCGTGGCTGTATCGTGCCTTACCAATTCGTGGCACGTTCTTGTCGTTTGACCACGACATTCGCCTTCAAATTCGTCAAAGTGGGAAAGGAGTCAAACACCTTTATAACAAGGTCCTTTGGGACGGGTACCTTAACCTTGTATTATCAGTACTTGGATCCTCATTGAGTAATAGCTACCATCTTCAATTTACCGCCCAAAGCCTTACTTTGGCATTAAAAGTATGATGTTAGCATAAATATTAAGAAAGCCGTATGGGTCAGAGCATTCCGCTAAGAATTTTTGTTATGAATCATTCTAAATTTGTACCGAATGAAATGAAGCTCCTTTTAATCGCAATACATTCATATCCTATACTTCTTCTCATACACGTACAGACACGTGTGCTTTTATATACAGTGCGCGTGCTTTCATATTCAAGGTCAATGGAAAATGTCGAATGTTTCAAAAGCCACGCCCACATTCAAATGTTGTCAAATGTTTGCAAGGCATTGGTCTAAAAGTTAAAACTTGTTTGCACCAAAAGCACAAGCACTGACAATCGCAAAACAAATGCGTACTACATGTACATTTACAATCAGGAAACCCCCCATAAAAGGGGCGTGGCTTGTTAATTAATAATTGATAGTATATACATACAACATAATTTATTATCATTTAAAAACATTGTGGATATTTTCTCAGATTCAACTCGTCGTTAGGAACTAAAAATCAGTAATTGGTGTTCATTTTAGCATGAATATAAAGCGGTTTTCATTTGTCCCTCCTTTTTTATTAAAATTTTGGAAACATATAAATCTGTAAAATGGAACCACCAAGCATTCTAAAACTGTTTTCAGGTCGCTTCTAGGTCTTAGAAAACACATGAGCCTATGTTTGGACATAAGAACCACTATACTAATATCGAAATTGAAATCAGTGGAAGTAGCCGGTGTCATGAAAATCATACTCCTATGAAAATCGAACCCTTTTCCTATTATTGGTTAAACACTCTCAGGTGACAGGTCACGCTCCTAATTATCTCCACTCACGCATGCGCAATACTACAAATGAGTCCGGATTTCATGGGGTCTGAAATTCACGCTACACCAGTCTACTTAAGGCTAGTAAAGTCATTAGCGGTGACGTTTGTTGTCTGCACAATTATTTCTTTGAGTTTTTAGACTGGGTAGTATGCTTACATGCGTGTTTTGTTTTCTATATTTATTTGCGATTTGAAAATAGCAGAACAAAAACTGTGGTCCCAAACAATTTTCGGAAGACGCAGTAGAAATTATATTATAAAATACCAAGATGGCTCAAAAGAAACTCATCGCACCAAATTTAGTCTTCAAATTAATTCTCATCTTCATATTTTAACATGTCTCTTACAAATTATACTTCCTAAAAAATGTGTAAATGTCAAATAGTGAATGTTGATACCAAAATGGCTCTTTTACAAGAGTGAGTTAATTCACACTTTTCGAGTGGTTTGTTTTCCACTGTTAGAGCAACTCTGAAATTCGCATTTTGGAGTGGAATTTTTTTAATTTAAATATTTTAATAAGATATTTACAAGCTGGTTATAATCTTACGCCGTATTTCAAGATATCACTTGTTTTATTGGTACTTGTGACTTTTATTCGGTTGTCAAACAAAGCTCTACGTGTTTGTTTTTGTTTGTTCCATCAACGATAAAATCGGCATGTTTGCTTGCAATGTCGCATCACACCTGGTGATACATCTTGACTGAGTAGTAGTCAGCCACTGCCAGCTGCCCATCTGATGTGAATGTGATTCCTTGGGGATAGTGCAGACCCTGTGCAATGCACTTGAGAAATCCACCTTGAGAGTCATAGTGGTGGATATGACCCGTGTTATCATCATTAACCATTGCAACATAGATACCTGAGCTATCAGTATACACACCGTTGCAGTACCGTACTGGTTGACCATTGATGGTGGGTTTGATGGTGAGCCGTGTAGTACCATTGCCATCAGCAACATAAACTGTCTCTGACTGTGAACTAATGACAATTCTATCATTGCTGTCTACAGCCAGAAAGCAAGGTTTAACCTTGACTGGTATGGTACGTAGGAGCTCGCCATCAGTGGGGCTGTGTTCAGTCAACACCAGCCTCTTGACATCGCCTACTACGATGGTACCATCATTCTTGACAGCTACACTCTGGAGCTCAACTGCGGTCTTACTGACCTCACTCGGTTGCACCGTTAGGAACTCGTAGGCCAGCGTGCTGTCGCTGTTGAACACCTTTACGTGGGATGGGTTTAGGTAAACAACCACCAAACGATTGTTGGTGCGTGTAGCTGCGATGCCGTATGGATCAGTAGGAGTCATGATGTCAAAACAAACAAACAAACGTATGCAGTTATTGCACAATCTTTTCAACACAGACATTCTTGAAAGAGTGAAAACTGCAGTAAACAAATGTCTGTCACAGAATACATTGTCAAGGTTTGGTATACACGCTTGAGAAATCACCGCATATTATAATTTATTTTGCATGATCTTGTTATATGTTTTTATGCCCGAGATTGTGGGGCATAATTATGCTTCACTGTAATTTATTTTACTGTGTGAATAATGGGCGAGATAAAAATATAAAAGAAAAAAGTCTTCCATGCCAACGAGTGATAAACATACACTGAAAACTGTGTTTAGCGAGTAAACAATTTTCTAAACACTTTCTTGCTATCAGTTTGTGATGCTTCCGCCGAAACAAACCCATACCTCGGAGTTTTCGCTGCAGAGTCCGCCTGCTTACCAACATATTGTGGTTCACTAGTAACGACGCCAATATCTCATCATAGTTTAACCCCAAATTGAAGTAGAGACGAACAATTTCATTATTTATAGCTGTCTGTGGCATTGTGCACTAATGGTGGACTAGCAATCTACTGAGTCCTGCATAAATGAACAAAATACGAATCCCTGATAACAGATTATGAATCCGTAAAAACAGATTATCCGTAATAACGAATTGCTAATCCGTAATAACAGATTGCTAATCCGTAATAACGGATTACAAATCCGTAATAACGGATTGTGAATCCGTAATAACGGATTGCGAATCCGTAATAATAATTTAAATGCTTCACCAGTTAAACAGAATGTATAATGAACTACTTTATTATAAAAAAGTTAGGCTGAAATTATTGTTCTTTCACCTTTTAAACAGGCATGCAACTTGTTCTCGGATCCGCTGATTTCCTTGTTTTTTAACTTTTCATGAATGCCATTACAAATTGAAGAATACTCATGATTATATTAAGTCCAGGTAACATTCTTGCTGCGTGCGCGTTAAAGGGAATCTCCACCCATAGTTTATAATTGCATAATGTTAAAGAGTGTCAATTAATTGCCATTGTGACTTGATTTTTTATTTATTTGTATCGGTTTCGGTAATCATATAAAACAGAGATTTTCTCGCACTGCCCTTACCGTCATGCGAGCCGCCATTTTGTTCTGGTTTATCGGTACATCCGAGGTATTGTGACGTAGTGTCTGCACCATCATCAGTACGCGAAGCCCGGTCGATAGCGGCCCTGCTGAACCGATGCAACAAGTCCGATTATAAACATATTATATTATTGACACGCGATCTCATGTGAGCACTATTTTCGCAAGAGGAGATGAGTGTGTGCAGTGTATTTGGGAGGAGAGGGGTTGGAGCTTCTAGAGAGCTGCGACAACATCTTATTGGTGACAAGGAGAAGGCTATTACGGGTAAGTTGCTATTGAAATCGATGTTGACGGTGCATATCCTGGTTAGGTATATACATGTAAAATAATATAACATAAGTAGAGCATTTATAAAGCGCTTTTAACAAATATCAAAGTGCTGTACAAAACTGTAACTATACAAGAAAACGCGTGCTATGAGTGCCACCTACTGCCCCATCCACTTTCTACTGAAGTCAACTTGGGAGTAACTACAACAGGTCCTCAATCAAAATGTTTGATCCCAAATAAAATTACACTGTATAAATCTTGCATCATTTCAATCTGTTGACATTGATCTACATGTACAATCCCTGAGTTGTCGTTAACACAGGTCAACAAATTCAATGTGTAAATAGCCTTCAATGCCCCTTCATGTAAGACATCCAGCTTTCATATATTTTGTGACCAAACAAAAAGAGTTTTATTTTTAATTTATGCTGTTAAACATTTTTTTACCATCTTTATTTAACTTTACCCTTTTCTACTTTTTGCTCCCAGAATATGTGAGGATGACCTTTCCCTCTGTGGAGACAAGCCAGGTCACTCAGGCAATGGCATATAAGCTGAAAGATGTGAGGACTGCTACTGCTAGTGAAAAAACATTGAAAATTTCAAGGTTGTACGTATACTATTTGCACCGTCGATATCAGAATTTAAAATAATCGAAATATCGAAAATCCAATATCAAGAATATTCAATCATGTATATCGATTATCCAATGTAAAAGTTTTTAAAATGTGGAAAATTACAGACAATGGAACTTCTTCCAGCAAAGGAAGAATCTTAACCCTTTCAATCCCACGGGCTCCAAAAAGAGCCTTTGTTGTGATATGCTTGGAACCCGTGGGCGACAAAAAGTCCCACGATTTGCCATGAGCTTGGAGACTATAAGGCAACTTATCTCACCAGCGAAAACGCTGCTTGAGAGTTATTGGTTTGGCGCCCTCTGCTGACAGAAATAAAGTTTTTGAAGTTAGCGCGCCATCCCATATGAATTGCATGCAGGCATGAATGTACGTGTACGTGAATAGGTTAGCTACCGGTCACGTGACTGACGCGACGCGCGACATTATAGCGTCGCGTCCCGGCCCATGCATATCCATTGCGGTCGAAGTAGGTTATACGTATCGCTGTGTTTTTGCAATCGGAATGGAACAAATCCCCAATGATGACATTTTGGCTGAGATTTTAGCAGATAGTGATTCCGGATGTGACTTAAATGATGACACTGAAGAGTCTTCGGATGACGAGAGCATGCTCGGCGAAAACACAGCAGAATTTCAAGAGGTAAGCGCATGATACAGGCTTGAGTAGGTGCCCTCGAGTATAACGGAAATTAGAGTATAACTGTATTTATTTGATGTATGTACAGTGGCACTCAGTGCATGTACATCAAATGAATACAGATTACAGTCCTATAGAAATTTACCTCCACCCATAAACATGGTACAGCCTGTCGTGCAATTTTGCATCCAAAAAGATGCAGTAGTAGTATTCTTAACCTCAAATAAGAATAGCTTCGTAGGCCGTTTGGCCTGGTATTTAGACTCCGTATTATTATGTATTATATTTGGCAAGAATTTAGAAGATGATTCACTATGCCAATCACAGTCAATACCATACACCAGGCATTCACATTCATGACATATCTGCAACGACTATTGAGGCCACCGTGATCGTTCTTTTCTCAGCGCAATATTCATTTTAGGCATGTGCTGCAAATTAGCATTAACAAATATAGGACCGATAATCAAATTTTATCTTGCTTCTTTTGCAGCCTACCCAATATGACGGCCATCCAAGTTCTTCCAAATCAAGAACCGGAAAAGCCAATTTCCGATCTGGTTGGGAACGACGAGACCACTACGATTGTGGGACTGTGCAGTTCACTGGAAATCCTGGCCCAACTGGCGACTTCGGAACACTCTCGGCAGTGGAGATCTTCAAGCTGTATTTTTGCCAACTCGTGTGGGATTTGCTCGTCGACGAAACTAATCGCTATGCACAGCAAACAATAGACTCAAATCCTGAACAACAGTTCTCCTGGTACCCAACCAACGTTCCCGAAATGATGGCATTTGTAGCACTTATCATTGCTATGGGCATAAACAAATCGCCTCAATATAGGATGTATTGGTCAACATCAGAAATTTTGAAAATTCCCTTTTATCCGTCGGTAATGTAGAGAAATCGTTTCATTTCAATTCTTCGGTTTCTCCACATCTCCAATAACCAAATTCCTCGTGAATCCTCGGCTAAACAAGACAAACTTTCCAAAGTTCGGCCCTTGATAGAAGTCATTATCCCGAAGTTTCTTAACCTGTATAAACCTGCGCAGAATCTGTCTCCAGACGAGAGTATGTTGAAATTTAAGGGACGCTTAGCCTAAGTGTTATTCAGTACATGCCCAACAAACCAGTAAAACGTGGGATGAAAGCATTTTCATTAAATTGTAGTAAATCCGGATACACGTGCAATTGGGAACTGTACACAGGTGCTGACAACACAAAAACTGTAAACGATAAGGTACATGTAGATTCCGAGTCATCAGACTGCCATCCACCAAACCTGACAGTCCCTGGAAAAGTGGTTATAGAATTAGTCAAACCACTTCAGAATAAGGGACACGTCATATACTGTGACAATTACTATACAAGTCCGTCGCTGATAGCAAAACTGTCTGAACAAGGCTTTGGATGTTGCGGAACTGCTCGATATACTGCTAAGGGAATACCCGAGGTCGCAAATCCAAAAAATCATAAAATGAAGAAAGGTAACAACCCAATCTTTTTGGTGAAAAATGGGCAATTGTGCATGGTTTGGCAAAACAAAAAATCTGTAACATTTTTAACCAATGTCGGCAGCACTGCAGTGTCAAAAAAGCAAACTCGATGTAAAAAGAGCACTTCTGGATTTCGTGAAGTTATGAAGCCCGAATGTATTTCATCTTACAATTTAAATATGGGAGGCACAGATTTAGCAGACCAGTGTTTTCAGTACTACAATCATACCCACAGAAGCTTGAAATGGTGGAAACGAGTTTTTTACCATCTTCTCAATATATGTATTGTCAATAGCACACTGCAAATTTATTGGTCAATTATAATGTTGGGTAAACCGTTTTCACCACTCGTTGGTCAAAAATGCTGAATGTTGGTAAACATTATTATTTGCCCAACACATATCTTTGTCTTTTACTAAATTATTTAGGCCGTGGGCCAGAAATCGTAGCGTGCAAGATCATTCAAGGTTTTCGGTGGCAACTTGTTTTCTTTTCTAATGAACACATTTTGTGTCACAGATTGATATTTCTTCTGTTGCCTGCACTGAACGTTGCACGTTAACGTGAAAATCAAGGTTGAAAATATTCAATTTTCCGTCGCTTCGTGGACGTTTTTTGAACCACCAACAGAGGGCGGTATCTGCAACCTCGAATCATCGCTTTGTGGACTACTTAGAAAATCGCGTTAATGTACCCGGGAACGAGGAAGGCAGAAGCAATATGGCGACGCCCTTGAATTGGGCGTGCGTTTGCCACGTCTGCGAAGAAAAGGGGGAAATTACACCGTTTTCAGAGACGAGCTGGCAGAAATGTGTAACTTGTTGTCAGCAATGGAAATAATTGGATGGAAAGGAGAGGGGGGTTGCGATTGAAACTTGAAAGTAACGAAATAGCAAAAACAACGAGCGACCAAAAGACTACCAGTCATGCCAGTACCACAGCACAGGCCTGTACCGGAGGTAAATTCCCATGTCATGGGGAATAGCCATGACATGGTCTCGGGCTATTTTAGCATTAGAGACACTGTTACTGAGACCAAAATGAAGTTTGTTTGACCCCAAAAAGATGAGTATAAATAATACTTTTGTTTCTTTTGTTCACAATATTATTATTGATGGCATAAAAACAATTAATAATAGTACATCATATTTATAAGCCTAAATAATACATTTTTAAGCTATATCCGTTTCACTCGCGCATGTGTAAACTAATCTCTTGCTCCATGGTCTCATGAACAATTTGTTTTTCATAAACAAAACACTTCTCATAGTCCTAGTCTCACAGTCACACAACATATTTAATTGGCTTAGTTATAGGCTCAATCTGATAGAGGACAGGTCATGCAGGTGGGATGATGTTTAATTTGTTCATGCAATCAGTCTTTGTAATTGTAGAGTACCTCACCACTTGGAAACACACGCCTAAAATCATCTGGTTACGTTGTTTGAATCTCTAAATAAAAACAATTCAAGTCCAAATGAAAAGTACCTAGCCTGCCTGGTAATTGAAAATGAGGCAATGCAAAACATCCAATCATAACAGATTCTGCGAGCATTAATTAGTCATGAATTAATTAGTCATTTTGCATTTACTGTGGTATAGCTGAACAGTGCGGCAAAATGGCATTGCCTACAAAAAACTGAATAACACTTTTGCCCCTAAAAATAGATGCAGGCGGCAACGTACATGTAAGTTGTTACTTTTAGAATTGTTTATAAATATAAGACTATTCACCGGTCTTTTTTTCTCTCCAGTACTCCCTTTCTGACATGCACCAATACATATGCTTTTGTCCAGATAATTAAATTAAAAAGTCAAACTGAGCAAATGTGTGGCTCCATGGTGAAACTCTTGACTGTGGTTTTAGTAATCCGAATTAAGTCCTAAAATTGACATTATTTTTTTATTTTCCCAGGGGTACGAGTGGAGTATTTTTTTTCCTCCTCATTTCAACAGATTATGCAAGGTTTTTAAAATAAAGAGAGCCAAGGCAAGGATGGAGAAGAGCTCAACCAGTGAAGGGGGTGCTGATGAAGGAGAAGCGGTAATCCCCCGTAAGAGAAGACATGCTAGCGAGAAGGAGCAACGGTCAGGCATGTGCTTTGCCGGGTTGATGAAGGAATTCCCTCCAACTATATACCACACGAGCATCATATCAAGCAGCTTTGTATATGCACTCTCCGGAAGTGAGAGAGCAGCCCCCCAGTCCAGTTGGCAATGGTTGGGAGATGGAAGGATAGAACCTTGTATTTTAGTGGAATTCCTTGCCTGTGGCCTCCAAAATAGTTCTTGCAAGTGCAAGAAGGCTAGTTGCACCTCACAAAATTGTTCCTGTGTGGCTGGCGAATTGCGTTGCAGCGATTGCGACAACATCATAACTCAGTAGCATAACCAAAGGCACCGAATGCCTGTCCAGCGATGAAGAAAGTGAAAGTGACATTGATTATGATGAGTAGACAAAGTGTCTTGTACCCCTCACTAAGTATTGAAAGGTATACATGTACATGTATTCATCGCCAGCCATATTTATGTTGGCGTACACCACTTGTAAATATGCTTGGCTACAGTACTTTCAGGCTGGCATGAACAAACTCGGTGATATGTTAGGCCATATTCAATGGTTTAAGTGTTATTTTGGTAATCATATCTTACCTAATTGCTATGACAATAAAACTTTTACAATTATATGTTGGCATAAATGACTTTATTCTTCATACATAATAGGACAAATTTCAATTATATCTTTATTGACAAAATTCCCCCAATACGAGCTTAAAATAAAACATTGTAAATAAAGTATATGATCAAAGCATTGTTTTTACATAATATGGCATTTGTGAAACTCTATTGTCTATGAACAGGCATATGTGTACAGTTAATTATTAATTAATCTAAGTCGGTGACAACTGCAGTGGGATTACAGAAGCCATTGCTGAGATTCTTAAGGGTATGGAGTCAAACAACGGCTGTTGGAGGCCCCCAAACGGATCTTTATGGGGATTAAAATGTGGATGAAGATTGTGCCTAAACGTGCAACCTGACAGCTGGGCAACAGAAAGATTTGAATTCAGCACCCTCGAATTGACAAAGAACAACCATTTAAAAGTTGCCACCAAAAACCTTGAATGGACTTCATTTTCTAGGCGAGCTACGATTTCTGGCCCACGGCCTAATTGGTCAATGAATGTATTACCCAAGAATTGGTCAACGGGAGTGCGGCATGAACATAGACTTGCCCATGCCTAAATCTACCTGCAAAAAGTGCATGCAATTTGCCACGAGTGATATGCATCTAAACCTTATATTAAAGTGTACTTTAGATTATCTTTAAAGTAATTTTCATTACTGGAATTTTTTTGGAATTTTAATTGCAAAATGGTAGGCCGTTGTTTGCTTTTTTCTTATATGGCGGACTTGGAAAAAGTCTACTAGGTTTTTAACCAACACAAAAGCAAAGTTCCCGCCCCGCCGGCCAATCGTGCACACAGCTAGTACATATATATGTAGGCCTACATTGTACATTTGTACATGTACATACAAACCGTACGTACGCAGTACATACACGTACATGTACGCACGTAGTATGCAGTTAAGGAAGACAATAGGGACTTTTCGATTTGCACGTTTACTAGTAGACTGCGACGTATGCGGCCACAAGTAGACTGCGACGTATGCGGCACGCTAAATGTTGTACCTTACCTTTTCGATTTCTACGACTACGACTACGCTCACTCAGTGACGTCATGCCTTATGTTTGGCGCGCGCTATGCACACTACGTCGTCACAGTTTTCCAACGACGGCAAAACAAGGTTGAACGCGTTCAAGAATTCTGCTACGAACGACGAGTTCGTCGATGCGCATGCGCACTGCTTCACAAATGACCGCATACGTCGCAGTCTACTAGTAAACGTGCAAATCGAAAAGTCCCTATTGATGTTGGAGATCTCCTCTGGGAATAGGGCCTGGAAAGCCTCAATAAAACGTTCTCAGGTAATGTAAGAACTTAGAATGTTGTTTCTGTTAACATAGAACTATCCAGGCCAGGTGTGTCATTATTGTCTTGTCATATTCATCAAAGAGAAACAGTACTCCTAACTCCATAGGGTGTGTGCAAAATCATATTGAGTTTGGAGGATTTAGGAAGGTTAGGGTTAATCTGCAATTCCAAATTCGTGCCGAACTAGCTACGATAATCGTAACCCACCATCCTCCCGATGGCCGAAGACCGGAGGGTTATGAGACAAATTGTGTACAAAATTACCGTTTTTGCAATTTTGACCATGTTTACATGTGGTTGCCACTGCGCCCCAAATTTGCCTCTTCGTGAAAACGCTAAAGTCAATCCGTGCACCTGGATAGTTCTATGTTAACATAAACAACTGTCTTAGTTCTTACATTACAGTGAGAACGTTTCATTGAGGCTTTCCAGGCCCCATTCCCGGAGGATATCTTTAACATCAATGTATTCCATAACTGCATACTACGTGTGTACGTGTATGTACTGCGTTAATTTAATGAATTTGCTGAATAAAATTGAGGTAAAAAAGGATTATGAAAACTGTTATTATTTCAGTCGTCCCAACCCGTTCGATAAAAGTCTTTAACCAACACTATTGCCACATGTTGGGTAAAATATCAACTGCCTCAATTCTTGGGTAATTTTTAACCAACATTTTTGTCAATAACTAGCCCAACAGTTGGTCATTAGTTTTTACCCAATAGTTGGACAATGTTTTTCACCAACAAGTTTTGTCAATTTTTTACCCAGTAGTTGCATAGACATATTGCCCAACAAATGTTGGTTAGAGTTTTGCCCAATTTTTTGAACAGTTGATATTTGACCCAACGTTGGTTAACAATGTTGGATAAACTTTGACCATTAAGATTTGCAGTGCAGAGTAATATTTAGCAGCACAGCAGGGAGCAAAAATGTCAGTAACCTTGATTTTCGTATAGGGATTGTACAAGGCTTGCTATTAGGTTGGAAACGTAATGCAACAAGTCAGTTGAGATACCATATTCCTATTGATTTGGCAAGACAACAGCACTTTCCTGGCAAAAACCGCAATGGAAAGAAACGCGACTGCATTGTTTGCAGTAACCGCAAATTAGGCCGGCGAAAACAAACGGTGATTATATGTAAGCAATGTATGAAGCCTATGTGCATAGTTCCTTGCTTTGAGAATTACCATACCACTTGATTGTACTACATGTAATTGTCGCCCCCCACCCCCCCCCCCCCCCCCCCCCCCCACCCCCCACCCCCCCCCCCCCCCCCCCACCGCCCAAATCAATGTTGAGAAAATGAGGCGTCGGACCAACTTAGGTTACACTCCAAACCAACGTTGATTTGGGGGTTTGGGGGGGGGGGGGGGGGGGGGTATAATTACTTATGATGTATGTCTGTACAGTAAATACATGTACAAGTAAATAGTTTGTTCCCAGGCAAATTGTTTTTATAATGGCTTTTGATGCATGTGTATGCACCGAATACAAGTAAATGGTTCATTTTCAAGAAAATAACAAAGGAATTAAAAACAAATTCTCATACAAGTTATTGTTTTTCCACATGTAAACAAAATCTTAAACATGTGCCGTATTTATCACATGTTCTGAATTATTACCCGTTTGTATTACTTTTCACCCCCCGAGTGTAAATACGTATCTAATTATTTCATTATTGTGCTTTTACACTTACAAAATAAATAGATGCACACAATTTGTTTTCCTTGTACACTTAGTTTTACCTACAAATATCTCAGCAAGTGTATATGTACAGTATGTGTGTGTTGAGGGCGCACTTCATTGAAATTGCTCAAAAACCTCTGGGGCTAGAGTCACACTGAGCTCCTAATTGCTGTGGTAAACAAGGGTAATCGCTTGCATAGTGGCTGGGAGTGAAAGGGTTAACTAACTAACTAACTAACACAGTAACAAAGGGACATGCATGGTGATTGCTTAAGTTACGTACCTACAGCTAAGAATGCTAGTTCAGTCTTGGTTAGTTATTTCAAGACTTTAAAGAAAATTCTCAAAATATTTGCCATTTCAGAGCTTGCAACATTGCTAATGTATTATCGCAAAACTACTGAATATTTAAAAAAAGACGAATGTCTGTGGAAAAGGTAGAATGTCCTCTGTCCAATTGGTAAAGGTTTATTATGTCATTGCCATAGGTGACTGAATAAACGAGACCGAATAACACTGAAATCAGACAGACCTCTGTATTGCCGCGCAGTGTTCATCCGAAATATCCTGAACGTAACATCCTTGGCATTCATTTGGGGTACAGTAAAGAGTACTACAAAATACTACTCAATTCTCATAGGCCAGTGTAGTATAAGAGTAGGCCTACTAGTACTGCATATGGAAGTTTAGACTTATAGTATTGGGTGACGTTAGTGTAGAAGAATCTTCCAATATTTGGCAGTTATCTGATCAAATGTTTTCAAGGCTGCAATTTTCTCAATAGAAAGGTGACCCATGTTAAACATTCATTCACAGGCTTTCAAGCAGATCCAGGTAAATAATGTAGGAAAGAGTAGAATCAAAATATTTTCAACAATGCAAGAAACAAAGTTGAACTTTGGAGAAAACAAATCAGGATAATGTACATTGTTGAACTTTTTCTAGCTTTCAGAAGCAGTTTTTGTAGATACTGGCCACCCACCCGTGTCTACAGAAGGCTCATTTGTACTCGCAACATTTGTGATTCATATCAACTAAGATCTTAAAAACTTGTACAGCTGCAGCATACTATTTTACCCAAGCCTTTTATTGTATTATTTACATACACGTATGGCAGTGTATAACACTGTGTTATGGAAAATATTCAGTGAGATTTCATTTTGTTTGGAGTTAAGAGGAAACAAGTAGAAACAGTAGACAATTGTAGACCGGTGTATAGCTTAAAATAAATCCGGACTCATTGGTATGGCACATGCAGTAATAGGTTAGGGTTTAACCAATAATAGAACAAAGGAGTCCGGTTTCCACAGAAGTCTAATTTCCATATGACACCGGTTCATGCTAGGCGTTAATAACAATACAAACGCAAATTTGTGACGTTAGGGCAAGTTTTCAACAAACGGTGACTTTCGCAGCAAATGTTTTGCGACGCCGTGTTGCTTCTCATAATGAACTGGTCCATCACATTCACTTTTCCAACAGTAGCCCATTTTCCTCCATGCCCTAACCGTCACAAATGTGCCAAAATATATCTCTCCAATTCGTTGGATTTTGGCGGACTTGGTTCTAAAGGACTGCCGGTGCAATTTATGGATTTTGCCTATATGATCCTGCTCGGCGGTGGTTCTGTTAGCCCATGCGTTGAACAAGAAAAGTGATGGATGTTGGAACATTTGGTCTACTCCCTAGGAGAAGCAGTATTTTTAAAAAAATGTTCAATTTCCTTCACTTGTTTATTAAATGGCATTTTAGGAATTCTAGAAAGCTACGAGAAAAAATACGAGAAATTTGAATCTGCAAAAGTGCTGTTCAAGAGAAAGTATGCGAGACGCATGATGAACGAGTGCATGTAGGCGCACCATCTTGACAATAAAGCACGTGTGTCACCGTTCATGCACATCAACATCAAACAAGCCTTGTTGAGGTATGGCTGACACAATAGGAGGGCTGATTACGTAATCGTACGTACGATTTATTAATTCGTACGTACGGTTTAGCAATTCGTACGTACGGTTTAGTAATTCGTACGTACGGTTTAGTAATTCGTACGTACGGTTTAGTAATTCGTACGTACGAATTAGTTTTATTTTTAACCAGTCCTATCTACACTTCCGTATAAACGCCCAGTCGTGTGCACACAACCGTGATTGGAAACAAAGTTTGGGCAAACGACGCGTTGGTGAATGGTTGCGCGTAACCGTTACCGCGCGAGTTCTACGCGCCTATTGCTCAACGCCCTTGGACGCGCGTTCGTCTAATGGTGTACAGTATACTTCGTTCGACGGGCAACGCACAGGGCGCTTTTTACGTTTTGTGCGCATACTGGGCGATGAGTTTACAACAAAATGGGCCTAACAGTTTTCATTAGAAAGTATCAAGATTGACACTGGATATGCTTAATCTACATGGCCTATGATATAACATTATGTAATTTTCTAGTTATCAGTTATCAGTATTTAAAGTTATCATGCTAGCAGTCTGATAATGAGGCAGGAACGAGGAACGTCAATTTCGGCAATACACTGACACTTGACATTTTCTTCAAATCAATAAGATCTACCATCGACTCTCTTTTACATGCTCGTCGCGCACCCTCAAAAAATCGCTACACGGACGCTAAAACTATACACAATCAACATTGCAAAAGAGGGAGAGCGATTGTTAGTATCGTTTAAACCATTGCTATGACGTCACGCTATTGTTAAAAGTGTGGATTCGTATCTAAGAATCAACGCTTTGGACAATAACAGTGGATTCGTATCTACGAATCTTTAGTAAAGTGTGGATTCGGAACGGTTTTTATCTTGCCTACATTTGTAACAATTACGAATCCACGGTTATTCAATTCCTCAACCCTAATCCAACCCTGATTACGTAAGAGCCTCGAGAACCTCCCTTTAGGCCAAATAATAAAAACAACATGTTTGTCTTTTTTTTAGAAGAAAGGAGGAGGCCTTTTTTTTTTGTTTTTAATAGCCGCTCGACACATTTTAATATGGGTCATGTAGTGAACCTGTCACCCCCTATCTTTCTATTTGAAATTAAAACGTCTCGCCCACGAATAAAAATCAAAATGTATGTGGGTCGATCATGTATGCACCATACACGTCACACCCTAGCCTTCCCATTAGAAACAAATATATGTTCACAGCATGTACACAGTGATGCTAAAGTCCAAATTACGATCTTAAAATTGTATTATCTTTTTTAATTGGCTTTTTCGCAATTTTGCGAAAAAGCCTTTGTTTTTGTTCTGATTTTTGTTTTACTTCTTGTTTTCTTTTTCTTTTTGGGACCAAAATGCAATAG
Source organism: Crossaster papposus (assembly GCA_037893245.1). NCBI lineage: Eukaryota > Metazoa > Echinodermata > Asteroidea > Velatida > Solasteridae > Crossaster > Crossaster papposus. The sequence goes on along the minus strand of JBAIAA010001033.1, from coordinate 129,675 downwards.
ACTTTGTACACGTTCTTTCGTACAAGCACTTTTCATAACAAGTCGTATCCAAACAAAACTTTACCCAAGTGAAGACCCTATAGTGAACTCGTGTCTAGCAGACAGACATCATGGTGACGTCATCAGGGGGTAACGTGACGTCATATTACTTTTATTTAATCTTTGAAAATCAATAACAAATCACGCGCAAAAGACCGGGACTTTAGGTTTGTGGCAATTGATAGGATAATCCAGGATCTTCATTTTATCTCGTGTGTGAGAAATCACGTGACCCTTCCTTTTGGACCAAACCGAAAGTGCCTTATAATTTGAAAGTGAAAATGATATGAACTTACTTTAAACGATGTTAGTGTTTGGCTAGATGTACTTTTCAAAAAATTACCGACGACGTCATAACATGTTATAGCACCCTCTGGCGGCAGGTTCTAAATTAATATTTAGTTGATGTGTGTGGCAAAGTTTGCTGAAATCACTTTATAATTGATGTATATAATAGCTTCATGTTAGAAACAATTTGACCGGGAGAAAAAAATATGACGTCACCAGACCGGAAGTTAGAATGAAAAGTTAGACTTGAAGCCATCATTTAATTGTATGTGATTTATTACGTTTTAAGACCTTGAAGCCATATCTCAGCAACGGATCATGCTAAAATAAAAATAATTGTGTATTGGGTTGGTTAGGTAGTTCACAAAAAGTTTACAAATGTGTGACGTTATCGTTTTAATCACTTTAAATTACCTTTAATCTGTTTGAATAACCTAAATTCGTTTTGATTACTTTTAATGTGTTTAAAATTCCTTTTGAATGGTTTTTACGGGGGAAAAAATGCGAAAAGGCACTAGGCCTATGTTCTGTTCCTCGAACAGACGTAGTTTTAGTTATTATTATTTTTGTTTTAAAGATAATACAATTTATTATTTTTGTGAAAAAAAAAGAAAAGGAGGCGGCCTCTAAAAAAAGAAGCGGGCGGTGACGTTAAACATATTTTTTTTTTAGTTGGCCTTATGTAAATTACGTCTACGGCCACGATACATGCATGCCTTTTCATCTCCACTCAACTGGTTAGTTAATAACAATACTTCTTTTGACGCAATGGTTTAAGTCAGAGAATACACTCGCAAGTGTGGATTCGTATTTAAGAATCCACTCGGCGCTTCGCGCCTCGTGAATTCATAATTACGAATCCACACTTTCTCGTGTATTCTCCTATACAGACATCATTAACCCGTAAGTGCATCATTGGACGATACGGAGAATGGTGACGATGCAAACGACATCAATACAATTATATGTACAAACAATATAAAAATCAGACTTGCGGGATTTTTTTCTCTTTTGAAATGTCAGTCATGGAACATGTCACTCAAGTATCTTCTGGAATCGCTTTATTAAACACAAACCACCTAATGTTAATATTATCAACTTCATTCTTTTTAAGTTTCAAAGAATGGCCCATAATAATAATGAGTGCTTACACGAATTCTAACGAATAAATAACCACGGTGATTTATGGGCGAAACACCACCGTCACCACTTCTAATGATATAAACGTCCTTACTGGAATCAGTTAGTCATCACACACTTGTGCGCGATATTGTCCAGCTTGCCACATTTATTTGACGCACAATACTTTGGCGAGATAAATAGTTACGGTGACACGATGTCAGTTACTGTAACATGATATTGTCAAGCAGTGAAATTATCAGCAGCGAAACTAGAATCGTTGGATGCCCGGAGTAATTACAGTTCGGACAATTAGCATGTAACTTCAGACGCTAATTTCACGTTTCAAGTGCAAATAACCATATAAAGCTTCACATTTTTATATTTTTTTATTTTTTTTGGGGGGGGGGAGGGGGGGGGGGGGGGGTGACATGTGGCAATAATTTGTACTGTGTATAGGGTATAGGGCACAAGAAGGGGTGGGGCCCGGGGGGGGGGGGGGGGGGGGGGGGGTCGCTCTGCCTTAAAGCGTGCTGGGTATACTGGGTATACAAATAGCATTATACATACGTTTATATTTATAACAATTTTGTTATTACAGGTCTACAACTCTTGTAATAACTTTTACACACAAAAAAGAATAACAATAATCAATTGCCTATTATTATATTTAATATGAATATTAATAAGTACGGACACGATGTGATGCAAAAAGGACAAATGTGTTCTAATAAAATTGCTGAAACCCCGTGAATGTAATATATACCGGCCGGTATATGTACATGTATATCTAGCTATACAATTTAGAGCAAAACAAATATCATTATCGTGGTTACATATTATACTAATAAGGTACCAGAAACAAAGAATGTAATAAAAAAAATGCGACCATGATCCCTTTATAGCAAATGTTAGACCCCATAAAGGAAACAACATGAATATAAGAACAAAGGCACATACTCGGTACAACATCGAATGAGAACGCGAATTTGTGATGTCACGGGGAGTTTTCGCGCTACGAATTTTCCAAATTGAACACATTTCAACTGACGATGTATACCAAGCCTCTGAGGAAGTAAAGGTGGCCAATAGTGGTACTCCATAATGTCACGTTGTGAGAGTCTGTATAGGGTAAGGGCAAGGCGGTAACAGCGTGACCTCTGGCTTACGAGGAAATTCCCATAGAATATGAGCCTGAAGATTAATTGTGAGGCGTTCAGTCACAATGAGACTGAACTGGGTAGACGTCAACATGAAGGTTTGCATATGTGTTAGGAAAGAGAATATAATGATCCGTAGACTACAATTCGTTGCACTTCAAATGGACATTCCGTTGACGAGTTATGCATGTTACGCGAGTTATGACGAGTTTGTGTTTATCAAAACCAGAGCATATACTTTTGAGATAATCGAGGTCAAAGGTCAAGGTTACCTTAAATGACCCAGATTTGGGTCAACACATAAAAGCATGTCAAGTGAAATATTGGTGGATAGAAAATGTTGTGTTCTTTCTAACGATACCTCACTTGCTGAGATCGAACTATTCTGTAGGGGTATTTGGCCATTTTAAGGTAGATTGGTGGGTTCTGGCCGCAAAACCCCCTAAAACTGCTCCAGCTCCTACAAACAATGACCGAATTTCGCTAAAATGTTGCGTATCAGAGTTTTTCAGAAGTACCTAGCCACACACCAAACTTCATCGAAATCGGAGAGGGTAGAGCAAAAAAGTGTGTGGAATGACGTGGAATGACCCCTATCAGCCGTATCTACTGTTGAGTAGTAATATTGCCTCTAGTTTCCCCACATCATTACATACACAGTCCTAGGACTATAATGACAAGGCCTAAATTGGAAGGCACGTCAAATAAACATTCTTGAATTACTTTCATCGTAGATAAAACGAAACCACACACAAAACGCATTAGGAAGAGAGATAGACCTCCTGTGAGGCTGTGAGGCAATGGCACAATTCATGTTGCCGCACCACTAATTTGATTTCTCCGGCGACCAATTTCTGTTTTTGCTCCTCTGAGATAACAGCACAAATATCTGAAATATGCACTTGTCTCTCTCCTCTCCATTCCATTCCGCACCACACCCCCCCCCCCCCCCCCCCCCCCAGCCATTAGCAGTCATATAATTGCACATTTGGGTGTATCGCACCTCTAGTTCTGTGCACGACACAATTGCTGGATGTTGTTCTGTGTACTCTGGTGAAGTCAGGACGGAGCGTATGTTTTATTGCCAATTCGGGTGCAGGGGCATGCTTGTATGTTTATAATATTATTATTATTTTGTTATTATGGAGGAAATGCGGGTAGTTCATGCTGGCAAAGGGCACGTCCATTCCCGTTTGTGAAAACTTGTCCTCCGTTTTTAATGGGGCAATAAAGTCTTTGTGTTAATGGCAGTGGGATGAACAGTAATTGCGCTACCTAATTATTCTCCTTGGACTTTTACATAACAGTCGTGTTCCAGAAATTTGTGACAAATAGTGTAAACACAAATTTGGCAATTCCACGCAAAGGTGGAAATGGCTGAAAAGGGGGAAATTTACGAGATCTTCCAAAATAAAAGCATCAAAACTATGTGGTGTCAAATGAAAGGGTGCAAAGAAATCGTTGTAGCTTATACCAGTGGTAGACCTGTAAACAATTTGTTCACACATTATAATGTTTGCATTCCTGTGGGGACATGGTTTTTTTCACTTTAGCTTTTCCCCGTAGACTTTGTACACACACAATTCCTGGAGACATTACAACTGAGTCTAGGCCAAGCCCATTGCACTGCCTGCATATCCATATCCGTGTAGCCATCAGGCCACGACTCGAGGCATATAACATTGATTAAACCCGATACTAGCTCAGAACCATGGATTTAATTTCGTATGATGAGCAGCTTAACATGTTACTGCACATACATCGGTTTGATTACATCAGTGGAAACAGGGTGGACCGCGTGAAGGTTGTCGTCTCCAACCCAGTACCGGCCATGGATAATAAACATATTAAAGGAATTACACAAGTACTCCGGGGCGTGGTTGAACCAATCTGGGCAACATGTGGGCAGCTAGATAATACATTCAGTAGAACCGTACTACGTTCATTATAGGAGCCGATCATTCTGGGAGCGGATTCCACAGTGTACGTATGAAGTGTACGGACTTGTACAGCGTTATCCGGGGTGAATCGTCATATTCTACTGAGGGCGTTGAGGCGGCATTGCGGTCGTTGAGGTAAATACAATAATAAACAACGAACAGAAAATAAAGGAATAATGCTATGCTTGCTTTTAATAACAGAATATCTGTAGTTTCCTCAAAAAATGAAACCAAATGCATAGTGGAATAATGTATCCACAAAACATGGACCTCACATTTACTTTACATGTAATTTCAAGGGCTTATATTTTTCATTAAATTTTTTGGGAGGCGGTTCCAACTCGGAACTGGTTCTTTTTAGGGAACCGGAACCGGCTCCAGACAATTTTAAACCGCCCAGGCCTAATGCTAACTCATTACATTGCCTAGTTTTCATTGTTTCCATGTCTTCACGTGGTACCGGGTAGCGAATATAAGAGAAAAATAAAAAACCTGTGAATGTTACATGTATTTGTTACTTGTAGTGTCACGCTGATTGCTCTGATTAGACTAGTCTTGGTTGCAAGACGTCCTGATCGCGGTATGCAGCGCGCATAGGCCGCCGATGCGGGTGCCCTCTGCGTACGCTGTAGACCACGCCGTGACCTTTGAATATGACGTCTTGGCTAACTGACATAATCGCTCGGAAAGTTCCAAGCAGAATTGTGTTGCATTTGCAATTTTGCATGCACGTGTGACCTAACATGCATAATCGCTGACTCATTGGTCAAGTTTATTTTACGTGACGTAATTATACACTCGACGCCACATGCGCTTGCAAGTGAAACACCATTCATGCGAATACAATGTAATTTTTGAAAGAAAAAATAGTTTGGCACATTTGTTCTGAATAAACCAAGAACCTAGAACTGTCAATTAAATGATCTCTAAGGATAAGAATGGCACAGTTATGCTTTATAATTTGTAGACCAATTCAAAAAAACACACGCATTTTAGCATTTCCTCTTATGATAAACTTAAAGGTTTCTCAACCCATAAAGTCCAAAATATCATTGGCAGTCAATTTATTGTAATTCGTGAATTATTCCAGATTGTAGTTTATTTATACAGAAGAAAATGACTTCGTTTACAATCAATTAGTTTATTTTCGCAACCCGGGTTGACAATTGCAATCCGCCACAGTCGCCACAAAGCGATTGACTGTGACAATCAACGGTGCTACCCATTATACGCTGTACTACGGGTAATCCTCAATTTTGTTTCGTTATTTGCACATAACAGTACGCTTGGCAGGGGCAGATCGAGCGATGATAACACTAAGCAGTCAATTTTGTTGCAAGCCAAGTAGAAGTGCCACAGAACACAGGGAGCTCGCAAAGATAAACACCCACTAGCGGGGGGCACGCCATGAACCTTCGCCAAGAAATGTCATCAATCAAACGGCGGATGACTCTTTATTACGAAGTGAAGCGAGTACTGCACGTGTCACACATGCAGGTGCACACATTGCCTAGGCTATATTGGAATGATCTGGGCTAGTTAAGGAAAGGTAATTTATATGCGGCAAATGTCACGTACATGCGTAACTTTCGGGATACGGATACCTTATTGACGTGGTCGACAACATTTCGAGACTATATGTTCTCCTGCTGGGACTGAGCATGACTGAGCTAACACAATTAATAACCCAATGTTATTGTCAGCTCTGTATTTTAGTCTAGTGTTTATACATCAGTGCACACGTCCCAATGTTTGGATGACAGGCAAAGTGATTTGCCACATCTGCCAATATCTTTGTTCAAGGGGCACGTCATAAGCCATAAACCCGTAAATGGGTCATTCCATGAAGTTAGGATCAAAGTGTGACACTTGGATACATTTTAGTTACATTGTACATTTTCCGACCAAAATATTTAAATATTTGCCCCCCCCCCCCCGATATTTGGATGTTAGACCGAGAATTGGGCAATTAAGTTTTGTACCTGAGAAATTGAACATTTAATGAACAATTGAGGATTCGATTAACATTGTGTTGTCATGTTGCAAGATTTATTGTACAAACCTTCTCTGCATATTAAACTGACCACAACAAAAACCCACACGTGTTTTATAAGGTTATTGTAAATATATGACAAGGGATACTTTTTTAAAATTATGTTTCGACGTAACAAATTTCACAGGTCGCACCACGTTTAATTTCCGCGGGGGGAAATGGCACCCGAGGTGACCAACGTAACAGCGTACGTACTCTCGAAGTATTTAAACATTGGTCGGTATTTCTCTTCTTGTTCACGATGCCTTGCTTAAAATTCAGATATTTTTCTTGGATAGACAAAGAACCTTTTTAAGGTAGCCTTGGTCAAGGCGAGTTCGTCGTTATCCGTCCGTCGTTATCCGCCCAGAAATACACGCCACGCGCGCCCCGCATAATATGCTGCTAGCTTGCGCCCCGTGCAAAGATACAGAGCGAACAGCGACCTCATACGGCCACTATTTATGCAAATCAACTGAGGCTATTGTTTCGCCTTGGATCTTTGGATTTTGAAATCTTATTTTGTTCCTATATTTTGCGCCACATTTCTAGCGCATGACCTTGTATGCAAATACTGATAAGTATAGGCGGGGCTAAGATGTGAAGTGTCCAATCACAACGCGGTTGAATCCCGACGTCATCAAATTTGATGCAGCATGACATTTAAGACAAAATGGCAGATATTCAGCGTTGTCTGTCGTCCGAAAATCTGTCGTGTTGTTTGAATTTTGCAGCGAAAATATTATCCCTCGAAGGCCATTAGAATCCTTTCTTTGTGGTCACGGTACGTGTTTTTGTGAATTTGCCGACAGGTTATGGTAAATCCGTCATTTTTCAGGCAGCCCCATTTTGCTCGGAGCTCGTACGTACGGCCAAGTACTCAGCGTCAGTTTTCAGCGTGTTCGGTCAGTTTCTTATCGCCGCATAGTCGGCATTAACCCAGGCATGCTGGTCTGTGCGTTATCGCCACATTGTATGGTCCAAGCATGGTCCAACGCTTTGGGGAGGGGGCATGTTTACGGCTGCAGAGCCAACCTTCAAAGTGATCGCAATATCGTAATTTAAACAGGGACAAGTGTCTTATATCCTCAATAACTCCTCATATTGTTTTCTTGGCAAAGTTCTGCCGGCAAGGCATTTAATTATCAGAGTTCCGCGTTTTACCGAGCCACGGTTTTCAGATCAGCTGGATTAGATGCGTGCGATATAATGTAGGGCCGAGTTCGACACGTTTCAATAGAGTCGCGGCCTTCTCCAGTCACCGGGGTTGAAAACTCAAAACTAAGCAACTAAGCACAACTAGTTTTGACCATAACATTGTCAACATTCAAGAAAATACCCAGCAAAACGAGCGAAAATAACTGCGACCATAATACCCTGTCACACCGGAGTGCGATCTCACGGCAACCTTAATACTGCGATGCAGTTTTCATCAAAAACGCAGTGGGGTCGCCAAAAACTGGCAAAAAAACCCCTGAAATCTATGAGGTAGATAGCTCACAGTACGCTCTTGACTCGCTCACTGCGCTCTCACTGCGCTCTCACTACACTCTCACTGCGACCTATGCGTTCCCAGTTTGATCATCGCCGCGCTCTCACTGCGCTCCCACTACGCTCTACGCGATCTCGCTGCGACCAAGACGACCTCGCTACGACCTCGCTACGACCTTACTACGCACTCACTACGACCTTACTACGCACTCACTACGTCCCCACTACGTTCTGTGTGTTTGTACCGCGTTCGCGCGGCAACTATAAATACAGCGAGCTCGAGGTTGCTGGATATTTGCTATCTGTTGTACAGTTATTATGTTCTGCCTCTCTACAGCCGTGGTAATACCCCTGTCACACCGGAGCTACGCTGCCGTTGCGCTCCCACGGCAACTAAACAAAGTTGCAAAACGCAGTAGAAGCGCAGTAGGACTGCCAAGAGCGTAGTGGGAGTGCAGTGGAGTTTACCTATGTCGTGGGAGGGTCTCCATGGTCGCCAAACCTCGGCGATTGTTTTGAGCCTGCTCAAAACAATCGCAGAGGGTCGGCGACCTGGTCCAAAACGCACTGGGTGCGCAGTGAGAGCGTAGTGGGATCTCAAAGAACGTACTGGGGACGTCGTGAAGTCTACCTGAGCGTGTCATGGTCGTAGCAAGAGCGAGTTGGTTTCGCCGTCTGCCCAATCTGCGACTAAAGTACGTCTGAAGTACGACCACTGTACGCTTGTCATGCTCTCATTGGGCTCTTACCGCGCTCCCACTGCGCTTCTACTACGTCGTATAGGGCTTCTTTACGCTCATACTGCGTCCACACGGGGCTGCCGGTACGACTATGGCTCCCCTAATGCGTCCATGGCGATGTTACGGAGCTTCCTGTACGTTCACAGTGCGATTATACTGCGATTATACTGCGTGTATAGTACGTTCTGACTTTGACATGCGTAATGGCCACAAATGGTATAAATGCAGCCTATATCCTCCACAAAACATACTAATGTGCATCTCCTCTTCACCATGGCTGTAGAAAGGCAGAACATGATAATTGTACAACAGATAGCAAATATCCAGCAACATTGAGCTCGCTGTATTTATAGTCGCCGCACAAACGCACAGAACGTAGTGGGGACGTAGCGAGAGCGTAGTAAGGTCGTAGCAAGGTCGTAGCGAGGTCGCCTTGGTCGCAGCGAGATCGCATAGAGCGTAGTAGGTAGTAGGAGCGCAGTGAGAGCGCTGCGATGATCAAACTGGGAACGCATAGGTCGCAGTGAGAGTGTAGTGAGAGCACAGTGAGCGAGTCAAGAGCGTACTGTGAGCTACCTATCTCATAGATTTCAGGATATTTTGCCAGTTTTTGATGAAAACTGCATCGCAGTAAGGTCGCTGTGGGATTGCACACCGGTCTGACAGGGGTATCAGTCGCAGATTGGGCAGACGGTGATACCAACTCGCTCTTGCTACGATCATGACACGCTCAGGTAGGCTTCACTACGTCCGTAGTACGTTCTTTGAGACCCCACCACGCTCTCACTGCAATCGCCAAGGTTTGGCGACCATGGAGACCCTCCCACGACCTAGGTAGACACCACTGCGTTTCCACTACGCTCTTGGCAATCCTACTGCGCTTCTACTGCGTTTTTCAACTTTTTTAGTCGCCGTGGGAGCGCAACGGCAGCGTAGCTCCGGTGTGACAGGGGTATTACCAATCAAGCAAGACAGTTCAAATCTTCATCATGTGTAATCCCTACCAGCCTTCGTAAAAATCACTCAACTTTCTCCGATACAATAATCAACGATGGTGGTGTTCGTAAACACTTGCGAGCTAGCTATGACCTTTCACCGCTAGCTCAAATTATGCAGTTTCTACGCAACGATCGACCAATAAGAAAACGACTATAAAGGTCAGCTTAATCTATTAGCATAATGAGCACCACCCCCAAAACCTAAACTTAACCATTGATCCAAGGCGTTCAAGTATCTTCAGTTACTTTGCATATAATAGTGGCCGCGTGAGGTCGTTGTTTGAGCTCCGATTATCGCTGCGCTGTACGTACGGACGGGTAACGATGAACGCCTTGACCAAGGCTATTTTTAAGGCGACTTGTCAATTGACATAATTAACTAAAGGTGTTGAAACGTAAAAAGGGCAGAAGAATGCCGGCAACGGAAGGTCTTCCAAACTTGTTTGCTTTATCTGTTCCCAAAAATGAACCCGCTTTCCCACGATTGCTTCTATTAGACTTGGTTTTGTTATTGCAGAAGGGACCAAACGCTGAGAAAGATCAAGGTAATGTACTCCACTAGAACATCACTTTTTTGGAGTGATGTACCCCGGGTACATCACCTTTGGAGTAGCACATGAACGTTTGCAATAAACTATGCACGTGACTAGTTTTTGACACAATATCGGATTTCACAATGTAACACTATGGTATACCAATATCCGTTCGTGACTACCTAATATGGGGTCCATTGTGTGTAACACTTAAACATAATGATATGTAGACGTAACAGGGATGCCGTGTTCTAACTTGGTTGAATACCATATAATATGCCATTTGGCCAAGGATCACACCTAAAGTCATACACAATGAGCAATGTCCCAAACCTGGAAAATAGAAGATGGGAATCACTAAAATAGTACGTTTGTTTGTCCAATCAACATTTTAGCGATATTATTTGTAAAACATTAATAGTAAACATATTTGAGCAACATCTTCTGTTGTCGTCAGGGCAGGTTTGTAGCCCCGACTGAAGTGTAAACGTTTACAGTTGTGTCGGTCGTTTTGTAAACATTAGCGAAACGGACAGCTCATTCGCTTTATATTGCTAAACATGCATCTTGATAGCGCACAATCTGTTCCACTCGCCTTCGTTGGCAAATTGTTCGCGGTAGTAGAACGCAGCTCATTCAAAGCACCCCTTTGGTGTTTTTGTGTGATAGGTCCTTCAACCCATCTAATCCTGACTGAATAGAATCCTTGAATACCACCATAGGTTATCTGTCGAGTAATCCCAATCGTACCTACAGGGGAAGAACTTCACGGAGCTGCCAAGCACAACAATTTGCTTAGCGTGACAATTCTTCCTTGGCAAAACAGGGTTACAAACCAAATTTTCAGTTGATTGTATATTGTTTGTGACTGGTGGTATTCAGTTGATTTTTTTTGCTTAGCATAAAAAGCACATGGCGTTTTGGCTGGTAAAATAACCTGTATTTACTAAGCAACACTTTTGTTTTGCTAAACAAATTAATGTGTGTGCTTAGCATCTCCACGAAATTGTTCCCTGGTCTGCTATATAAATGCTTCGTGTACCTGAAGACAATAAGGTGCAGAACTGGGATGATGCACGATACCATCGCGTGTCAAGGCATTCTAGCTGTACTTAGACATTTCCATAATTTGGAAATAAATCTTGATACAAAAACATTTGTCAGGCTTGTGATTGAATAATCGGATCCATAATTATGAGCCATGTACCAATAATCAGATTCATATATATATATATATATAGAAAATGTGAAAATATAAATATAACAGTGCTCACCGGAAATAAGACCGAGCTTTCGGTGCGAATGCACCTTCTTCAGGGAGAATTATGGCTTGTTGTGATGTCCCGCTGGTAGAACAAACGCGGAGAAGGTGAACTCCGCGTTTATCCCGTCAGGTTGGAGCGTGCCCAGTTGGAACATCACACGCTGTTCCAAAGATCGGCGCTGCGTGTCCGACGATGCCGTGGAAACAACGCAGACGCTCATGTCCTTGGTGGAGTGAGATGGCGCGCCGAAGTGTTGGGCGACAGCCAGGCCGGGTTGTTTCAGCCGAACGCTTCGGAGATGCTCCGTAAAACGGTCGGCAAGTCGGCGCTTGGTTTCTCCAATATAAAGCAAGCCACAGCGAGTACACTTAATACAATAAACAAGATTAGTAGTGGTGCATTTGAAATGGCCGCGGATGTTGAAATGGCCTCGGGGACCAGTGATGGATGATGTATTGTCAACATGTGCACAAGTTTTGCACCTTGGACCCTTGCACGGAACAGTTCTGAAGGGGCCGTTGTCGATGGTACAAGTGGTGCTGGGGAGTGTTGACCGAACAACATGGTTGCTGATGGAGCGGTCACGTCTAAAGGAACATAGGGGGTTCGTAGACTGGGTGAAGATGGCGCAGGTTGCTGGATCTTCCTGCAGCGTCTTGAAGTGCTTGAGGAGGATATTCTTGGCAGCCATGTTTAGGGGGTGGTAGGTAAGAACAAGAGGGATACGACCTTGTTGCTTTGGGGGGGCTTGTTCCATGGCGGCATTGCGGGTGACCGATGAAACTCTGCGAAGCGCACCATCAGTCACAGATGATGGGTAGCCACGTCGTTGGAAAAAACCTTTCATTTCTTTGCCTCGCTGTTTAAATTGGTTATCCTCGCTGCAAATACGACGGAGGCGGAGGAATTGGCTATGAGGGATGGCATCCTTGCATTTCTTGGGGTGAGACGACTCATAATGCAAGTAGCTGTGAGAATCGGTAGCCTTGTAGTGGACTGAAGTGGAGAGAGAATTGCCATTGATTGACACACTGATGTCGTACAAACGGTACATCGATGACATCATCGGTGCCACTTCTGGGTCAGTGGAAGACGTCCATACGTTCATCCAGTATGCGGAGAACCTTCACCCAGCTGTGCAATTCACCTCTGAGATTTCCAATGAGACCATCACCTTCCTCGACATCAGTGTGTCAATCAATGGCAATTCTCTCTCCACTTCAGTCCACTACAAGGCTACCGATTCTCACTACTTGCTAGGCCAGCGTTTGCAACGCGCTGAGCGCGTTACCCACACGCTGTAACACGCTGTCGCACGCTGAGACAAAAATACGTTTTTCAACATACCTAAAAAAATTGAGCGTTTGCCAGCGTGTGACTGCACACGCTAGCGGCGCGCAAGAAGGCCGTTACTTACGCGTCGAACGCGCTAGACGATCGTTACCAACCCACTACTCTCACGCTGGCGACCCGCTGTCGTATTTTTTTAATAAATCAGTGATGCGTTCATTACACGCTGAGCGCGTTCCTCACACGCTACTTACGCGCCGGCATACGCTATGAACCCGTTATCAACCTGTATGAACACGCTGAAATCACAGTTCCACTTCACTTTTTCTGTGAAAGTTCAGCAATTGCCAGTGTATCAACTATTTTTAACGCGCTACTCATGCATTGGCCTAAAACGTCCTGGTGTGGCAGGGCCATAACCAGCGTGTCGCAAGCGTACGCCAGCGTACGCCGGCGTGTGAGTAGCGGGTTGATAACGATCGCCTAGCGTGTTCGACGCGTGAGTAACGAATCTAAAACACGCCGCCAGCGTGTGCAGTCACACGCTGGCAAACGCTGGAAATTGTAGCTATTTAGAAGAAAAAAAATTCCTCAGCGTATGACAGCGTGTCCCAGCGTGTGAGTAACGCGCTCATCGTGTTGCTAACGCTGGCCTAGCGTTGGTTAGCGTTTGCCAGCGTGTTGCCAAAATTACAACACGCTACTCACGCGTTGGCCTAAAATGTTCTGGTGTGACAGGGCCATTAAATAAGAAAATGCCGTTGATACCTCCACAACGCTTGCGGGCACCTGCACAGCGCGTGTAAGTCGCCCGGTTGAGGGAGAGGTTGGCGTTTGCACGCTATACCGCTACAACCTGGTTCTTGTTGCATTGGTGGCTGAAGAAGAGATGTAGTACTTGCACTATGAAACTTGTGTGATAAACTGTGTGTAGATGTAGATGAGCCGCTTTTTTTACCCTGCGAGTCCCGGCCGAGGCATGACCGATTTCAGGCTGGGCTCCGGCAGGGCGCCGTCTTGCCCCCGGCCGATTTCCGGCCAGGCACCGCCAAGTCGGCCGGACGCCTGGCGGGACCCGGCCGGCGTGTGGGCGGCGCCTGGCCGATATATTGATTGTCTGGGTTGTCCAAAATGTGGCTCGGCGCCCGCCCGACGTGTGCGATGCCCTGCCGGACATCGGCTAGGCATCGACCGATTTATTGGCGATCAGTTTGCGATGCGAAACGCCGCACCAGGTTTTAAGTCCGAGTTCAAAGTAACTCGATGCCTGCCCGATGCCAAAAAATGACCCGGCAGCCGCAAGGAGTCCCGTGGGGCCCCGGCCAAAAATGCCTAGAAATCCGCCGCAAACTAATCGCAAACCCATCGCAAGCCAATTGTGACTGGGGTATTAGGGGGGCGCGCGAACGCAATAACGCGCGCTGGGATTGCGGGCGTATGTGGGCAACTTGACGCGGGCGTGGGAAAATTATGGCCGCGCCCGAACTACCCGGCCACGGCTTGACATCGCACACGAGTCCATGGGAAGTGGCTGCAGTCACTACCATAGGCCCGCGTGTAACTTGAAGCCGCAGCCAAACAATTCGGACACTGCCTAACGTTACACTCTGGGCGTGGTTTTGGCGTGCTTTATCAGTTTGAATTTAGCCGCGTGCCGGCATGCGCTAGTTAGCTCAGATCTTTTGTTTAGAGTAGCCTTTTCTGGGTGGCAGATGATATAGAATTTCTCCATAGTGCATAAGTTGCATTGTTTACTGATGTTAGAGTATGGTTGAGCATTGCTCAAGATTTTCCACTTGGTTGTGAATTCAGTGTTTTTGTCTTTTAGCGTCCATACATGTTTTGATAGTTCTGTCTGGTTCCTGTGCGCTTCTTTCTTGAATGATTGTCGGTGGTTTCCGAGTCTTTGCTTAAATTCGGTGCTGGTTAGGCCTATATATATATTATATAATATATATATATATTATTACGAATACAATACGTATTTTATAACTGTTAAAACTTCTTTTTCGTTAAAGTTTCTTTTTTAATTTATAATATATATTGAGGTTGAGGTTGAGGTTGAAGTTGATGGACTTAATAGTATGTGCCATGCGTAACAACAGTACTTTACGAAATACACCATTAATTTGATTCCCCCAAAAGTGCTCCCCCACCCCCCCCCCCCCCCCCCCCCCCCCCCCGCCCCAGCCCGATACAAGTCTGTCATGCCATCAATAGTCAAGCCAGGCCTGCAGGACTAAGTCCCTAAAATCTACTGAAACAAGACGAATTTTGATGGAGTCGGAAAGGTTATGGTTAACTCTATAAATCCTCGAGAGGAATTCCAAGTTGTGGTTACTGACGAGCCAGCCCGTAGTAACCCGGCTTGACACGAAATTATTAATCACAGCATCCTCGGAACAAATGCACATGTCGTGATTACCACAATAATTCTGATGTTCGATTAAGTAAACAAATTGAATACTTTTGTTTTTACAAGCAGATATAGATGCAGGGTAGCAGTTCCACAGATCACAGTAATTATTTTGCTTTTGCTCCCTCAAGCCCATCTGGAAGTAGTGTTATGTATTAATTGTTTATCATGTTTGTTGTTAATGTTTGTGATGGCTGAAGAAATATTAATATTAATAATAATTACCCAGAAATAGGTAAATAGAGATACTCTCCCATAGACACATGCACACACGTTTTACTGTCACCTAACCCGTTTTTACCTAGTGCCTTTTCCACAAAATTTGATATTTATGCATTTCGGACCCTGCTCTACAAACACAACTGATTAAAATAGTAAAAACGTGGTCCTTACTCTGCTAAACAAACAGGGAGACACTCTACAAAGTCTCCCTATTTTGAATTGCCTCACTATTACCAAAATATCGCCAGCGTTTTCACGAAGAGACGAATTTGGCCACGGGGAGGTGCACATTGGTTTTGAGAAAATCAGGTTTTAAGTTGGTCACTTAAAAAAAGGGATTTCGCCTATTTATAAAGCACACATTAACTTATATTTGGTACGTACAGAGAGGTGAGATCTAACACTTTAACAATATACCTATTAAATAACACTAACAAACTTAATTGACGAGTAATTATTGAATATATAAATTTGCCTGTTCGTGAAAATTCCAAATCTACGGTGGTGGTTTTTTTGCCCATAGCGAACGAATTTGTCTCTTCGTGAAAATGTGTCTCTTCGTAAATGTATATACAATGTATATACATTGTACGCGCGTTGTTTTAGCACTCGGAGCAATGTTATTTATATCTAAGCAGGGACAAAATGTAATTTGGCTTTTCGTGAAAATTCACGAATTATATTTCGTCTGTTCGTGAAAATAAAAAATCTACAGTGGTTGCTTTTTTGCCCATAGCGCACGAATTTGTCTCTTCGTCAAAACTTAAAAACTAGTCTTGCCCTAATTTGTCTCTTCGTGAATGTATATAACATGTATATACATTGTACGCGCGTTGTTTTTGCACTCGGAGCAATGTTATTTCTATGTACGCAGGAACAAAATGTAATTTGGCTGTTCGTGAAAATTCACAAATTATATTTCGTCTGTTCGTGAAAATTCCAAATGTACGGTGGTGTTTGTTTTGCCCATAGCGCACGAATTTGTCTCTTTGTAAAAACTTTAAAACTTGTTTTGCCCATATTTGTCTCTTCGTGAATATATATACAATGTACATTGTACGCGCGTTGTTTTTGCACTCGGAGCAACGTTATTTCTATCTACGCAGGAACAAAATAATTATAATTTGTCTCTTTGTGAAAACTGAAAATACGATTTGGGTGAAATTCCCCCTGTATGATTTTTGTAATCTTAATGATTCAGACTGATTTTGACAATATTAACCTCGCCAGAATGTTCGTTGCTATCCACTTAATCGATTTCGGCCAAAAAACTGTGACGATATATGCCCTAAAATCCTCCCTATTGGTACATTTAGTGATATAATACTAATCATAATAATACTAATAATAATCATCGGATCACGTGTGTCCCCCTGTGGTCGGTTCGTACATGATTGTGTATATGTATAATTTTGGGGCATGTTTAAACGACGTCTTCAAAATGACCCTTATGGCATTTTGACCTCAGTAATCCGATGAAGACGTGTCGTTACCCAAGGGTCACTGCATTCAAGTTTCATCAAAATATATGAAAGTATGTAGAAGTTATACATTATTTGTGTCAAAAACTTGGAGATAACCTAAATTAATTACATTTATTTTCAATGGTTATATTCAACGCTGAATAGAACTTCTATTGCACGGTCGCGCTCTGACCAACCAGATGGCGAGGATTTATTTAGGTGTTGTATAAAACAGAACCCACACAAACCTAATAGGAATAACAGTAATAATCCTCTCATGAGAATGATCGTAACAAGCTCAGCAGATCTTCCCAATAAATTGTCTATAATGCAGCGATACATAACCAGAAGCCCGAAGATATTGTTCGTCAGGCCAGCTCAACTGTAAAGTAATCAGGCCATCAATCTTAAACCCTCCCTGTAAGATCACCCACCTAGAAGAGAACAAAAGAGTTCTGTGGTCTAATAAGAAAAGGCTGTTGTAATTTGAAGGTAGAATCCACGGGACTTTTTTTTGCCAGAAAGAGTTAGTGAACGAGAAAGGCATTAATCTACTCTGCACGTCTTGGGTATGGCACGCCAAAGCGGAATTTATTCAACCCTGGACGGAAACTGCGGCATCATAAAAAAATACTGCAACATAACAACAACCTCAACTACTTTACAATGTACGTCAACAGTAATATTTACACTGTTCAACATTTAACAAAATTAGTGGCAACAAATTTAAATTGTGTCAACGTGATGAAAAACATTGGTCAACATTTTTACAAAATATGCTTCAACCCGCATAAAATATATATCAAAATTGTGTAAAAATACATGTCAACATTTCAAAAAAATATTAGTCAACATTGTTGTAACAAAATGTGTCAACCATGTGAACAATCTATGCCAACATTTTGGAAAATATGCTTCAACCCGCATACAATATATGTCAACATTTTGTAAAAATACCTGTCAACATTTCAAAAAATATTTGTCAACATTGTTGTAACAAATGACAAACAATTGTAAAAAGATATATCAAGATTCACAGACCAACGAGTTCGATTACTTCGGCGGAATGAGGTTCCAAAAATACCCTTACGACGTCGACTCAAAATCTTCGTTTCGTCGAGCGTATTCTGATACGTCAGGTCTGGTATCCAGACTACAGCTTTTGGGAGGGATAATTTTTTTTAAAGACGTCTTTAAACTTTGTGCACAAAGTCTATGGAGAAAAGTGTAATTTTGAGTTGTCGAGGATGGACATTATTAGTGGCCCGATTCAGCCTTATCCAAAATTAAGTGTGCCCTGTAGCATGATCTTTCAGGATCTGCAATACAAATCTACTTTGAAGATTTTAGGAGGGATACTTTTTTTTAAAGACGTCTTTAAATTTCACGCATGTTCTATTCACAAACTGTAGATTTTGAAGCTGGGTTTGGTGATGAAGTAAAATGTCGAAGTGATCTTTTTGTTGAATATAAATATCTTTTAGAATATGTGTTAAAATCGTGTATAATACAAATTTGCCTTTTTTGTTTATTTATTGAGAATTTCGTTCAAGGAAATTGCAAGACTGATTAGGCAGCTCTCGCAGACGATGACTTTTTGGACCTCCTTTTGATGCATGTGTTTTATATTTCAGGAGTTCGAGGATGAGTTCGCGGATGAGTTCACTGACCTCTACACCTGGACGGACCATTGTCCATATTCTGCTGTGCTAACACTTGAAGTCGGCGCGAACTGGAAGTGCAACATGGCGGACCCGAGACGTCACTGCTGTGAGCCAATGAAATGTCCAGGTGTGGAGGTCAGCGGATTTATTCTGTACATTTTGTATTTATAAATATTACGTAATACGTATCGTACCAACACCTGGACATTTCATTGGCTCACAGAGTCACGTCGTGGGTCCGCCATGTTGCACTTCTCCGCATGCCGACTTCAAAATGAAACAATGATGATCTGTCCATGTATAGAGGTCAGTGGATGAGTTCGAGGATGAGTTCGAGGATGGAAATCGCGGATAGCTTTGGACAGGTGTACACCACTGATCTCTACAAACTGGATAGGTCGATCGTACATTGATGGGATAGCGAGCCGTGAAGTCACCGGCGGCCATGTTGGCCATTAGGTTGATTCCAAATCTAGACACTGCCTTAAAACCCCACGAACAAACACTATGTGCCAATAAAATTTTCCTAAAACACACTGACATTTTCTAATTTGTTTTATTATAAAACTGGCACTTTTTAGTGTCTGAATATAAAATTAAACTAAAAAATTTAAGAATTTCCTTGATCCAAAAATACCTCGTTTTCCCTTTTCCTATGGTTTGTGCATAAGGTTATGATGTTGTAAATGTTAAACAACATTGTTTGAAAAAAATTGTCCAAAATATCCCATAGTTGTTATTATGTTATTATGTTATTATGTTATTATGGGTGTTATTATGTTTAAATTAATTTTCCTAATCAAACTGGATCGTTTTTGTGACGTTAACTTCGTTTCCTGTGATATTAAATGATTTTTCTCGGTCGTGCGCTATACAAACGTGTATACACCTGCAATGTTTTTAATATTCCAATATGGTCGCCAATGGCTTCACGTGCAGAGCCGCTCGACCTATCCAGTTTGTAGAGATCAGTGGTGTACACACGTGCACACGTGGATGGTTGCATGGTACCTAGTACCCACTTCCCTTATTAATGTTGGCACACTCTCATTACCTGCACCATAGGTGCCAGCCTATTACTTCGCGCTTGTACTATCGCGGCGGTCACGTGAATGTTGGCATATTCTTTTCATCGGGGGTCGACACATATTTTGGGGGGAAATGTTAACACGTATTTTTAGGTGAATTTTGTATTTCCCCCTCCCCCGGGGTTGCGCATATTTTGTTTTCAATGTTGACACTGTTTTTCCCCGCGTTGGCATTATGTTTTCTAAAAAACTAATTGCCTCATTTCTGTTTGTTGTGTTGAAACAGCTTATAAAGTTGTTGGATGTTTGTTTTTAATGTTGCGGTCTATTTAATGTTGCCGCAGTTTTTATCCAGGGTTGAATGAATTCTGCATGTTGATGCATGTTTTTTTAAATGTGTTGACGACTTTTTGTAAATGTTGAACAATAAATATTGCTCTTGACAAAAACTTCTAAAATTGTTGAATATATATTTAATGTTGAGTTGTTTTTTAAGGTTGCCGTATTTGTTTTATGTTGCATCAGTTTACCGTCCAGGGTTGAATGAATTATGCATGTTGATGCATATTTTTAAAAATGTGTTGACGACTTTTTGTAAATGTTGGACAATAAATATTGCTGTTGAACAAAAGTTGTAAAATTGTTGAATATATATCTTGGGGTTTAATAAATTCCGCTTTGGCGTGCCATACTTGGGTGAGTGTTCCGCAGCGAATCATGTTGCCATGGCGCGACAAGGTTACAGCGTGGTTGGTTTGCGCTCGAATGACACTGGTGAGTGTAAATTATGTGCTGGATTCAATTTTGGGACGAATTCGATTAGGATTGCAAATTCTGAAATGCAGAATTCAAGTTGAATTTTTGTTTTTAATTTCCTGAAAAGATTGTGTATCTCTGTACCCGAAACTGTAAAATTGCTTAGAACCAACAAAGGGCAACATAGCTCGGTTGATACACGCTTAAAACTAAAGTGTTGAATCAACATTATAAATGTGCTGTCAGTGATTACTTTAGATGTTAAACATTAAACTGATGAATTCAACACATCGAGTGTTAAATTCATTAGTTGTATGTATGGAATCCCAACGCCAAAAAAACAACAAGAACAACGGCCCGACGACGGTTGAAAATGAACGCTGTTTGTTCTTGCTTTGTTTCTCGGTAACCATGATTGTTAAAACTTTGAACAGATCAGTTAAACGCTATTTACTATAAAATACAACCCCCAAATCCACTCATTTATGATAATTCATACAAATACCAATGGTGTATCATAAAGGCAGTGTATAATTATTTACAAACATTAAAAAACAAAACTACGGTATTCTCATGAAATACCAGTATCTTACTTAAGTTAATAACAGTCTCAAGCATCCTGTTAAATCACATCATCTGTGTGCTGTGATTTTCAAGAAAAATGGATTGCCGGCAATATTTGGAAAACCCCAGACTATTTTCAAAATGCAATTCGGTTACACAACAGTGAATGGGTGCAAGGCAACTGATAATTCCCTGATGTATATGGGACGGTTTAACATTATTGACACACCGCAATGATTTTTGTTTTTATTTAGGGGGAGTCAAATCGTGAATTATTCAGTAGTTTGGATAAGAAGTTATGTGTATTCATCGGAATAAAACACAACGTCACAGCATTGTTGTTATTTAGTTAACTAGTTTCTAAAATCACCTTAAAGAACAGCTCTTGTCGAGCTGCTATATATACGTAGTGTAGTACATAGTGGGATGGGCTATGGATCAAAGATTACTGGTTCGAATCCTGTTGTAGGTCACCTCGTTTTTTCTAGTTAAATTTATATCTTTAGTGTATTTTTAATTTAAGGGAAAAAAGAGACCTAGAACCTAAGTGTTGTACAGTGATCAATGCAACTACTTATTAATTCATGAATTTTGACTCACCCACCTACGAAAACAAAATTCGCATTCCTCTCCCCTCTTTTCCTCTCATTTCAGGTAAATCGTTTTCTCTTTTAATCAGTAGTTTTTACAAATAAATAGAATGATCATATTATTTAATCCTTGTTAATGTACATTCGACAATACCCGTTTCTTTTCTTTTTCTGAGAAGTATTAGTTTGTTTTCTGAGCAATTTTGATGACGCAGTTTGATAAGTTACATTTATTCATTATCTGTTACTTCTAATATTGCATTAATTCTCTTGGCAATAGATTGTATATAATTGTTGTAGTTTTATATGGTAAACAAAAATGCCCGAGAAATAAACAAATGTTGTTATCCGCAAAACGGCGGCATTCGCTAGGGTTTCGACGCAAATTGTCATTTCTTTTACGTTTCTAGATTAATAACTTGCTTTCAGTCAATTCGATAGCTTTGATTGTAATAGTTAAGACTTGAATAGTTAAGACTTAAGACTTTAATAGTTTGTGGTTAATAAGTTTATAGTAACTATATCTATTTTACTTTAAATATTGTATTCATTGTTATACTTGCGCAATCTCATTTCTGTTATCAAAGAGACAACATCGTAACCATTTCTTTCCTAGTGCTCACATTTCAGAATAAATATGAGACAGCACCGTATCCAGGACTGTTTTATCGTTCCCTTCGTTGACGCCGTCATTCCGGTGTCACATGTGTTACATGTGTCACAATATTTCACAAGGATGGATTTAACATGGGGGTATTGGCAAGTCGAGTTAAAAACAGCATTCACCACTGCAATGGGTCTGTATGGGTGCAACCGGATGCCTTTTGGTCTCCAGAACGCTCCGGCTAAGTTCCAGCGGCCGATGCAAACCTGTTTATGAAACCTCAACTATTCCACTGTGCTACTGTACCTTAACGATATCATTGTATTTTCCTTAACATTCGAAGAGCACGTACAACGCTTGGAGAAAGTATGTTTATGTCTGAGACAAAACGGTTTAAAGTTGAAACCTTCTAATTGGCATCTTCTTCAAGAAGGGGTAAACATATTGGCCACTGACAACCATCAAATCTCCACAGACTTAGTACTCAATCATCACATTAGTCCAACGTAATGAGTGAAAACAAGACGAGCATCTTGCAAAAGTCATGTTGCACTTTGCTGTACCAATTCAGTTGCT
Organism: Crossaster papposus; assembly: GCA_037893245.1. Taxonomy (NCBI): domain Eukaryota; kingdom Metazoa; phylum Echinodermata; class Asteroidea; order Velatida; family Solasteridae; genus Crossaster; species Crossaster papposus. Next base: position 106,897 of record JBAIAA010001033.1, on the reverse strand, counting down.
CCATAGAGAAAGGACTGCTCGAAGTGTGCAGTTAGTACATTCTTGATATACTGACATATTTTCTTATATTTGTGTCCACTGCTGATATCTTAAACACTAAAGTATACTTTTCACAGCTATCCAAAAAGTATAACCAACCATTGCAAAATACTGTTCAAATGCAAGTATGGTTCCCTGACCTGACAATACCTGACAATGTATAAAATAAAGCCCAGCGACAAAAACAAATGATCATGACGTATACTGCAGGTTATTTGTCAAGAACGTTGCTTTAGATTTTGAGCACTTTTTGCTGCTTTAAATGATAAAACTGACAAATGGTCTACTACTTCACCTTTAATCATGAAAGCCTAAGAGAGATGCAATATTCATGGTGACAGAATTCAATTTCATCTCAAAAAGTGTAAGAATTACAATAATAATAACAATGGCATGTGCTCAATTTTAAGTAGCACGAAATTGATTCTTCCTCTGGTTAAATGTATAGTGGCATATTGGTTGACCCAGCCCTTCATGGAAAGCCTTTGTTTTCTTCTTACTAGTGTTCCTCTCAGACATAATCCAAGTGTCCAAACATTTCTTTCTGACATTTGCAAGTACAATCCACTCTGTTGAAGCTGAGAACAATCAGTGTCACTTAAACTTTCAAGTCGTGCGCCGCTGTTTGAATACATCTTCCTTGAACAAGTATCGGAAACTCTGAATGCTTTTAATAGTGGTATATTCGAGAGTTGTATTCAAGTTTATGCAAGACCCATCACAAGTTCTTTCCCGAGTCCAGTCTCGCGTCCTTGCAAAAAAAGCCAGTCACAAGTAAACTGGATGAATAATGACAAGGGAATGCTTTAGTCAAAGCTCATTTGAATAGCTTGTGATTCGAAATAATAACATCGACAGTTTACAATGCGCCATTTTAATATCCACCTTAAAAGGAATATACAACATTTGCAAAGTATCTACAACAAAAACACCAAACTATTATGAAATACACTGTACCTTACTAGACTGTTGGTAAATTAGCATCCTGTAAAGTTGTGGCACCGGGTGTGCTAACACTTTTAATAATTGGAAAACAAGTTTTAAAAAAGTGGCTTCTTTAAAATACCCCAATTTACCATGTGTACATATAGTAATAGTCCATTTTGTTAGCCTTAGATATGAACGGGTACACGCCAACTTAGACTGGTACATACAATTCCCCAACGCTTAAGAATCGCTGTGTTTCATATAGGTGAGGTCAGAGAACCAGACTACAAGAACATGACTGTTTTGTTTTACTTGGTTTTTCCAGCATCTACAAGCACAAACCTTCAAACAAGTCAATGTAGAACTAATTTCTATACAAAACTAACTCCAAACGCATCCATTTATGAAAATTACAGTAAAAGCAAATGTTGTATATTACCTTTAATGAAATGCTCAAGGCGCAGAGAACAACAAAACCCAAAGAGAACAGAGAGAGAAATGATTAAAAACATTGACATTGCAGGTTTTGTTTACACCCTTGGTCTGTATTTGATACTACCCACTCTGACCTCTTTTATTCCTTGGCATAATCCTCATGTTGTTGGTTCTTTAACCCTCTCCCTCTTTTGTGTTTCTTCTCCCAACCATGTTATGCACCATGCGTGTATGTCTCACTTTATGTTTGTTTCACGTACACAACCATTTTGTCAACATTTAATTTTGTCAACACCTTTAAACGTACCATAATTTTGGGCATATTTTGTACAATATTGACTTTGTGATATTGTACTTAATTTGAACTGTCGCGTGTAACTGGGATCAGAAAAAAAATATGTTCCTGTTACACGCGGCATGTGTAAACATATACTTATACATTCTCAACAGTTCATTGTTTTTATGTTGGATTGGCCAGGAATTGTTCAAACGTAATATTGAACAATGTTCACAGTAATCGGATATTGTCAGAAATACCAGTTTCTGTTGTGTGAACATCAAGAATGGCCTACATAACTATGGCAGCATGGGGGACAACAACCAATCAAATGCCCATCCGCACAAGATACTTAGCTCAAAATACATGTTTTCATGTTTTCTGGAACCATCCTGGTAACTTCAATTTATTTAACTTCATCCCTAAAAAAAAAAAAACCATTTTGTTCGTGCAATAGAACAAATCAGCTAGCCTAGATGAAAATTGTAGTTCAAGCAGGATTTGACAATAATTTGACAGCAAATAACAATACCAGGCGCAAGGGAACACAATTGGATGTGTCGTAAAACGCTTCCGGCGTGCCTTCATTATACACGGAACTTGCACCGTGCATGCAGGGGCTTCGTATATCGGCGCTTGTCGCCTCGGTGCATTTACGTTATCAAACCAAAGTGATTGTGCGCAAAAGTCACAGGTATTGTCAAACATCATGTTGCTGTGCAGTGCCAGGCATGTTTTCTCTGATAACAATTATATGAAGTGAATCTCTCGTGCTAATAAATAGCAGACTTTTCGGAAGGGGGACTCAGCTACGGCACAACAAAATCATGTAAATGCCAATTTTATATATTATTGTGTGCATTCGCAGGGATCTCTAAGTCAAGGAGAATGAACGAGGAACTGTAGATTCGTGCAAATAATGGACGACGCGAAGCTGAGTCTATGGTTGCACGAATCTACAGTTCCGAGTCTATTCTCCGACTTAATCTATTTTTGTGTTAACAACAAAGGTTTGTTCAAATAAGATTCCTGGCTTCCCGCAATCCCCACGTTTGTGAATAAGTGTGGATTCGTAAAGTTATCCATGCGTACATGTATTTATCATAAATGGGCGGCCCTAGACTCCTAGCGTCATGATTATCATAGTTTTAACAATGACTCTATAAACACATAGCCCAGTGGTACATTAAAGCACTTTGAAAAATGGCTTCTGTCGACCTCTCCCAGTAGCTATAGTGGATAATGGGTTAGGTTACAGATAGTTTGACTGGGGTTCAAATTCGGTCTCTGCTTATTTTTCATTTACTATTGTTTTTGTCTGTAAGTTTATAGTTGGAGTGAGTTTAATTTAAGGGAAAGTAAGGATCTGAGAACCTGAGTGTCTTTCACTGAGTGTGGTGTAGATACCCCCATGTATGCTAAGTGGCTTCATTCGTCCTTGAAAAAATACGCTGGCGGTCTCTCAAATTGTCAGGATAATTGTGTTCGAGGGCGTGTTCTGCACAGTCATCAACTCCTGTCTGGGGGTGAACATTCCTTGTAATGCTCCCTCTGATGACAAAAAAGAAAATAGTTTAATACAACCAAAATCCTAAAAATCCATTTAATTTCTTCTTGCTGTCGAGTTTTGACTGAAAAATTGTATTTGGCTTTTTCGCAAATGCGAAAAAGCCTTTGTTTTTGTTCTGATTTTTTTTGGCTTTTTCGCAATTTTGTGAAAAAGCCTTTGTTTTTGTTCTGATTTTTTTTTTTTTTTTTTAATTTCTTTTTTCTTTTAGTAACATAAACCCCATAGACTTTGTACACGTTTTTTTGCACAAGTACTTTTAATAGAAAACAAAGTCGTATCCAAACAAAACTTAACCCAAGTGAAGACCCTATAGTAAACTCGTGTCTCGCAGACAAACGTCATCGTGACACCATCAGGGGTCACGTGACGTCATATTAAAGTTGATTTAATCTTTAAAAATCAATAACAAATCAACCGCAAAAGACCGAAACTTGATTTTTGTGGCAACAGATAGAATAATCGAGGATCTTCACTTTATCTCGTGTGCGTGAAATCACGTGACCCTTCCTTCCGGTCCAAACCGGAAGTGCCTTATAATTTAAAAGTGAAAAATGATATGAACTTACTTTCAACGATGTTAGTGTCTGGCTAGCTTGTATTTAACAAAAAAAATATCGGCGACGCCATAACATGTTATAGCGCCCTCTAGCGGCAAGTTGAAATATTGTTAAAATGAATAATCTGTTGATGTGTGTGGCGAAGTTTGCGGAAATCACTTTATAACCGGTGTATTTAATCAGCTTCATGCTAGGAACAAGTAGACGAGAAGAAAAAATGATGACGTCACCAGACCGGAAGTTACAATGAAAAGACTTCTTTTCCTTTGAAAATTCCTAAAAAATTAAACCTGACAGATATAATCTTGATTTTTGCTCTAAAGGTTAGTGTAAAAGTAGTTCTCGAACTTTCCTGTGTTTTTTTGGCAAAAAACAAACATGGACATACCCTGCGGCACCCTTGAAATTTAATCGTTTTGGCCTAGGCGCATAAAGCATTGACCCCTTATGTGCATGGCACACGTATAATAGGGGTGTACATGCTTGTATATGTACGTACGTATACACTGATAGTGTACTATGCATTGAGCGAATGTATCACTACTGACATCGTACGTGCATGCAAATGTACGCTCACCCAAGAGGACACTAGCCGCCAACAAGCGAAACAGGATGTCGTCATCAAATTGCCTATGGGGAAGGGCGCCGTGTGCGACAGGTAGGTAAACAGGCTCTCGGCTACGCAGAATCCAATCCCATAGACTTTGTAAACGTTGTTTGCACAATTCCAAGCACTTTTAACGAAAAACAAAGTCGTATTTCCATAAAACTTAACCCAGGTGAAGACCCTATAGTAAACTCGTGTCTTGCAGACATACGTCATGGTTACGTCGTCAGGGGTCACGTGACGTCATCTTAAAGGTGGAATTGATTTAATCTTTAAAAATAAATAACAAATCAACCACAAAAGACCGAAACTTGATTTTTGTGGCAATAGATAGAATAATCCAGAATCTTCATTTTATCTCGTGTGCGTAAAATCACGTGACCCTTCCTTCCGGTCCAAACCGGAAGTGCCTCATAATTTAAAAGTGAAAAATGATATGAACTTACTTTCAACGATGTTAGTGTCTGGCTAGAATAAACTTTTCCAAAATAAATCAGGCGACGTCATAATATGTTATAGCGCCCTCTAGCGGCAGGTTGAAAAATGGTTAAAATGAATAATCTGTTGATGTGTGTGGCGAATTTTGCTGAAACCACTTTATAACCGGTGTAAATATTAAGCTTCATGCTTAGACCATATTGGGAAGGAGAAATATTTATGACGTCACCAAACCGGAAGTTACAATGAAAAATCCTTTAAACCTTAAACAATCGCTTAAAAATCAACCGCTATAGATATAATCCAGATTTTTGCATCAGATAGCAAAGTAAAGACAGCTCTCGAGCTTTCTGTTAATTACGTCACGATGACGTCATCAAATGTCAGATTACAAGCAACCAAATATTTCTAGATTTAATCTTCGAAAATCAATATAAAATCAACTGTAAGAGATCTGATTCAGATTTTTTATGGGAATTGATAGATTAATCCATGGTCTTCATAATTTGTATTACATGCAAAAAAACCTGACCCTTCCTTCCGGTCCAAACCGGAAGTGCATTATAATTTAAAAGTGGAAAACGATGTGAACTTACTTTCAACAATGTTAGGCGCTGGCTAGGTTGTAAGTAACAAACAAGTTAACGGTGACTTCTTAAAATGTTATAGCGCCCTCTAGCGGCATGTTGACAAATGTTACGTCATATTACGATTATATTCGAATTATTACGTTTTCGACCTTTAAGTCATATCTCAGCAACGGAACGTGCTAATATAACATACGTTTGTATTGTTAGGTGATAGATAGTTGCACAAAAAGTTCACAAACATGTGACGTCATCGTTTTAATCAGTTTGGATTCATTTTAATCTGTTTAAATTAACTTAAATTCGTTTTCGATGATTTTAAATTATTTTGATGGTATAAAAGTTCAATTTTTGCAAAATTGTAACTAAAAAATTGCGAAAGCGAAAAAGCCCTATGTTCTGTTCCTCGAACAGACGTAGTTCTAGTTTTTCTTTTTGGCTTTTTCGCAATTTGCGAAAAAGCCTTTGTTTTTGTTCTGATTTTTTTTTTTCTTTTTTTTTCTTCTTTTAGTAACCTAAACCCCATAGACTTTGTACACGTTTTTTTGCACAAGCACTTCTCATAGACAACAAAGTCGTATCCAAACAAAACTTTACCCAAGTGAAGACCCTATGGTGAGCTCGGTCCTAACAGACATACGTCATGGTGACGTCATCAGGGGTCACGTGACGTCATCTTAAAGGTGCAATTGATTTAATCTTTGAAAATCAATAACAAATCAACCGCAAAAGACCAAAACTTGATTTTTGTGGCAATAGATAGAATAATTAAGGATCTTCATTTTATCTCCTGTGCGTGAAATCACGTGACCCTTCCTTCCGGTCCAAACCGGAAGTGCCTTATAATTTAAAAGTGAAAAATGATATGAACTTACTTTCAACGATGTTAGTGTCTGGCTAGAATAAACTTTTCAAAAAAAATACTGGCGATGTCATAACATGTTGTAGCGCCCTCTAGCGGCAGGTTGAAAAATGGTTAAAATGAATAATCTGTTGATGTGTGTGGCGAAGTTTGCTGAAATCACTTTATAACCGGTGTATTTAATCAGCTTCATGCTAGGAACAAGTTGACGGGAAGAAAAAATTATGACGTCACCAGACCGGAAGTTAGAATGAAAAGACACTTTTTCCTTTGAAAATTCCTAAAAAATTTAACTTGACAGATACAATCTTGATTTTTGCTCTAAAGGTTAATGTAAAAGTAGTTCTCGAACTTCCCTGTGTTTTGGGGCAAAAAACGAACTTGAACATACCCTGCGGCACCCTTGAAATGTAATCGTTTTGGCCTAGGTGCAAAAAGCATTGACCCCTTACGTGTGCATGCCACACGTATAATATACATGTACGTATACACCGATAGTGCATTATGTATTGAGCGAATGTATCACCACTGACATCGTTCGTGCAAGCACATGTACGCTCACCCAAGATGACACTTGCCGCCAACCTGTGAAACAGGATGACGTCATCAAGTTGCCCATGAGGAAGGGCGCCGCGTACGACAGGTAGGTAAACACGCTTTCGGCTACGCAGAATCCAACCCCGTAGACTTTGTAAACGTTGCTTGCACAATTCAAAGCACTTTTAACGGAAAAACAAAGTCGTATTTCCATAAACTCGACCCAGGTGAAACCCAATAGTGAACTCCAGTCTCGCCGACAGACACCACGAGGAAGACGTCATCAGGCCCACGTGACCTTATCTTAAAGGTGTAATTGATTTAATCTTGGAAAATCAATAAAACATCAACCGCAGAAGACCGAAACTTGAATTTTGTGGCAATTAATCGAATAATCCAGGATCTTCATTTTATTTCCTGTGCGTGAAATCACGTGACCCTTCCTTCCGGTCCAAACCGGAAGTGCCTCATAATTTGAATGTGAAAAATGATATGAACTTACTTTTAACGATGTTATTGTCTGGCTAGAATAAACTATTCAAAAAATTTCCGGCGACGTCATAACATAATATAGCGCCCTCTAGCGGCAGGTTGAAAATGGTTAAAATGATTAATCTGTTGATGTGTGTTGCAAAGTTTGCTGAAATAACTGTATAACTGGTGTATATAATCAGCTTCATGCTTAGAGCATATTGGGAAGGAGAAATATTTATGACGTCACTAAACCGGAAGTTACAATAAAAAAATCCTTTAAACTTTAAAAAGTCGCTTAAAAATCAACCGCTATAGATATAATCCAGATGTTTGCTTCAAATAGCAAAGTTAAGACTGATCTCGAGTTTCTGTTAATTACGTCACAATGACGTCATCAAGTGTCAGATTACAAGCAACCCAATATTTCTAAATTTAAAATTTCTTAATTGAAAATCAATATAAAATCAACTGTAAGAGATCTGATTTAGATTTTTAAGGAAATTGATAGATTAATCCATGGTCTTCATAATTTGTATTACATGCAAAAAGACTTGACACTTCCTTCCGGTCCAAACCGGAAGTGCATTAAAATTTAAAAGTGGAAAACGATGCTAACTTACTTTCAACGATGTTAGGCGCTGGCTAGGTTGTAAGTAACAAAAAAGTTAACAGTGACTTCATAACATGTTATAGCGCCCTCTAGCGTCATGTTGACAAATGTTACGTCATATTACGATTATATTTGAATTATTACGTTTTTAGACGTTGAAGGCATATCTCAGCAACGGATCGTGTTAACATAACACCTCATTTTGTGTTGTTAGGTGATATATAGTTGCACAAAAGTTCACAAACGTGTGACGTCATCGTTTTAATCAGTTTTAATTCATTTTACTCTGTTTAAATTTACTTAAATTAGTTTTCAATGATTTTAAATTGTTTTGATGGTTTAAAAGTTCAATTTTTGAAATATTTAATGAAAAAAAATTGTGAATGCGAAAAAGCCCTATGTTCTGTTCCTTGAACAGACGTAGTTCTAGTTTTTTCTTTTTTTTCTTTTAGTAACCTAAACCCCATAGACTTTGTACACGTTTTTTTGCACAAGTACTTTTACCAGAGAACAAAGTCGTATTTCCATAAAACTTAACCCAAGTGAAGACACTATAGTGAGCTCGTGCCTAGCCGACATACGACATGGTGACGTCATCAGGGGTCACGTGACGTCATCTTAAAGGTGCAATTGATTTAATCTTTGAAAATCAATAACAAATCAACCGCAAAAGACCGAAACTTGATTTTTGTGGCAACAGATAGAATAATCCAGGATCTTCATTTTATCTCATGTGCGTAAAATCACGTGACCCTTCCTTCCGGTCTAAACCGGAAGTGCCTTATAATTTAAAAGTGAAAAATGATATGAACTTACTTTCAACGCTGTTAGTGTCTGGCTAGATTGTATTTAACAACAAAAATACCGGCGACGCCATAACATGTTATAGCGCCCTCTAGCGGCAAGTTGAAAATGGTTAAAATGAATAATCTGTTGATGTGTGTGGCGAAATTTGCGGAAATCACTTTATAACCGGTGTATTTAATCAGTTTCATGCTAGGAACAAGTCGACGAGAAGAAAAAATTATGACGTCACCAGACCGGAAGTTACAATGAAAAGACTTCTTTTCCTTTGAAAATTCCTAAATAATTGAACCTGACAGATATAATCTTGATTTTTGTTCTAAAGGTTAGTGTAAAAGTAGTTCTCGAACTTTCCTGTGTTTTTTGGCAAAAAACGAACGTGAACATACCCTGCGGCACCCTTGAAATTTAATCGTTTTGGCCTAGGCGCATAAACCATTGACCCCTTATATGTGCATGGCACACGTATAATATATGTGTACGTGCTTGTATGTACGTACGTATACACTGATAGTGTGTGTGCATTGAGCGAATGTATCACTACTGACATCGTATGTGCATGCAAATGTACGCTCACCCAAGAGGACACTAGCCGCCAACAAGCGAAACAGGATGACGTCATCAAATTGCCTATGGGGAAGGGCGCCGTGTGCGACAGGTATGTAAACAGGCTCTCGGCTACGCAGAATCCAATCCCATAGACTTTGTAAACGTTGTTTGCACAATTCCAAGCACTTTTAACGAAAAACAAAGTCGTATTTCCATAAAACTTAACCCAGGTGAAGACCCTATAGTAAACTCGTGTTTCGCAGACATACGCCATGGTTACGTCGTCAGGGGTCACGTGACGTCATCTTAAAGGTTCAATTGATTTAATCTTTAAAAATAAATAACAAATCAACCACAAAAGACCGAAACTTGATTTTTGTGGCAATAGATAGAATAATTCAGAATCTTCATTTTATCTCGTGTGCTAAAATCACGTGACCCTTCGTTCCGGTCCAACCGGAAGTGCCTCATAATTTGAAAGTGAAAAATGATATGAACTTACTTTCAACGATGTTAGTTTCTGGCTAGAATAAACTTTTCCAAAAAAACCCAGGCGACGTCATAATATGTTATAGCGCCCTCTAGCGGCAGGTTGAATAATGGTTAAAATGAATAATCTGTTGATGTGTGTGGCGAAGTTTGCTGAAACCACTTTATAACCGGTGTATATAATCAGCTTCATGCTTAGACCATATTGGGAAGGAGAAATATTTATGACGTCACCAAACCGGAAGTTACAATGACAAATCCTTTAAACCTTCAAACCGGAAGTGCATTATAATTTAAAAGTGGAGAACGATGTGAACTTACTAACGATGTTAGGCGCTGGCTAGGTTGTAAGTAACAAACAAGTTAACAGTGACTTCTTAAAATGTTATAGCGCCCCCTAGCGGCATGTTGACAAATGTTACGTCATATTACGATTATATTCGAATTATTACGTTTTTCGACCTTTAAGTCATATCTCAGCAACGGAACGTGCTAACATAACATACGTTTGTATTGTTAGGTGATAGATAGTTGCACAAAAAGTTCACAAACATTTGACGTCATCGTTTTAATCAGTTTGGATTCATTTTAATCTGTTTAAATTAACTTAAATTCGTTTTCGATGATTATAAATTATTTTGATGGTATAAAAGTTCAATTTTTGCAAAATTTTAACTAAAAAATTGCGAAAGCGAAAAAGCCCTATGTTCTGTTCCTCGAACAGACGTAGTTCTAGTTTTTCTTTTTGGCTTTTTCGCAATTTGCGAAAAAGCCTTTGTTTTTGTTCTGATTTTTTTTGGCTTTTTCGCAAGTTGCGAAAAAGCCTTTGTTTTTGTTCTGATTTTTTTTTTTCTTCTTCTTCTTTTTGGCTTTTTCGCAAGTTGCGAAAAAGCCTTTGTTTTTGTTCTGATTTTTTTTTTTCTTCTTCTTCTTTTTTTCTTTTTTTCTTTTAGTAACCTAAACCCCATAGACTTTGTACACGTTTTTTTGCACAAGTACTTTTACCAGAAAACAAAGTCGTATTTTTATAAAACTTAACCCAGGTGACGACCCTATAGTGAACTCGTGTCTCGCAGAAATACGTCATGGTGACGTCATCAGGGGTCACGTGACGTCATATTAAAGGTGCAATTGATTTAATCTTTGAAAATCAATAACAAATCAACCGCAAAAGACCGAACCTTGAATTTTGTGGCAATTGATAGAATAATCCAGGATCTTCATTTTATTCCGTGTGCGTGAAATCACGTGACCCTTCCTTCCGGTCTAAACCGGAAGTGCCTTATAATTTGAAAGTGAAAAATGATATGAACTTACTTTCAACGATGTTAGTGTCTGGCTACAATATATTTTTCAAAAAAATATTGGTGACGTCATAACATGTTATAGCGCCCTCTAGCGGCTGTTTGAAAAATTGTTAAAATGAATAATCTGTTGATGTGTGTGGCGAAGTTTGCTGAAATCACTTTATAACCGGTGTATTTAATCAGCTTCATGCTAGGAACAAGTTGACGGGAAGAAAAAATTATGACGTCACCAGACCGGAAGTTAGAATGAAAAGACTCCTTTTCCTTTGAAAATTCCTAGAAAATTAAACCTGACAGATACAATCTTGATATTTGCTCTAAAGGTTAATGTAAAAGTAGTTCTCGAACTTCCCTGTGTTTTGGGGCAAAAAACGAACTTGAACATACCCTGCGGCACCCTTGAAATGTAATCGTTTTGGCCTAGGTGCAAAAAGCATTGACCCCTTACGCGTGCATGGCACACGTATAATATACATGTACATGCTAGTACATGTACGTATACACTGATAGTGTATTATGTATTGAGCGAATATATCACCACTGACATCGTTCGTACAAGCACATGTACGCTCACCCAAGAGGACACTAGCCGCCAACCTGTGAAACAGGATGACGTCATCAAATTGCCCATGGGGAAGGGCGCCGCGTACGACAGGTAGGTAAACACGCTTTCGGCTACGCAGAATCCAACCCCGTAGACTTTGTAAACGTTGCTTGCACAATTCAAAGCACTTTTAACGGAAAAACAAAGTCGTATTCCCATAAACTTGACCCAGGTGAAGACCCAATAGTGAACTGGTGTCTCGCAGACAGACGTCATGATGACGTCATCAGGAGTCACGTGACGTCATCTTAAAGGTTCAATTGATTTAATCTTTGAAAATCAATACAAAATCAACCGCAAATGACCGAAACTTGATGTTTGTGGCAATAGATAGAATAATTCAGAATCTTCATTTTATCTCGTGTGCGTAAAATCACGTGACCCTCCCTTCCGGTCCAAACCGGAAGTGCCTCATAATTTGAAAGTGAAAAATGATATGAACTTACTTTCAACGATGTTAGTGTCTGGCTAGAATAAACTTTTCAAAAAAATTCCGGCGACGTCATAACATGTTAATAGCGCCCTCTAGCGGCAGGTTGAAAAATGGTTAAAATGAACAATCTGTTTATGTGTGTTGCGAAGTTTGCTGAAACCACTTTATAACCGGTGTATATAATCAGCTTCATGCTTAGACCATTATTGGGAAGGAGAAATATTTATGACGTCACCAAACCGGAAGTTACAATGAAAAATCCTTTAAACCTTAAACAATCGCTTAAAAATCAACCGGGATAGATATAATCCAGATTTTTGCTTCAAATAGCAAAGTTAAGACAGCTCTCGAGCTTTATGTTAATTACGTCACGATGACGTCATCAAGTGTCAAATTACAATCAACCAAATATTTCTAGATATAATCTTTGAAAATCAATATAAAATCAACTGTAAGAGATCTGATTTAGATTTCTAAGGGAATGGATAGACTAATCTATGGTCTTCATAATTTGTATTACATGCAAAAAGACCCGACCCTTCCTTCCGGTCCAAACCGGAAGTGCCTTATAATTTAAAAATGGAAAACGATGTGAACTTACTTTCAACGATGTTAGGCGCTGGCTAGGTTGTAAGTAACAAGAAAGTTAACGGTGACTTCATAAAATGTTATAGCGCCCTCTAGCGGCGTGTTGACAAATGTTACATCATATTACGATTATATTTAAATTATTACGTTTTAAGACCTTTAAGCCATATCTCAGCAACGAAAAGTGCTAACATAACAACTTTTTTTATTGTTAGGTGATAGATAGTTGCACAAAAAGTTCACAAACGTGTGACGTCATCATTTTAATCAGTTTGAATTAATTTTAATCTGTTTAAATTAACTTAAATTCGTTTCCAATGATTTTAAATTGTTTTGATGGTATAAAAGTTCAATTTTTGAAATATTTAATCTAAAAAATTGAGAATGCGAAAAAGCCCTATGTTCTGTTCCTCGAACAGACGTAGTTCTAGTTTTCTTTTTTTCTTTTAGTAACCTAAACCCCATAGACTTTGTACACGTTTTTTTGCACAAGTACTTTTACCAGAAAACAAAGTCGTATTTTTATAAAACTTAACCCAGGTGACGACCCTATAGTGAACTCGTGTCTCGCAGAAATACGTCATGGTGACGTCATCAGGGGTCACGTGACGTCATCTTAAAGGTGTAATTGATTTAATCTTTGAAATTAAATAACAAATCAACCGCAAAAGACCGAAACTTGATTTTTGTGGCAACATATAGAATAATCCAGGATCTTCATTTTATCTCGTGTGCGTAACATCACGTGACCCTTCCTTCCGGTCCAAACCGGAAGTGCCTTATAATTTAAAACTGGAAAATGATATGAACTTACTTTCAACGATGTTAGTGTCTGGCTAGAATAAACTTTTCAAAAAAATTACCGGCGACGTCATAATACGTTATAGCGCCCTCTAGCGGCAGGTTGAAAAATCGTTAAAATGCATAATTTGTTGATGTGTGTGGCGAAGTTTGCTGAATTCACTGTATAACCGGTGTATATAATCAGCTTCGTGCTAAGAACATATTGAAAAAGAGAAATATTGATGACGTCACCAAACCGGAAGTTACAATGAAAAGACCTTTAAACCTTAAAAAGTCGCTTAAAAATCAACCGCGATAGATATATTCCAGATTTTTGCTTCAAATAGCAAAGTTAAGACAGCTCTTGAGCTTTCTGTTAATTACGTCACGATGACGTCATCAAGTGTCAGATTATAAGCAACCAAATATTTATAGATTTAATCTTTGAAAATCAATATAAAATCAACTGTAAAAGATCTGATTTAGATTTTTAAGGGGGATTGATAGATTAATCCATGGTCTTCATAATTGTATTACATGCAAACAAAACCTGACAATTCCTTCCGGTCCAAACCGGAAGTGCCTTATAACTTAAAAGTGGAAAACGATGTGAACTTACTTTTAACAATGTTAGGCGCTGGCTAGGTTGTAAGTAACAAAAAAGTTAACGGTGACTTCATAAAATGTTAAGGCGCCCTATAGCGGCATGTTGACAAATGTTACGGCATATTACGATTATATTTGAATTGTTACGTTTTTAGACCTTGAAGCCATATCTCAGCAACGGATCTTGTTAATATACCACCTCATTTTGTATAGTTAGGTTATAGATAGTTGCAAACAAAGTTCACAAACGTGTGACGTCAACGTTTTAATCATTTTGAAATAATTGTAATCTGTTTAAATTAATTTAAATTCGTTTTTAATGATTTCAAATTGTTTTGATAGTAACAAAGTTCAAATTTTGAAAACAAATATTCTAAAAAATTCCGAATACGAAAAAGCCCTATGTTCTGTTCCTCGAACAGACGTAGTTCTAGTTTTTCTTTTTTTTTCTTCTTTTAGTAACCTAAACCCCATAGACTTTGTACACGTTTTTTTGCACAAGCACTTCTCATAGACAACAAAGTCGTATCCAAACAAAACTTTACCCAAGTGAAGACCCTATGGTGAGCTCGGTCCTAACAGACATACGTCATGGTGACGTCATCAGGGGTCACGTGACGTCATCTTAAAGGTGCAATTGATTTAATCTTTGAAAATCAATAACAAATCAACCGCAAAAGACCAAAACTTGATTTTTGTGGCAATAGATAGAATAATTAAGGATCTTCATTTTATCTCCTGTGCGTGAAATCACGTGACCCTTCCTTCCGGTCCAAACCGGAAGTGCCTTATAATTTAAAAGTGAAAAATGATATGAACTTACTTTCAACGATGTTAGTGTCTGGCTAGAATAAACTTTTCAAAAAAAATACTGGCGATGTCATAACATGTTATAGCGCCCTCTAGCGGCAGGTTGAAAAATGGTTAAAATGAATAATCTGTTGATGTGTGTGGCGAAGTTTGCTGAAATCACTTTATAACCGGTGTATTTAATCAGCTTCATGCTAGGAACAAGTTGACGGGAAGAAAAAATTATGACGTCACCAGACCGGAAGTTAGAATGAAAAGACACTTTTTCCTTTGAAAATTCCTAAAAAATTTAACTTGACAGATACAATCTTGATTTTTGCTCTAAAGGTTAATGTAAAAGTAGTTCTCGAACTTCCCTGTGTTTTGGGGCAAAAAACGAACTTGAACATACCCTGCGGCACCCTTGAAATGTAATCGTTTTGGCCTAGGTGCAAAAAGCATTGACCCCTTACGTGTGCATGCCACACGTATAATATACATGTACGTATACACCGATAGTGCATTATGTATTGAGCGAATGTATCACCACTGACATCGTTCGTGCAAGCACATGTACGCTCACCCAAGATGACACTTGCCGCCAACCTGTGAAACAGGATGACGTCATCAAGTTGCCCATGAGGAAGGGCGCCGCGTACGACAGGTAGGTAAACACGCTTTCGGCTACGCAGAATCCAACCCCGTAGACTTTGTAAACGTTGCTTGCACAATTCAAAGCACTTTTAACGGAAAAACAAAGTCGTATTTCCATAAACTCGACCCAGGTGAAACCCAATAGTGAACTCCAGTCTCGCCGACAGACACCACGAGGAAGACGTCATCAGGCCCACGTGACCTTATCTTAAAGGTGTAATTGATTTAATCTTGGAAAATCAATAAAACATCAACCGCAGAAGACCGAAACTTGAATTTTGTGGCAATTAATCCAGGATCTTCATTTTATCTCCTGTGCGTGAAATCACGTGACCCTTCCTTCCGGTCCAAACCGGAAGTGCCTCATAATTTGAATGTGAAAAATGATATGAACTTACTTTTAACGATGTTATTGTCTGGCTAGAATAAACTATTCAAAAAATTTCCGGCGACGTCATAACATAATATAGCGCCCTCTAGCGGCAGGTTGAAAATGGTTAAAATGATTAATCTGTTGATGTGTGTTGCAAAGTTTGCTGAAATAACTGTATAACTGGTGTATATAATCAGCTTCATGCTTAGAGCATATTGGGAAGGAGAAATATTTATGACGTCACTAAACCGGAAGTTACAATAAAAAAATCCTTTAAACTTTAAAAAGTCGCTTAAAAATCAACCGCTATAGATATAATCCAGATGTTTGCTTCAAATAGCAAAGTTAAGACTGATCTCGAGTTTCTGTTAATTACGTCACAATGACGTCATCAAGTGTCAGATTACAAGCAACCCAATATTTCTAAATTTAAAATTTCTTAATTGAAAATCAATATAAAATCAACTGTAAGAGATCTGATTTAGATTTTTAAGGAAATTGATAGATTAATCCATGGTCTTCATAATTTGTATTACATGCAAAAAGACTTGACACTTCCTTCCGGTCCAAACCGGAAGTGCATTAAAATTTAAAAGTGGAAAACGATGCTAACTTACTTTCAACGATGTTAGGCGCTGGCTAGGTTGTAAGTAACAAAAAAGTTAACAGTGACTTCATAACATGTTATAGCGCCCTCTAGCGTCATGTTGACAAATGTTACGTCATATTACGATTATATTTGAATTATTACGTTTTTAGACGTTGAAGGCATATCTCAGCAACGGATCGTGTTAACATAACACCTCATTTTGTGTTGTTAGGTGATATATAGTTGCACAAAAGTTCACAAACGTGTGACGTCATCGTTTTAATCAGTTTTAATTCATTTTACTCTGTTTAAATTTACTTAAATTAGTTTTCAATGATTTTAAATTGTTTTGATGGTTTAAAAGTTCAATTTTTGAAATATTTAATGAAAAAAAATTGTGAATGCGAAAAAGCCCTATGTTCTGTTCCTTGAACAGACGTAGTTCTAGTTTTTTCTTTTTTTTCTTTTAGTAACCTAAACCCCATAGACTTTGTACACGTTTTTTTGCACAAGTACTTTTACCAGAGAACAAAGTCGTATTTCCATAAAACTTAACCCAAGTGAAGACACTATAGTAAGCTCGTGCCTAGCCGACATACGACATGGTGACGTCACCAGGGGTCACGTGACGTCATCTTAAAGGTGCAATTGATTTAATCTTTGAAAATCAATAACAAATCAACCGCAAAAGACCGAAACTTGATTTTTGTGGCAACAGATAGAATAATCCAGGATCTTCATTTTATCTCATGTGCGTAAAATCACGTGACCCTTCCTTCCGGTCTAAACCGGAAGTGCCTTATAATTTAAAAGTGAAAAATGATATGAACTTACTTTCAACGCTGTTAGTGTCTGGCTAGATTGTATTTAACAACAAAAATACCGGCGACGCCATAACATGTTATAGCGCCCTCTAGCGGCAAGTTGAAAATGGTTAAAATGAATAATCTGTTGATGTGTGTGGCGAAATTTGCGGAAATCACTTTATAACCGGTGTATTTAATCAGTTTCATGCTAGGAACAAGTCGACGAGAAGAAAAAATTATGACGTCACCAGACCGGAAGTTACAATGAAAAGACTTTTTTTCCTTTGAAAATTCCTAAATAATTGAACCTGACAGATATAATCTTGATTTTTGTTCTAAAGGTTAGTGTAAAAGTAGTTCTCGAACTTTCCTGTGTTTTTTGGCAAAAAACGAACGTGAACATACCCTGCGGCACCCTTGAAATTTAATCGTTTTGGCCTAGGCGCATAAACCATTGACCCCTTATATGTGCATGGCACACGTATAATATATGTGTACGTGCTTGTATGTACGTACGTATACACTGATAGTGTGTGTGCATTGAGCGAATGTATCACTACTGACATCGTATGTGCATGCAAATGTACGCTCACCCAAGAGGACACTAGCCGCCAACAAGCGAAACAGGATGACGTCATCAAATTGCCTATGGGGAAGGGCGCCGTGTGCGACAGGTATGTAAACAGGCTCTCGGCTACGCAGAATCCAATCCCATAGACTTTGTAAACGTTGTTTGCACAATTCCAAGCACTTTTAACGAAAAACAAAGTCGTATTTCCATAAAACTTAACCCAGGTGAAGACCCTATAGTAAACTCGTGTTTCGCAGACATACGCCATGGTTACGTCGTCAGGGGTCACGTGACGTCATCTTAAAGGTTTAATTGATTTAATCTTTAAAAATAAATAACAAATCAACCACAAAAGACCGAAACTTGATTTTTGTGGCAATAGATAGAATAATTCAGAATCTTCATTTTATCTCGTGTGCTAAAATCACGTGACCCTTCGTTCCGGTCCAACCGGAAGTGCCTCATAATTTGAAAGTGAAAAATGATATGAACTTACTTTCAACGATGTTAGTTTCTGGCTAGAATAAACTTTTCCAAAAAAAATCAGGCGACGTCATAATATGTTATAGCGCCCTCTAGCGGCAGGTTGAAAAATGGTTAAAATGAATAATCTGTTGATGTGTGTGGCGAAGTTTGCTGAAACCACTTTATAGCCGGTGTATATAATCAGCTTCATGCTTAGACCATATTGGGAAGGAGAAATATTTATGACGTCACCAAACCGGAAGTTACAATGACAAATCCTTTAAACCTTCAAACCGGAAGTGCATTATAATTTAAAAGTGGAGAACGATGTGAACTTACTAACGATGTTAGGCGCTGGCTAGGTTGTAAGTAACAAACAAGTTAACAGTGACTTCTTAAAATGTTATAGCGCCCTCTAGCGGCATGTTGACAAATGTTACGTCATATTACGATTATATTCGAATTATTACGTTTTTCGACCTTTAAGTCATATCTCAGCAACGGAACGTGCTAACATAACATACGTTTGTATTGTTAGGTGATAGATAGTTGCACAAAAAGTTCACAAACATTTGACGTCATCGTTTTAATCAGTTTGGATTCATTTTAATCTGTTTAAATTAACTTAAATTCGTTTTCGATGATTATAAATTATTTTGATGGTATAAAAGTTCAATTTTTGCAAAATTTTAACTACAAAATTGCGAAAGCGAAAAAGCCCTATGTTCTGTTCCTCGAACAGACGTAGTTCTAGTTTGGATTTGTTGTTGTTTTTCTTCAAACATTAACCCCCCCCCCCCCCCCCCCCCACCCCAACAAAAAAATGTCATTATCACAGGCAATTGGGTTCCTTTTAAATTTGTATTTGTATTCATGACCAAAAGTATGATGTCATTTCAGGCAGAAACGAAAACCTCAATTTTACAGAAACCACAAGTTGCCTGAATTGTGGATATGTTGCTGTCATACAATGTTGGGTTTTGTTTTTGTTGGCGATTTAGTCCAGTCAAAATACCAAATTTTGTATTGTTGACCTCAAACAAATTGTAACAAATCTTTTTACACCACAGTGAACTTCTATAAGGTCCCTAGAATTACATACTAAAAATCTTTAAAAATCCAAGCGGGGGAAATATGTCTAATTTGCATAAATCGTTAATCTCTGCCGTGTAATATGTTTATTTCCATATTTCGATATATATTTTTTTTTTTTTTTTTTCTAACAAATTATTTTTGTGATTCTACTTACACATCCTTACTTCAATAACATTTTCTAAAGCATGTAAGTGACTGAATAATTTTGAAAATAGAGTAATGGTTCAAAATGACTATAATTTTAGCCTATAATTTGCACGCATTTACCTTGTCTCCAGATATCATCAAGTAGTCAGTATGGACGAGCTTCAAATTCACCAAGTTGCTTACTGGCACCGTTATCCTATTAAAACCTTATGAAAAATCATTATGAACAATGATAACATTGTGATATTTAGCCCAGCAAACAACAACTGGGAAAACGTTTGTCCATAAATTGGGCTAAAAAGTAGGTGAAGGGTTACCTAAGGTGAGAGACTTGAACAAGTTCAAGGAAACCCCCCAAATTAAAGATGTTTGTTGCTTGCAATAATCATATCTACGTTAGAATTTATTTTGAGAATTGTCTTGAACTTGTTCAAGTCTCCCATGTTAGGTAACCCTTTAACTTCTTTTTCGCCTAGTTTATAAACAAACCATTTCCCTCAGTTTTGGTTTGCTGGGCTAAATATCACAATGTTATCATTGTTCATATGATTTTCCATAAGGTTTTAATATGATAACTGTGCCAGTAATCAACTTGGTGAATTTGAAGCTCACCAATACTGACGACTGGATGATATCTGGAGACAGTGTAATGTACGCACATTTATAGGGTCACGAAGTTGTCATTTTGGATAATTACCATGTTCTCATAATTATTCAGTCACTTATACGCTTTAGAAAATGTTATCGAAGTAGAGATATGTAAGTAGAATCACCTAAATAAACTGTTCAATTTTTTAAATATATATTACATACCCAAATATGAGAATAAATATATTACGCGGCAGGGATTAACGACTTATGCAAATTAGTCATATTTCCACCACTTGAATTTTTAAAGACTTTTGATATGTTATTGTAGGGACCTTTTAGAAATGCATTGTGGTGAAATTTGTTTTGTTACAATTTGTTTGAGGTCAAAACTTATTTTGACTGGACGAATTTATTGTTGTGTTGGTACATGGCATTAAGCCAATGGGCAAACCTTGTTTTTTTTTAAACTACCAAAATTGTGTGGTTCACAATTTGAACAGAACCCCCTAAACGGAATAGTAGTCCATTTGCTTTTGCTGTATTCTTGCTGTATTTAAATGGATACGTTAGAGGGTTCATATTTATAGTAAATATTGTACGTTTTGCGTTAATATATGCTGGTAACTCCATACAAGTACCGGGGTAGGTAACGCCTTTAGCTAACAATTTTCTCGGCGATACGTCACCCACAATGTGTGATTTAAAATAGGCCTGCAGCCGATTTCACAAAACTTTACTTTATGGCGTAAGTGGACTTACGCCATAACTTATTGCGTAAGTTGCGCAATAACTTTAGGACGGATTTCACGAACGTTACGCATTATCGGGATATGTCGTAACTCACCGAGTTACGCCATAAGATGTGGCGTAACTTACGCCATGACTTTAGGTGGCGTAAGCCGTGGCTATGTGTCGTAAACATGGCGTTCAACGTGAACACCGAAGAACGCTTCGCCGTGAAAGATTGTTCCGTGACCGAATAAATCCCCTATAGATCATCTCGAAGACGACGAAATCAGAGGACGGTATCGCTCTTATCGGAAGGGTATTTTCTAAATCGTTGAAGATTTACGACATGTTTTCGAGCGTGCTACAAGGATAGTTTCTCATTTTCCGTTAACGTTAGTAAATGTCGGGTGCAACAAAAACCACCGTGACCCTCAATTTTATCTCACTTTCTCAAATCATAACAAATCTCCGTGTCTCAAAAGTTAAACAGCGCCCTCATGCACCCCTAAAAGATGAACGTAGGCCCATTATTATTGGTCGAACAAAATACATAATGTACTCGGGAATGAACCGGACAATGTGGTTTGTAATTTAAGGAGCGCGTTCTCCAAATGTATTGTAAGATAAGCAACCCACCTGTTAAATCAAATAAAAGCCAGAACCAAAGGAATTTGTTTTGTAGTTTTTGTCCCCAGTTTATAGGCTTATAGGTTATATACATCACTCCCAAACATGACAAATTGAGAAACCAATGCAAGTCTAGGAACAAGGCTTCTGTTTTTTATTGATCAATAAATTCTACATGTACATTGTATATACATTGTACACAAATTGTTTCAAGAAAGAAATTATAATCAAGAAAGATAATAAATATAAAGAAGACTTGTTTGTATTATCATGGCAATTTTATAAACTTGACTTATCATATACAAACAATATGCCTTTTCGAATCCATGGCTTCGTCTTAAGTTGATTTTTGGCCCCTAACTGCAGGAACTCTCCAATTTTACAGTATATTTTTACATTATTCTGCTACACAGTGGGTAGTCTTGGTTGCAAGACGTCCTAATCTCAGTATGCAGTGCGCGTAGGCCGCCTTTGGGGGGCGCCCTCTTAATAAACGCCATACCTTTAAATTGAACGTCCCAGCAGAATTTGCATGCGTGTGTGACATTGCGTGTATAATCGCGTTGATGTAACATGCATAATCGCCGACTCATTGGTCAAGTTTCAGTTACGACACGTAATTATGCACGCAATGTCACACGCGCATGGAAATATGTCACAATTCCGCTACATTTTCGAGCGTTTGTCAGTTAGCCTAGACATCCTATTTAAACGTCATGGCGTGGTATGTGGTGTATATTTCTCTTTATGCGAAATGTCAGTCTGCATACAGACAGCGCTACAGCACTGAAACGGCTCTACTGTGAGTCCAGAGTGATTTGCTGTTTGCTCTTGGTGAACGAAAAGATGTAATTCTTGTTTTATTAGACTTATCGGCCGCTTTTGACACAATCGATCACGGTTTCTTGCTGCAAAGACTGTGTTCTAGGTTTGGAATTGAAGGCACTGCATTGAAATGGTTTCGGTCATTTCTGCAGGGTCGAACACAGCAAGTACATATCGGTTCGATTGTGTCAAAATCTCAACCATTGAACTGTGGTGTCCCCCAGGGGTCGGTCCTTGGACCTGTTCTTTTCAGTTTATATACAGCACCCCTGGAGGACATCATAGTTCGTTATGGCTTGCAATACATGATGTATGCAGATGATACTCAAATCTACGTTACTTGTCGGGGTGCTGAGCATTCTGTCAGTGTTCTGGAGCAATGTTTGGGGGAAATCCGTCTTTGGATGCGTGACAATTTGCTCGCACTGAATGATGGGAAGACCGAGCTGATTAAATTTTCCTCAAAGTTTGCCTCACACACTGTCAGCTCTGGACCCCCATGTGTTGTTCATATAGGTGATGCAGATGTATATCCTTCTGATAAGGTTCAAAACCTTGGTGTAATCTTAGATTCAGCTGGCACCATGCGTGCTCAGGTCTCTAATGTGTGTAAAAAGGCTTCATTTGCACTTTGGAAAATTGGAAAAATTCGTTCTCTTTTGGATTCCAAAACTACCGAAAAGTTGGTGCACGCCTTTATTACATCCCGGATTGACTATTGCAATAGCCTTCTTTTTGGTATTCCTGCCAAAGAAGTTCGAAAATTACAAGTGATACAAAACTCTGCTGCCCGTCTAGTTACCAGGATTAACAAATATGAAAATATTACTCTAGTTATGAAAGAGCTGCATTGGCTCCCGGTGAAACAGAGAATTGAATTCAAAATTTGTTGTTTGACATAATTTTTTTTAAACGGTATGGCCCCGGATTATTTAGATGAGCTCCTGCGTGTCCGTGATATTGGTCGCTGTTTGAGATCGAATTCTCAGGGAAAATTGTTTTTGTTCCAACCTATTGGCGGTAACAAGTACTACAGTGACAGGGCGTTCCAGGTCTGTGCGCCGAGACTTTGGAATGCCCTGCCACTGTTCGTGCGTGGTGCCGTTTCATATGAAATGTTTAAAGGATCTCTTAAAACACATTTGTTTAGGAAGATATAGAATTGTTAAATTAAATTATTTTTGTGTTTCTTTTTCTTGTATTTTTTAATGTGCTGTATTTTAATGTGATTTTACTGTATGTAAAGCGCCCTGAGATAATTTTTATGGAGGGCGCTCTATAAGAATTGATTATTATTATTATTATTATTATTAAAGGGTGCCCGCATCGGCAGCCTACGCACGCTGCGTACCGCGATTAGGACGTCTTGCAACCAATATTTCATAGTGGGGTGGCTTACTAGGTTTTGTAAGATCACTCCGCTAATGTAATCTTGGAACCAAGACTAATTTCAATGTCAAGTATAAAGGGGCATTCAAAATATCAATGTTTTTAAGTTTGACATTTAACCAGTTCGCGCCGGATAACATATACAAACGGAATTTTTTTCCCCAGATTAAAAACGGATGACGCATAAACACGCCACGAGAAAGACCGGAAATTTTCGTCAGCAACGAACAAGGCCAGAAATGTCTGTCAGCAGCGAGCAAGGCCGGAAATGCGTGGGTGTGCTTTCCGGTACCATCAGGCTGAACCCGCCTCGGATCGAGTTTCGTTAAAAACAATCCCGCGCGTCGGCTCGGTGATGTTAAAATAATCCCAGTGCTAACTGGTGGAGACTATGGAGCGTCAAAAGCTAGTACATGTAGAACAAAAAATTTAAGTTTTCAGAAACTGCGACACAAATAGTAAAATCCAAATTTCTGCTAGCATTAAATCCAGGTTTGTTTTAACCAGTGTTGCAATTTCTGAAAACCTAAAATTCTACTAGCTCTGAGAAAATCGGAAAATACGGTTGTCCACTTTTGACGCTCCATAGGAGACAATTCACCTACATTTTAGAGTCAACATTTTGTAAACGTTTATTTATACTTTTAATGGCCCCAATAAATAGGGAAAATTATGACAGGGAATAAAGAACTTATAGAAATGAAAAGTTAATAAGACGTTAAGCGCCATCTTGATTAGCTGGCACTAAAACTAGTGATGGCACGCTACTGACAGGCAATAGCAATCACCATCTGCAAATTAGAATTAAGATACTGCGACACTTTTAAATGTTTCTTTGCAACCATAGCTTTTCCTTCTCAATTTCCAGAAGTAAATTCGTCCCATTCATAAATTTCCCTATTTGTTATTGATAATTCTTTAGGTTTTCCTTTTTCTACACCACTCGTGGTTGCAGTCTGTGTTGGCAAGGCTGGCCTTGATGATGTAGAGGCAATGGAGGCTTCCAGTTTAGGTAGTAAATCTTTCTGATGGGTCGTGATCGGTGTCCTCGTCATCATCATCAGCAGCAGCATTATCTTTATCGCAATCCTCAATTTGAAAGAAAGCTGCAATAAACACAATCGTAAAATGTTGCTTCAAAATATCTAACTAAGCAAAAAAAACTAGTCCTAGTACTACTAGGGCCTAGAAACTAAGAAAACACCACAGACTTTTTTGTCAGACCAGTCTCATCCCTCGACATGCTAGCCTGGTTTGTGCACAAATCAGGGTGATGATGTTCGTAACATTAGGTCTAATACTGCCTAGGTTCCTATGGAATTATTTCCCAGTTGTAGTCAGCTCGATCAACACGAAAGAAAAAAAGCACAGATTATCATACCATAATAATATATGCCTTACCAATGAATTACTACGACCACTCTTTTCTCCATCCCGGCCATTTCTATTTTCTAGCTTTTGAAGCAAGCTCCCCCTTCCCCCAGACCCCACCTCTTTCTCGCTTTAAACTAATCGTTTAAGTTTTGTTGACATCCGCTATCACAGCACTCTGCCAACACAGCTTTTTTACCTTTCTATATTCATCTATGATCTTTTCCTTTTTAAGTGTTATAAGTTGTTACCAAAACAACTATGTGTTGAATTTTCTCTCACAAATTCAGTTAAAATGTTTAGTTCTGCCCCCCCCCCCCCCCCCCCCCCCCCCCAGTTAGTGCCACATTTGTTTGCTTCTAGTTCTATCATGGAGGTAGGTGGTTCTATCATTGTATTCGGTAACGCTAAACATCGATCACAAACATTCAAGTTGCCATAATTGTGCTCACTGTTTTTACTGTTTTTACTTATAATTACCCTCTAAATGTTATTAGCAGACGAACACCGCCGGCAGCTCATCATCCTCGATCGATCGATCGACGCAACGATCGACAATATGATCAAGTGACAAAACCTTACGTGACTGATGACAATCCCTATCCTATCTTTGTTCAAGTTGCTGCTTCAATTTCCCAATATAGGTCACGACAAGGCGCGATCGTACTGTTGGTTTTTCATCGAGAAAAAAACGGCTTTAACATCGGTATACACGCTACAAACACAGCCCCGAAAAAATGGCGGCCTCCAACAACAACAAAAATTCGCGTAAACACGTATAATTGTAACGTTTGTTTTATGTATATTTGTGCAACAACTGCAAACAGTCGTTGTTAGAACTTGAGGTCACCCTCGTACTACAAATATAAAGGTTTTTAGTGAAAATAGGATGTTGCGTAGCTAAGTCGAGTTTCGTGAAATCGATTTTAACTTATGGCGCAGCTAGCTACGCATTGAAGTTATGGCGTAAGTCTTGCGCCACATTCAGTAAAGGCGTAAGTTACGCACAGTTTCGTGAAATCGGCAGCAGTACATGTGGGTTAAATCAAATTTATCAAAATAAGTCGACATAAGTACATTTATTTTTCGAATCGAATATTCGGCTATACTGAACATTCGGCTGTTCCGAATATTCGGCTATACTGAACATTCGGCTATACCGAACATTCGGCTATATCGAACCTCATCCTTGGCTCCTGCTTTTTGTGTACACAAATACTAAACACCGTTTTTGGAGAAAAAAAAATAACGAATTAACAAAATCAACCGTCCTTGGCTCCGATATTTTGTGTTCAAACATACCCAAAATTGTTGTTGAAAATTATGAAAATTAACAGATTTTAGGGTATGTCAAATTAATGCTATTTGTGCCATAACAAATTTTTGAACATCGTACGGCCAGAGCTTTACGTTAAAGAGTGACAGGTGGCTACTAGGTCGGATGCCGTCTTGACAAATGGGTACCAGATGATGTACTGGCAGTTGAAAATCTCTATACCGAACGATCGATATAGCAAACAAAATCTGTGGATCCTGCGATTTTTGTTATAGCAGCATTCCACTGTATTTTGTCCAATACTATAGGCGTTCATGTACTTGTGTAGGCCTACCATGAACTACACGCTCGCAAGCGATTTTGTGAAATGTTGTGTGCACAATTATAAATGATGGGTCAACTCATTAGAACGAAATAAACAATGACTGGCGACAAACCGACCCGGCGACTTAAGTTTATAGTGACGAACGTTTTGTCCGAAAACTATCCATTTTGCTGCAAATGTTAATGTAGCATTTCTTTGGCGAAGTGCAGCTACGGGGTTCACCTCTTGCTCGTAGCGTATATATGCATACCTATTCAACCCCTATCTGTAAATTATAAACACAATGATGTCGACACTAATTTCTTGAATGTATGTGTTTTCTTCCTTGTATTCCAAATACGGTAAACAACGTTGCACAGTTTTTGTACGAAAGTCACCAAAAAATAACCAGTGTAGCAGTTCCTGTTGTAATGTTTAAGACACTTATGTATCTAACCCAGTTTTTCTCTTCAATCTTTTTCTAGGGTTAACGATAGTTACGAATAGATAGGTTCGAACTACATACCTTTCTATCCATGGCTCTCCTCTCTACCAACTATGATATTGGCGAGTTGGTTGAGGAAGCCGTTCTTTATAATTCTGTATAGTTCTTTAATGTATATGAGTTGCCATTGCTCTTTCTCATAAATATAAATGTACGCACCACCCAGCTCCTGAAAAAGTATTGCGAACCGCTACACCGGTTAGTATCAAGTGTCTTCCTTTTCTCATGCTGGGCCGATTGTATGAACAAAAACTTCCTCAAAATGTTCGTGTCTTTTTCACCCTGCAAGAGTCAATGTGCTCTGAAGACCCACCTCTTTTATGTTGCATTCCAGTAGCTCATTCATGTGTTTGATTGTCAGGTTCAGCCAGTCCGCAGTGCACGCGATAATGAGGTCAAATCCCGAAGTTTCTTTGCACGGCCTACGTCACGAATCGGCCGCGAGATTTGCACGCGTTTTTGCGGGAGTTCGAACGATCTCATGAAACGAACTACACCTTCTAAAAGAAGCAGTGGGCTTCCAAGATGGCGTGGTAAGTAGACGGTGCACGTTTTTCCGAGTCGAATGATATAAAATTTGTCAAGATTTAGAAGGTGTTTTGCTTTTTTTTTAACTTGTAAGTCGAGGTATGATTTTGTAGACGGTTTGAGTTGTGATTTTATTTGCTGCGCCCTGACCCAGCTAGAAAATATTACAGTAAAAGACCACTGCAAATCGACAGAAAAAGCGATGATCTTTCGTATGGTACAAAGTTTAGCTTGTGGCGACATCGAGTTTGTTTTCTTGAGCCACTTATTCCGAGCGAGATTTCGCTTTTTCGGCGGATTTTAAATGGGGTTTCCACATTTGCGCATGCGCTATGCATATGTACATGTACGTGTACGTTTACACATGTACATGTATGCCCCATAATTGTTTACAAGTACATCCGGGTATGTGCAATACTCGCCATCCACCAATCACAAGCCTAGAAATACATGTGCAAAGGTGGCGGTTGTACCGTTTCAGTCTGCCGGTAGTTTGTGGCGGAAACCTTGCGCCCTGACCCAGCTAGACAAAATTGTGAGTATAAAGGTACATTTTCATGTAGAATATGAAGTATCCTGTTTGTCTAGTGAAAATTTGGGCTGTGGGCACACACAAAAAAGAGAGATTTTAACGTATTTTCTATCGCGATTATTTTCTTTTTTGAACCAAAATACGTCCCAAAATTTCTCCTTTTAATCGATACAAAATCTTATTCAAACTTCAACAGTTTAAAAGATATACACTTCATCTGTGATTTTTATATCAACAAAGTGATCATACATGCCAAAAAAGCCGAGTATTTTCACACATTCCACAGGCTATTCCAGCTCATTAAATATGCAAGGCGAGGTCACGCACGGGATTTTATTAATACGTTGCAAAGAAAAGGAAGCACTTTCGCGTGCACTGCGGACTGGCTGGGTTGCGTTGTGTTGTTCTCTTTTTTTTCCCTGTGCCTTGAGCTTTTCATTAAAGTGGATAATTGCGCATTATAAATTGCCTATATTATTATTTATTAACATGAACTGAACAAAAGACGGCAGCTTATGTGACCTGCCATGGCATAACGAGGAATAACCCCCACCTTTGGCTTTTTCAAGTTATTGGCAACGACTTGTTAGCCTTTCCAATGATACCCCAATTATTTATTTATTTATGGGAGCGAAGTCTGGACGCCAGACAAAGTAGGGACATAGGAAAGTTTAAACAAAGCGGGACGTCTGAAGTTTTAGGACTACTAACTCTGACAATAATGCCGCCGAAAACAGTGAGCCGCCAAACTTCGACGACCTCATTTGAAGAAAAACAAGCTACGTTTTGTAACGATTTGCAATATGGTTACACATGCGTGAATGGGTGCATAATTCCCTGACGTCTACAAATTGCTCTGTTCTGTCTGAAGGGTGGGGGGGGGGGGGGGGGGGGGGGGGAGAAAGTAATGTATCGTGGAGATTCTGTTGGCGCGCGTTACATTGGCAGGCAAATCAATTTGTATACGCGCCAACAAACATATCCCCCCGCCGGCGGGCAAGATGTCTTCGATTTACCGCCGAGCGACAGGTCCAGCACCTGCCAAGCCATTCAACGAGGTAAATTCACTTTGACACCCGGCCAAACCTTGAGGACACCGTACGGGGGTCGTATACACCGCGCAATGCTGCCCGCGTCTGGCCTTGCCTCTAGACTACAGAGGCTGGAAAGGTGTTCTTGCTGGCCGTTTGACAACACCTAACAAAGAAAGGCTCGCTGAACTGGCGTCATTGTTCAGTCATTCGTAAATACCGCAATTAAAATTATCTTGACCTCTTTCTCAATTTCTATTACCCTCTCGCTCAAGACATCCTTTCGGTTTGCGTAAACAAGGCATTTGGCGTTGCCCGCCAAAACCTCCCGGACATCGTAAATTGAAATATCTTTGCTATATAAATTGCTCTTTTGAGCCTTATATTTCATGTAGGAAATAGGTTTTGTGTAGATAGGAAAAAAGATCAGCAGAAACTGTAAGTGTTGTTTTTGCTAGAACTGTGGGAAGTAAAGTTTGTCCGACTCAAGTATTAGGCAGCTTGGAAAGGTGCGGCGCACACAAGTAGGCGCTTGCGTAAGGTATTAATAATAATAATATAATAAGTTAAGATTTATATAGCACCCGTCCATAAAATAAATTATGCTCCTAGGCGCTTTACTTAAAAATGTGGAAATATTAACAGTACAATTATTAATTAAATACCCCAAAAATTAACTTACTACAAATAAATTTAACATCATGGAGAAAGGAATACAACACTAAGCAAATTAAATAAACTTGTACATGTAAAGATAAATTTTAAAAACTAGAATGACGAATACATAACTATTTACAAAGATTTAACAAAAAAATACTCAAAACAAATACCATTATATATTCAAGATACTATTATGCAAAATTATATTAAAAATATATTAAAATTATATTAAATACACAAACGAACCACAAAGGAGAACCGACCAGGCAAACCTGCACAGATCCCAATGTGAACAAAGAAACTAGCAAAGCGGGACCCGAGCCCGCGACCCCGGACCAGGGTCCCGAGCACCGCCCCGCCAATCTCCCCGCCCACCTAGATTATATTACAAAAAAAAGATTAAACAAATTGTTAAAACAGGGTTATGAGAATTGGACAATTAGGTTAAAAAAGCTTGCTTAAAAAGATGCGTTTTGAGCCCTGATTTAAATTTGTTGACAGAGTCAACTTTTCTGAGGTTAATATTAAGTTTATTCTACTCATGTGGGGCAACCGATGAGAAAGCTCTGTCACCATACATGGACAACTAATTCATAGGACAGTGCAATCTCGTTGCATCTTGAGACTGGCGAGTGGTTCTGCGAGAAACAGATCTCGTAAGGCAGAGCAATTCATTTAAATATTGAGGACACTGACCGTTTATACATTTATAAACCAGCATATACACAGCTTATAAATAATTCGGTACTTAACAGGGAGCCAGTGAAGTTCCATGAGCACGGGAGTAATGTGATCAAACTTTCTGGTACCAGTGAGAATCCTAGCAGCACAGTTTTGGACCCTCTGTAACGGAGCAAGCGTAGATTGGGGAAGACCAGCAAACAATGCATTACAGTTATCGATTCTTGTCATAATAAACAAAGTAATAACCTGTTAAAGATCTGCATAAAAGTGACAATTAAGACCATGTTTGCGAATCAAATTGCCTATAGGAAGCATATACATGTTGAAGAGAATTGGTCCTAAGACAGATCCTTGTGGCACTCCAAAACTCAGTGGATAGGTCGCATGTCCCGTCGTGTCTTGGGTGTTGACTTTCACTGTCTGATGCCGATTGGACAAATATGATGTAAACCATTGCATGGTGTTGGGTGATGCGTCAATACGAGACTTCAGCCTCTGAAGAAGGATTTGGTGATCAATGGCATCAAAGGCTGCACTCAAGTCTAAAATGACTAAGATGGCGACTTTCCCTTGGTCAACACTCATCAAGATGTCATGTTGGATGCGTGTAAGAGCTGTCTCCGTCCCATGAAACTTCTTGTATCCTGATTGAAACTGCTCATTTAATTGATGATTCGACAGATGCTGTACAAGTTGTTCAGCGACGACTTTCTCAAGAACCTTTGCGCAAAAAGGTAATTTTGCGATAGGTCTATAGTTCTTCAGATGATTGGCTTCATCACTGTTCATATTTCGAAGTTTGGGAACAGGAGTCACTGTAGCCGTTTTGAGAGCTTGCGGGACAACACCGTGCACTATTGATGAGTTCACGATTGATGTTATCACAGGAGATATGACTGGCAAGCAGGTTTTTAGAAGCTTGATCGGAATAGGATCAAGATCACTCTGTTTTAGGGATGACCGTCTGATGATCTTATCAACGTAAATATAGGACACCGTTTCAAGTGTTAGGTGACATTCAGGCGCCTTCACTATGTGATCGATTATGTCCAATGGAGTAGCTGCGGCTTCTTCACAGTTCAACCGTATAGTGAGTATTTTTTGCTGGAAAACTGGCAGATATGATTTGCCAGTTTCTGTGCGGAACTACACGTTGGCAGGACTGTAGCTGACTTTCGACCGAGCAAATTGTCCAGAACACGAAACATGCGGTTGCCATCACCCCGACAGTCATCGAGGAGCTTTTTTTTCGCGATCACCGTCTGGCTATCGTGATTTTTTTCATTCATGTTTTCGAAACAATTACAGAATATCTAGCGCAATCATTTTGCTGGATGCCTACAATCATTATTTACTTTCAAATAAGTTATCTTAATAATTCCGTTGTAAATGTTTCTGTATCTACAAATGATGTACCCTACCTTTAACCATAGTTTGTCTAACTAATGTGATTGAACGTAAGCTAGTAAACGATGGTTGGGCAATGGTCCAGTTGACTATTCAGGACAAGCCTATCGCGGCTGGGGTCAATTTCATGCAACTACTAAGCCGATCAAAATGCTTAGCAATTAATTTGTTATTTTATTTTAATGCTTAGCAAGACATTTATTTGCACATGTTTGTGCCCACGTTCGTTTACGACTTTTATTACCATTGTACGATAAATCGGCGGTTTATGTAAATGTATACTTCATGTGTGTGATATTCAGCGCCATTTTCTTAGAATGGTCGTTAATATATCGACTACGGTCGTTTACACTTCATATCCAGTATGCGCTTGGTTTACAAAAAACAGTCAATAGTTGTAGTTAAAGTTATAAAATATACCATGTTGTCAGTTGTGCATTTGTTGTTAATGTTGAAGCAGAAAAAGTTCAACACCAGTTTCAGTTCTGTCAATGCTGTACATAATTAAGTTTTTAATTTAGAACCATCTACGTAATGAAATGCGTCTCTGAGACACCTTTTAAGACTTCTGTTCTTATTTTCTTTAAAATGACAGCATAACAGAAGGACAAATTGCACATGGATTAAGGGGCTTTGATATCTCTACATCAAGTAAACTTTCGAACAATAATTTGGTTGGTTACTTGTTGGACAGATGCCAGCGGTATATTGTCCCTTTAGGCATTGGTCCATGGTCAAACCTTCCCGTGTACGCGTGTCCACACGTGAGAGGAAAACACCAGCTGCCAGTGCTGGTATTTGGCGCGCAGCATCGGTGGCAAATGCCCTCTATATAACAGCTGTTACGTCTTGCACTGTTTGACCGATGATGACAGTGTACTGTTTTCTATTTGTGTTCCCGAAAATTCCCCTAAAGGAATTCCCCTAAAGGAATTCCCCGAAAGGGATTTTCCGAAAGGGATTTCCCGAAAGGGATTTCCCGAAAGGGATTTCCCGAAAGGGATTTCCCGAAAGGGAATCCCCGAAAAGGGATTCCCCGAAAAGGGATTCCCCGTTTAGTCACACAAACATTGATAAACTCGAGAGGTTTCTTTCAAATCACACATTTTCACAAAGTGGGAAACCGTTTTCACAGTTTTTAGTGGGAAATCGTTTTCACACTTTTGACACAATTTTCATACCTTTTCGCACAAGTTGGAAACCATTTCACGCTTTTTCACAAAATGTTCATATCTTTTCACGCAAGCGGGGAAATTCATTAACACCTTTTTACACACAACTGGGAAACGATTTTTACGTCTTTTTACAAAGTAGAAAACAGTTTTTACACTTTTTCACAAAATGTTCATTCCCATTCGCACTGTTAACTTTCAATTGCACTGTACTTAATTATTTAAATGCAACCATGCACACGAGACTATTTTCGAGCATTACGGCCGAATAAACGTATCAACATGTTAAGAACATTTGCTGTCGGTCTTTTCAAACGCGCTCCCAGACCCATAAGCCATTTTGAGCCTACCTTAATTAAGAATGCAACCTGTATCGATCGATGATCGATTAGGCTATTGCTCATATCCCGCACGGTAAACAAATCATTGCTGTGGCAAAAAAAGACGTGTTTTATAATATGCAAGCGTTGGTCATTTCTCTGTTTACACAATCATGTTTGATTTGTAGTTATGTAAATTTGAAATTAGGACTGGAGGTTGGCATTGTAGTGCTTAATTATTGCCAGGCTAGTGTCAAGGATAAAAAGAAGAAGACAAACTTCAAACAGCAATTTGTTTTAATATTTAATTGTGATATTATGGAACCTAATAAATACTTGACATTTTTGTCTTCTCTGCCTTCCCCGTGTTGGCACAAGGAAATAAGAATACATCGATCGGTATACCAACAGTAGATGTAAGAGTTTAAAGGACTAGTAACTATTTATTTTATGACTTCAACTGTAGATTAATGATACTTAAATAAGCAATTTCTTTTCATTACAGTTATCATTTTTCAGTTGTGCATTTGTATCGTTTGAAGCATTATGGTGCTTGACAACTAACCTGACGAAGTTTTAGCTCTGTGAATGCTGTATAGTTCGATTTTGAATCAACTACTAATGAACATTTCCAAAATTGCGTCACTGGGACGCATTGTTGAACTATCAGAAGTAACAATTACACATGGAGTTTAGAGTCATTATTATCTTTACATCAAGTATGTAATGAGCTGTTGAACAATAATTTAATTGTTTACTTTTTTGATAGTTGGAAAATGTCTTTAACGGAACGGTAGAGTTTACCTTTTGCAGGTGACCAAAAAGTCACCAACCAATTATTGTTAAAAAAAGATTGACTTTATAAATGTTATCAGGTTAGTGGTTAAATGTAGTATACACCATTGGTAACTGCTTGAATTACCATGAATGGGGGTTATATTTCACAGTAAATATCGTTTAACTGACCTGTCCGAAGTTTTACAATCATGGATGCCAAGAAAAGCAAGAAAAACGACTTTTGTTTTCAACCGGAATCGGGCAGTTTTTCTTATGTTTTTTTGGTTTTTTTCGCGATCGCCGTCCGGCGATAATGAATTTTGGTTTATACAATTCATTTTTTTGGATTAATTACAAGATATCTAGAGCAATCGTTTTGCTGGATGCCTACAATCATTATTTACTTTCAAATAAGTAAGATATTTCTTAATAATTCGGTAATACATTTTTTCGATATCTGCAAATGGTGTATACTACCTTTAACCTGATAAAAAATGAAGAAATGCGCAATAAAAAAAATGGTTCACTCTGCCTGTAAGCATTAACTATGCCGCACATTAGGTTACATCGAGAATGTTTGCCTGGACGTCGGCTTAGATATTTAGATATTGATATCAATATGAAACGCGAGACAAACAACAGTTTGAAATCTATCTTTTTGTGCTACCATAGTGAGCTTATAGCCTTATTTATTGATGAGCTATCATTAAGATATATGTATTTTTACAATTAATTGGTAAAAGTTTATTGGTGGTTTATTTTGTCTCTTTTTTCTTTCCATGCAGGGGCGAGATGTTATAGCACATTGCGCAATCAAATTAGAGAAGCGCACCAGATACCCACCCACCCCGGATGTGAAAGAAATGCACCACCGTTATATCTGACTATTTTGAATTCACGGCAAGGCACTCTTGAAAAAAGAAAAGAACACGAGGTAGACTGCACGTGTTAATGTCACGAGCCAACACCGCCACGCAAATGCCGATGCCATACATGTTAGTGAAGCGAGATCTGACACGGCGCGATTGCTATCTACCGTAGATAGCAGCCGTATAACCATAAGTGAACTATTCTGGTGGCGCGCACAAGAAAGGCAGCGCCAGGAAAAAATATTGCCAAGCTGGAAAATTATCACCCATGTGATATTATCGGCTGGAAAATGCAATTAAATCGGCAACACAAGCCCAGTATATAGGCAAGTAAAAGGAAAGGCACTATTTGACCGACCAGAGGCGAGAGCTACCGATAGGTACGACTCTCATCAAGTCTATACTTCATATTTCCCATGGGATTATTTGTGTGCCAACATCTGCAGGATTAATGACAAAAGGTTGTGGCCGATACTACTTCAGCGGGGCCTGAGTGATATGTTCACTCAATCTAGAAAAGAAAAGCGAGAGGCGCCAAGGAGACCTCTAGGAAACGCTGGTGTCTCAATGATGATTCACAATTTACTAATTTACACATGAGAAGGGTGCGTCATTAATTTTGTAACCCTCGAGTTGCTTTTCCTTTTTGGGGGGCGTGAGGATTCGGAAGCCGCGTGTATAAAATAAGCGTATCTTTGCGACACAATTGTTCTCGACGCCGGTCAATACCGAGGAGAGTTTGGAGCAGTTTCTGTTGAGTTTTATGATTGGGTGCCAATCAGCTTGCCTTGTAAACGGATACAATAGTGTATCCAATTTAACAAGTGCCAAACGAGCCGCATATCGCCAGTGTAAAGGACCACGTTATGGCGACAACCCCGACCCCTGGTGCCGGCCTACCGTTGGACGTCTGGTCCTCTGGACTTCTGGTAACTGACCGTATTAACTACATAAACAGTACTGGCTCGGCCCTCTCGCCTATCGAGCACTACCCCAGCAGAAACGACACCGTCCGCATCGGCTTCAGCCTCAACATCCACCTGGTGGCAACCTTGTACGCTATCGTATTCGTCCTCGCAATATTCGGCAACATCCTGGTCCTGGTGACCCTGGCTCAAGACAAGCGCATGCGCACAGTGACAAACATGTTTCTTCTGAGCCTGTCCACCAGTGATTTACTCTTCGGTATATTCTGCATGCCTTTTACTGTAGTCGGGAACATCCTGGGCCGATTTGTCTTCGGCGAAGTTATCTGTAAAGTCGTCCCCTTCATCCAAGGTACGAGTCTTACCCTTAATACCTCCATCTGTGTTTAGATAGTATATATTTTGCCACTATCCAAAAGTAACCAACTAATTATTGTTCAGAAGCTTATCTGGTGTGAAGGTATTACTGAGTAAACTCCCTCTTAATTTTTTTCTTCTGGCATGCTGTCATTACCAAAATAAATAATAATAAAACAAGTCCAAATTATACGTCTCCGAGGCGCATTTATTTTTTGGAATTTGTAAATTTTGATTGTGTTAATAATCAAATTTAGATTTTGTTAATAATATCTATGTTTCTGGTTTTGTTAACATTTTCATTATCTTAAACTGTTTTCATATATGCAGGGCCCTAATATTGAAAACAGTTTTTGTAACTGATAAGACCACCCTGGTAAAAAAAATATTGATGGATGGCAAAGACAATGTTTAAGCATAGTTCTAAAGCTTAGATCGATTGACAATTTCACAGCCAATACAGCCAATCTGAACACAAATGTCGACCTGATCCTCTGAATACTGTAAACTGTACGCGCATCTATGGGCCTTTTCGAAACCTTTGCTTCGTAGTCGGTTCGGCTTTGTCTCCTAAATCCAAATCACTGAAAATCAACTAGAAATGGAAGTAAATTGAAATAGTCTAACTTTTGGGTTTACATCAATCAAATGAATGTTCCTGGAGCACAATAGGCATCATAATACGGCTGGAGATCTTGCAGTAGGGAATCTAAAATCGCTAATCCAAAGACATAGACTAAGCCAGGAATTCTAAAAGGCCCAACAATTCATCAATCATAGACAATATTCATGAATGTCTGCCATTCACAGATAATCCTGTTCGTCGCCGTCATTGACTGTTACTTTGTGAACTAACTTGTGATTTGGGCAAATTGTCATTGGATCCAAACTTAGGAAAACAAAACCTGAAAAGACACCTCTGACTAAAGTATGTACAATGTGTCGCCCCCCCCCCTCCCCCCCCCCCCCCCCCCCAAAAAAAAAAAAAAAAAAATGCACCTGCAATACTTTGTGTTGAGAGCTTTACGTCTATAGAGGACATCTCCTTGAGCCCTGAGCTTTAGAAATTATGTTAATGTCATCTCATAGCCAAAAACAATTACTGATTGAAGTACACAACCTCAACATCCAACTTGTAGCATTCTGTAATAATAACATTTGCCTCATGAGGATGACTCGTATCATAACAGAATCTCAGAGCTGGCTGTTAATTGGACTTGGCATCACCACTAGAACCTTTATGTTAAGTAGACGCTCTGTTGGTTCTCTTCAGTTTGTTATATAGCTATTATCACGGTACGCGCTCGGAAGGTCACTCACTTGCTGTCCCTTCTGGTCGCACTTTTACTTGCAGCACACATTTTGCAATCTCATCTCATCCCTTCACTACATCTGTTCTGAAGGCCAATACTGTACAATATTGATTTAGCTTCTTTCCTCGCTTTGCATCTCCGAAGGTGTAACCATGACTAAACGCCAGTATTGTATTTGAGTCTCCGCCAGTCCCTGCAAGTCATTCAGTCTTAAGTCAAGTCGCTAGCTATTCAAATGAATTGTTAACAAAAGTATCCCTTTGTCACTGTTCAACCAGTTACTTGCGACTGCATGGCTTTTTGAATGGACTTGTGACTATACTTGTGAAAGGACTTGCAGCGACTTGAATACACCTCGACAAAACTCTCACATAAGGAACAGTTTCATAACGACTTCAAACAGTTTTATTCAATTCGCACCCAGATAAAACACAACAGCAAAAGCTTTCAGTATATTATTATATTCTGTAATGTTCTTTAGCTTTTTTGAAGTCATTTTGTCTATCATAACAAAATGGCTGTGTACATGAAACAAACATATAAAGGGGTGCATACAAACATGATGCATTAAGCTAAGGCTTTCTTAACTTACATTCCAGCCAGTAAGCAGTTTGCAGCATGTAGTTTTAATCTTAATCATATTTACAGGAAAAGGCACCCAAATTGTTCTTAAAGTTATTGTGTTAGCTGTTCATTGTTATCGTTTGAAGCAGCAACAGTTGGGCAACTATCCTGACGAAGTTTTAGCTCTGTAAATTCTGTATATTCCGAATAAAAAAAAATATTCCAAGATTTTGATTTTGAACCAACTACTACTGAACATTTCAAAAAATGTGTCTCTGAGACGCATTTTTGGACTGTTTTCATTATTTTCTCCACAATGACAGCATGCCATAATGAATAGTTGCACAGGGAGTTTATAGAGTTTATCGATTTTTATCTTTACATAAAAACCCCGATTTTAAACATTAATTTGGGTGGTTACTTTGTAGATAGTTGCAAAAGGTATCACTTTAACCTTGCAAGTCGGAATATCCTGTCTCTTTCCCACCTTTGCCCAGAAATTGACCCGATTTGTCTGCCCTTGCAGGGATCTCTGTCACGGTGTCTGTCTGGACAATGGTGGTCATATCTCTGGAGAGGTACCATGCTATCTGTCACCCCTTATCGTCTCGCATTTGGCAAACAAAAGCCCATGCATACAGGGTGAGTAAATCATATAATTGTTTGATGCATGTCTCGATGAGGGGTAGTGTAAGGTCGCGTCCAAGATACTTGGCTAAGGCTTAAAATTACACAAAAGTCTTGTAGCGGCTGCAGCCACTAAGGGGGTGTTCAAAACCATTTGCTTCGTCTTCAGCTCAAACTTGGCTTCACGACTAATGAATGGCACCGATAACATGCTTAGAGGAAAACTAAATACAAATAGTTTAACCTTTGCCTATATTATATCAATCATTATTGAACGTTTCTAAAGCATATAGCAGGCACCACAATGTATAGCTCGAGTCTACTCAAAGGAATTCCAAAATGCCCATAGACTCTTGTTTAATTTCAAGCCGTTGCCAAGTAATTTGGACACAGCCACATACTGTATTGTTGATAAGCTCAATTAAAGAAGGTGCGCATGACCAGCTATCTGCTACCACCATGAATATGAATATATACCAATCTGCTACCACCATGAATATGAATATGAACCAATGTTGTCCATTGCAAATCGCTACAAGGCTCGTGCGCATATCGGTAAATTAGTCAAAAGCTTTCCTACGTGGGCCAAGTCACATTTTTTTCGATTTAGGAGCATTGTGTTGGCCATGAACTTGGGAGTTTATAAAGCAATACAGTTAATAATAAGCAGGTGTTATATAGCGCATGTTTCTACCGAAACTGGTACTGAAGGCGCTCTCACATTATTACCCCGGTCATTGGGTCCATTCCAAATACTATCTCAGCACCCTGGAAATTGAGTATACAACTCGGTGCTGCCATTTCGGCTTAAAGCAGCTAAATCAACCACAATAAACATATCTGCCCTCACAGGTACCCATTCCATTTACTCCTGGGTGGAGAGAAGCAACGAGTGACAAAGTACCTTGTTCAAAGGCATACTGCAAATCATATTGGTCAAAGTTTATCCAACATTGCTAACCAACGTTGGGTCAAATATCAACTGCTCAAAAAATTTGGCAAAACTCTAACCAACAGTTGTTGGGCAATAGGTCTATGCAACTACTGGGTAAAAAAATGACAAAACTTGTTGGTGAAAACCATTGTCCAACTATTGGGTAAAAACTAATGACCAACTATTGGGCTAGTTATTGACAACAATGTTGGTACAAAATTACCCAAGAATTGAGGCAGTTGATATTTTAGCCAACATGTGGCAATAGTGTTGGTTAACGACTTTTATCGAACGAATTGGGACTACTGAAATAATAACAGTTTTCATAATTTTATTCATCCTTTTTTACCTCAATTTTATTCAGCAAATTCATTAAATTAACGCAGTGCATACACGTACACAACTAGTATGCAGTTATGAAAGACATTGATGTTAAAGATCTCCTCCCCGGGAATGGGGCTGGAAAGCCTCAATGAAACGTTCTCATTGTAATGTAAGAACTAAGACAGTTGTTTATGTTAACATAGAACTATCCAGGGGCACTTTGGTGCATGCATTGACTTTAGCGTTTTCACGAAGAGGCAAATTTGAGGCGCAGTGGCAACCACATGTAAACTTGGTAAAAATGCAAAAACGGTAATTTTGTACACAATTTGTCTCAAAACCCTCCGGTCTTCGGCCGTCGGGAGGATGGTGGGTTACGATTATCGCAACTAGTTCGGCACGAATTTGGAATTGCAGATTAACCTTAACCCTCCTAAATCCTCCAAACTCAATATGATTTTGCACACACCCTATGGAGTTAGGAGTACTGTTTCTCTTTGATGAATATGACAAGACAATAATGACACACCTGGCCTGGATAGTTCTATGTTAACAGAAACAACATTATTAGTTCTTACATTACCTGAGAACGTTTCAATGAGGCTTTCCAGGCCCCATTCCCGCGGACAAGATCTCCAACATCAATGTCTTCCTCATACCCCTGTCACACCGGAGTGCGATCTCACGGCAACCTTACTGCGATGCAGTTTTCATCAAAAACGCAGTGGGGTCGCCGAAAACTGGCAACAAATCCTGAAATCTATATGAGGTAGGTAGCTCACAGTACGCTCTTGACTAGCTCACTGTTTGATCATCGCCGCGCTCTCACTGCGCTCCCACTACGCTCTACGCGATCTTGCTGCGACCAAGACGACCTCGCTACGACCTCGCTACGACCTTACTACGCACTCACTACGTCCCCACTACGCTCTGTGTGTTTGTACCGCGTTCGCGCGGCGACTATAAACACAGCGAGCTCGATGTTGCTGGATATTTGCTATCTTTTGTACAATTATTATGTTCTGCCTCTCTACCGCCGTGGCAATACCCCTGTCACACCGGAGCTACGCTGCCGTTGCGCTCCCACGGCAACTAAAAAAAGTTGCAAAACGCATTAGAAGCGCAGTAGGATCGCCAAGAGCGTAGTGGGAACGCAGTGGAGTCTACCTAGGTCGTGGGAGGGTCTCCATGGTCGCCTAACCTCGGCGATTGTTTTGAGCCTGCTCAAAACAATCGCAGAGGGTCGGCGACCTGGTCCAAAACGCAGTGGGAGCGCAGTGAGAGCGTAGTGGAATCTCAAAGAACGTACTTGGGACGTCGTGAAGTCTACCTGAGCGTGTCATGATCGTAGCAAGAGCGAGTTGGTATCGCCGTCTGCCCAATCCGCGACAGAAGTACGTCTGAAGTACGACCACTGTACGCTTGTCACGCTCTCACTACGCTCTTACCGCGCTCCTACTGCGCTTCTACTACGTCGTATAGGGCTTCTTCACGCTCATACTGCGTCCACACGGGGCTGCCAGTATGACTATTGCGCCCCTAATGCGTCCATGGCGATGTTACGGAGCTTCCTGTAAGTTCACAGTGCGATTATACTGCGATTGTACTGCGTGTATAGTACGTTCTGACTTTGACATGCGTAATGGCCACAAATGGTATAAATGCAGCCTATATCTTCCACACAACATACTAATGTACATCTCCTCTTCACCATGAATGTAGAGAGGCAGAACATAATAATTGTACAACAGATAGCAAATACCCAGCAACATCGAGCTTGCTGTATTTATAGCAGTACAAACGCACAGAACGTAGTGGGGAGGTAGTGGGAGCGTAGTAGGGTCGTAGCGATGTCGTAGCGAGGTCGCCTTGGTCGCAGCGAGATCGCGTAGAGCGCGGCGATACTCAAACTGGGAACGCATAGGTCGCAGTGAGAGTGTAGTGAGAGCGCAGTGAGAGCGCAGTGAGCGAGTCAAGAGCGTACTGTGAGCTACCTACCTCATAGATTTCAGGATTTGTTTCCAGTTTTCGGCAACCCCACTGCATTTTTGAGGAAAACTGCATCGCAGTAAGGTCGATGTGGGATTGCACAC
Organism: Crossaster papposus; assembly: GCA_037893245.1. NCBI lineage: Eukaryota > Metazoa > Echinodermata > Asteroidea > Velatida > Solasteridae > Crossaster > Crossaster papposus. The sequence continues at coordinate 64,590 of JBAIAA010001033.1, read as the reverse complement.
CGGTCTAACAGGGGTATCAGTCGCAGATTGGGCAGACGGCGATACCAACTCGCTCTTGCTACGATCATGACACGCTCAGGTAGACTTCACTACGTCCGTAGTACGTTCTTTGAGATCCCACTACGCTCTCACTGCGTTTTGGACCAGGTCGCCGACCCTCCGCGATTGTGTTGAGCAGGCTCAAAACAATCGCCGAGGTTAGGCGACCATGGAGACCCTTCCACGACCTAGGTAGACTCCACTGTGTTCCCACTACGCTATTGGCAATCCTACTGCGCTTCTACTGCGTTTTAAAGCTATTTTAGTCGCCGTGGGAGCGCAAAGGCAGCGTAGCTCCGGTGTGACAGGGGTATCAACTGCATACTGTGTGTGTACGTGTATGTACTGCGTACGTACGGTTGTATTGTACTAGCTGTGTGCACGATTGGCCGGCGGTGCGGGAACTTTGCTTTTGTGTTGGTTAAAAACCTAGTAGACTTGTTCAAAGTCCGCCAGATAAAAAAAGAAAACAACGGCCTACCATTTTGCAATTAAAATGCAAAAACAATTCAAGTAATGGAAATTACTTTAAAGATAATCTAAAGTACACTTTCTAGATGCATATCACACGTGGCAAATTGCATGCACTTTTTTGCCGGTAGATTTATGCATGGGCAAGTCTATTTCCATGCCGCACTCCCGTTGACCAATTCTTGGGTAATATATTCAGTGACCAATAATTTAGTAAAAGACAAAGATATGTGTTGAGCAAATAATAATGTTTACCAACATTCAGCACTTTTGACCAACGAGTGGTAAAAACAGTTTACCCAACATTAGAATTGACCAATAAATTTGCAGTGCACACGTACCGTAGTTCCAGGCCGGATTGGAACCCACAACATGTAGCTTTACCTACATAACAAATTCAATGCTCCAGACTATCAGTCCACGGCACCCTAAAACAAAACAAAAGAAGGGTGGAAGCCCTGCACATGGTTTTGTTTAACTGTGAAAATCGAATGCAACTGTGCCCTAAAAGTGCTCTAGTTTGCAATGAAGCGTAAAGGCATCATTTTTGTCTAAATGGCGTGATCAGCTTGGGCTGGGGATCCCTCCCAAAAGTTATGTGTTACCCCCAGAAAATTAAGTAGAAACTAAAAGATAAGGAAATAAGCTTTAATTTGATGTGTGTCTCAAACATCTCACTTATAGAGTTGTATTAAAGTAGTTTTCCTTAATTTCCTTACATGTAATTGAATATGCTTTCTTATTCTCAGGCTATTGTGGGAGTGTGGTTTGTTGCTATTCTGCTGAACCTACCTGCAGTAATCTTCAGTAAACTGGTCACTATAAACAGTGGCACGGTATTCAGGTGCCATGAGGCGTGGCCCGAGGAAATATACCTAACAATATACAGGGTAAGATGACAGACTGGTGTATGGACGACATTTTGGTCGTGTTCCCTAAATGTTCATATAAATTGTTAATTGTTGCATGGTATGATGCCAGACTATTTTCGCATTCTAGCCGCGTTCGAATTGTTGGCTTTGGCTGTGACTTCGGCCGTTGCTATGCTGTTGCTAAGGGCAGACAATGAACGCTCATAGCAACAGCATAGCAACGGCCGAAGTCACAGCCTGACTTTCAATAAGGGAATACAAATTTGGTTGGCCGGTTTGAAACAAGCATGTTTAAAACAGCTCATGGGACTGGACCACTGACCTCTACACATGGACGGATTATTGCCCATTCACGCTTGAAGTCGGCGCGAACGAAAAGTGCAACATGGCGGACCCACGACGTCACTCTGTGAGCCAATGAAATGTCCAGGTGTAGAGTTCAGTGGATAGAGTACGTATGACGTAATGTTTATAAATAAAACAATGTACAGGGTAAATCCACTGACCTCTACACCTGGACATTTCATTGGCTCGCAGAAGTGACGTATTGGGTCCAACATGTTGCACTTCTCGTTCGCGCCGACTTCAAGAGTTAGCACCGCAGAATATGGGCATTGATCCGTCTAGGTGTAGAGGTCATTGGCCTGGACGCGTTAATGCTTAGGCCCATGAACCGGTTTGAAACATACCCGTTAAATACCGGCCAACCAAAATTGTATTCCCATTCATAAATACCTTTTCGGTTAAAAACAAATACAAAAATAAGCCCAGAAGTCAAAACCAGTTAAATTGTTTAACTTAATACAGAGATGTTTTGGTTTTTCATGGTTTTCAAAACAGGTTACCAGCCAAAACATCATGTGTTTTTTATGCTATGCAAAAAACAGCTGAATATCAGTCACAAACAATATATATCATCTAAAATAAATTGGTTTGTAACCATGTTTTGGCCAGTGAAGAATTGTTGTGCTATGTATGTCTTGTGTGCTTAGCAGCTCTATGAAATTGAATCCTGCTCTCTCTCCCTGGATTTGAATCGTTCAAATATCCAACAAAAAAGAAATAGGATTCCTATGCAAATTAGCAATAGTCTTGTGTCTTTTTGCGCTTCAAATTAGTGTTTGTTTTGTATGCTTTGTCTGTGGTAAACAAACAGAATCAGTTTGTGGCGGCGTGAGATTTTATGAGATTTGGGACTCTCTACATATTTGGGACTCTCTACATATTGAGAATCCCAATTTTTCGGACAAGCATAGTTCCATTAAACTTAGAGTATACTATTTGCAACTAAACCAATCAAATTGTTAAAAAACTTACTTATGACACTATACTTTTCTCCCAATCCAGATGTGTTTACTCGTGATCCTTATGGTAATACCCCTCTTCACGATGGCCATATCGTACGGCCTTATTATTATGGAGCTCAGAAAGGGTATGCAACTCGGGCAGTGTACGGCAGATAACGGTACGTATGGAGTCCACTTTTGTATTTGAAAGTATACAGTGTGTCTCAACATAAATTAACACAAAATATATTGGAATGCAACAGGTAGAATGTGTAACCAACGTAGATAATATAAATATAAAAATACATATTTCCACTTCAACATGAGACATCCAACGTCTGAATCTGATATTATGAGTAATGAGTTATGAGTAATTTCCAAAGAGAGGTCAAATTGACCATGGGACAAAGTTGTACGATTTTGTTTGAATGTGCAAGTGTTGGGATAATGCTGTTGGCGATAAGCAGCTAAACGCAGCCACGTGTCCAGTTCATAAACATCAATGTTTAATAGCTATAAACACTATTTATTCTGATGCTAAACGTGTTTAATATGTAAAATGTTTACACACATGCATTTTTCGGCAAAGACAGTTTTTGCAGCGTAGGCCAGGGAATCATGCACACAGAGCTAGAAGATGTAGTAGGCTACCTTGGTCCAAATGCCTACAATCGAAAAACTTGGTCCCGTGGCCAATTTGACCTCTCTTGGGAAAGTACTCATAACTCTGCCAAAACTAATTATCGGATTTGTACGTTTGGTATCTCATTTTCAAATAAAAAGGTTTATCTTTCAAATCATACCTATATTATCTATGTTGGTTGCATATTATATGTGTAGCATTCCATTATATTTTGTTTTCGAATTGTTGAGATACACTGCATAAAAAGATAATGGGCCATATGGATAAAAACAGGCATTCGATTTTTAACAATTTTATTTTAAATTTACTGGTATTTTTTCGTTTTGTATAATGATGGACACCGTGCAGATAGGACGAGTCTAAGTCTGGTGCAAAGTCATTTTGAATGCCATCCAGTCAAACCATCGTTCGGTCATCAATGACAATAACCTCGATTACTTGACGCAACTGATAGTTGTTACCGCTCTTTGATAAACAACATACCTTTCGAGTAATGGGCATTTCGATCTCGGTTTCCTTGTTTTGTAAAACACTGTAATGCATAGTTATTTTCAAGGTCAGGGCAAGTTTAAAAGAAAGAAGCAAATATTTAAAATTGGATTTTGTATGGGTGTTGTTTGGCAGGAAAGGCTATAGGAATTGTTCTAAAATTAACACACAAGCCGGTGTATCCGGGTTTAGAAAAAGAAACGTAACACGGATCATTCCTTGGTCAACCATTCCTTGGAACATTATTCGGGTGAATACAAATTCTTCCACTTGTTTAGCTTGAACTTCTGTAGAGTGATTCATTTAGACAATTGCAAGATAATGATCTAAAGAAAGCAATTGATGTGAATTTTGGCGGTATGGTATCCGTGCAGGAATAGTATAGAGGACGCCCTGTGGCCTTAATGCAACTGTTGCAGTGTAGCGTGAGTTTCATGAAATGCGGACTTATCAGTGGTATTGCGCATGACTAAGTCGGTATAAATAGAGTGACTGGTCACGAGAGAGGATTCAACCAACATTCACGAAATATATATTTGGAGTTTTACTCCAAAACTATATATTTCCAGGCTGTGTTTATTTGTCAAAAAATAAAGCATAATGTCTAAAGGATATTTCGTTAGGGTTACAGCCCAGGAAATTAACCCTGGTTGATATGAGCACTTTGAAAATAGCCCTTAACGTTCCGAAAGTTGTGTACACAAGAACAGAGCATTGTCTCCACATGAATGGACAAATCTGTATACATGGTTTTGCACGTGCGGAGATGCTCATAATTACTTACTTTGGGCGTGCATCATGGTCCTGCGCGTGAAATTGATTGAACAGCTGAGTGCAGGGCAGCATAGACGCCTAAATTTACGGGGCACGAAGTATTTGATTAGTTGTTTTGTATGCCCGTAAATTAATAGATAATGCGTCGTCTTACCATCACAGAGAAAGGAGAAAACGGCATAGCTATGAAGAATATCGGCGAGGAGGCCTCCTGCAGCCTAAACGAGAAGAAGAAGAAAGCCGCCACCTCAACGGCAGTTCGAAGCACCTCTACCAGCGGGGCCAAGAAGCGGGTGGTCAAGATGCTGATCGTCATCGTCCTGCTGTTCTTCATCTGCTGGACGCCGGCCTGGGTGGCCAACATCTGGATCACGCTCAACATCAAGAGCGCCAGCCTGCACTTCGGGCGGGCCGAGGTCACCATCTTTAAGCTCATGACTTATATCTCTGCCTGCATCAACCCCATCGTCTACTGCTTTATGAACAAGCGGTTCCGGCAGGGCTTCCTGAAAGCCTTCGCCTGCGGGCGGGCCCGGGCCTCGGACCGGGCCACGGCCAGCGAGAACGTTAGCCGGTTCCAGTCCACGCGGCGCACCAACATGGCGCGGCCCAGCCCCACAAACTACACCAATGTGTCCTCCGATTCTTCGGTGTAACTTATAAAGAATCAATACACTAATCTAGTAGGCCACGCCCGCCATAGCAACTGGGGGCAATTTCATGGAGCTACTCAGCACACTTATTTTCTTAGCACAAACAAGTATTGTTCAGTAAAAACAGGTTACCAGCTAAAACTCCATGCACTTTTCATGATAAGCCAAAACCAGCTGAATATTAACCACAAACAATAATTATATATACATCACCTATACAATTAATTCTTTTTACCAAGGAATTATTTTCATGCTAAGCAAATCGTTGCGCCATGAAATTGGCCCCTGGTAGCTTGATGCGTGCCTGGCCAATCACTTGCACAGTTCATTACAAGCCAGTGTCATTATACACACAAATAGCCTTAGGAAATGGCCAAAAAATATGTTCCCATTAATAACGTACTGGGAGTCGGATTTACAAATTAACATAACAACAGCACTTTACCCTGACTATGGTTACAACCAGTCTGGTAATGGAATTGGGGTAATATAAGTAAAACAAACGTTAAATCAACAAGTGTGCGGTAAACTATTTTAAAGTGACAAATTGTTGTCGGACAAGATGGCGACAATTTCTCGGACCTTAAAATCATGAATTGCGATTGGTCAATTTGTCGAGGGTTGTGGCCTACTAGCTGGATCGGTCTATTGAGGTCCATGAAGTAAAGGTTGTTGAACTTATACTTGCTCTGATTATATATATTTTTAAGAGGAAGTAAAGTAGTCCATACCATGAAATAGACTTGTCCATAGGATGAATGCTATACAATGGTCCAAATTGTGATCACCATTTTGCACCACACAAATGTTAACTAAAATTATGTTTAAAAAATAAATTCGCCAAGAAACGATGTATCTTGTCAAAAGTCAAGCATTTTCATTTTTCAAATTTCTAAACCTTGAGGAGTGTTTTACCATCTAAAAGTTAGGTGTACAAAACTACAAAGTTTCATCATTCGGTCGGAGTGTCCTTATAGTAAATAAAATAACGGGTATTCATACAAGAGGACTTGCTTACATAAAAACCTTTCGGGCAGGTTTGCCATTCTCAGTTTAATAGCTATGGTTGACATTTTATCATCTAACAAAAGTAAGTTCAGCAATCCCGCAGTATTTTTCATAACAATTGTGAAAATTAACTTCCCATATATAGACGGGCAAAAATAGAGCAAAACAACCCAGCCTAAAGTAAATGTAAGTGGTACATTTTAAAATGTGTGTTGTTTTAACCCTGCACCGCACCCGCAAACTGAGCAACACGGATGCGCCACCTGCTGTTTTTTGTTTGTTTTTGTTTGTTTTTTGGGAGGGAGCATTATAATACTGAATCCCTAACAAGTTCTTCGTTAGAGGAAACACAATTAAAAAGGTGAACAATATAAACTAGCTGAACGGCGCATTTACTTTTGTTCTTAGTTGTTTTCTCTAGGAATTCTTCAAAGTTTCCAACATTGTTATTGTGCAATTGTTTTATTATTTTTATCAGCATTTCTAGTGTATTAATTTCTAGTTTATTTATCAATATTAAAATAATTAAATTCCACGAAAACGTTTTATTTCTAGTGAATTAGGTTGTTTTCTCGCTTTTGCTTGTTTTGTGGCGTCCTCTTTGTGAATCTTGTGTTTGAACAAATGTATACATTTATTAGTAATTATAACAGAGAAAAGAAGTATTAATAATCCTTAATACTAGTTTTTTTTGGGGGGGGAACATAGGAAACTTATTCCGGACACTTTTTATTTGTTTGGTTGGGAGATTGTTTTTTGTATTGGGGGGGGGGGGGGGGGGGGGGGGGTGGAAATCTGTAGGATAATTAATCCTTAACAAGATTATCTTTAAAGGAAACACAATTGAAAAGGTAAATATGATAAATTAGCTGAAGTTAAAAAAAAACCGCGCGTTTTATTTTTAACTGGAAGACTCATTCGTCATTACTGGATCATGCCTATGAGAAGTGTATACATTTTTGGAGTTATTATAACAATTTCCCAGTAATAGGGAATTGAAAGTGGAAGGAAGTATCAATAATCCTTATTACTAGTTTGTTTTTAGCGGAAAACATTTCGGAAACTTATTTCTGACACTTTTTGTTTGTTTGATTGAGGGTGTCTTTTGTATTGGGGGGGGGGGGGGGTGTCACTAGGATAATTAATCCTTAACAATAGAAAACACAATTTATAAAAGTAAACATAGACTCGTGAACTTCACCGACAGAACAATTCAACAGGCCGGTCAAGTAGTTTGAAACGCCGCCCACGAACAATAGACTAGAGTGCCGACACAGACCCATAAAATGTGTTGCCGCGTTGGCAAATGTGCCGCCACCTTTTCAACAGCCCGCTCTCTGCTCTTATTGTGCTTTTATGGGTTCTGGACCGGTAAGTTTGGGCTATCGCCGTGAATGGATAGCGCCAATGGCTAGCGTCCTGACTGCCGCTGTCATCTGTCCCATGAGAGAAAGCGTTAACCCCCTTTTAATCCCCTGTCACTCATGGCTCTGTCACACCAGAACGTTTTAGGCCAACGCGTGAGTGGCGCGTTAAACATAGTTGATACGCTGGCAAACGCTGAACTTCCACATAAAAAGTCAAGTGGAACCGTGATTTCAGCATGTCTATAACGCGTATAACGGGTTCATTGCGTTCGCCAGCACGTGGGTAACGCGTTAGTAACGCCCTGGACGACTGATGAACGACTGCCCAGTGCGTGAGTAGCGCGTTCCAACGCGCGCCAGCGTACTGCAACGACCACGTGATTTGTTGTATAAATATCCGACGCGCTACTACATTAATGGTCCTGTCACACCAGAACGTTTTAGGCCAACGCGTGAGTAACGTGTTGGAATTTCGACAACACGCGGCCAAACGTTGACCAACGCTAGGCCAGCGTTCGCAACACGATGAGCGCGTTATCCACACGCTGGGGCACGCTGTCACACGCTGAGGCAAAAATACATTTTTCAACATACCTAAAATTTCCAGCGTTTGCCAGCGTGTGACTGCATCTCTTTTGAGAAGAGGTATGGGTGATTTAACACGACGTTTTCCAACCTGAGGACGACCAGTATGCACTGAAAACGTCGTGTTTAACCACCGGTTCTTACCATGCAGAACCAACTCTACCTCTTCTCAAAAGAGATCCTTTCACATAGTGTTACCACAAATCATTCTAATGGCCCTGTCACACTAGAACGTTTTAGGCCAACGCGTGAGTAGCGCGTTAAAAATAGTTGATACGCTGGCAAACGCTGAACTTCCACAGAAAAAGTCAAGTGGAACCGTGATTTCAGCGTGTCCATAACGCGTTAATAACGGGTTCATAGCGTTCGCCAGCGCGTGAATAACGCGTTAGTAACGCGCTCGACGACTGATGAACGACGGCCCAGCGCGTGAGTAGCGCGGTCCAACGCGCGCCAGCGTACGGCAACGACCACATGATTAGTTGTACAAAAAGATGACGCGCTACTACAGTAATGGCCCTGTCACACCAGAACGTTTTAGGCCAACGTGTTGAAATTTCGGCAACACGCGGGTAAACGTTGACCAACGCTAGGCCAGCGTTCGCAACGCGCTGAGCGCGTTACCCACACGCTGTCACACGCTGTCACACGCTGAGACAAAAATACGTTTTTCAACATACCTAAAAAATTCAGCGTTTGCCAGCGTGTGACTGCACACGCTGGCGGCGCGCAAGAAGGCCGTTACTCACGCGTCGAACGCGCTAGACGATCGTTACCAACCCACTACTCTCACGCTGGCGACCCGCTGTCGTATTTTTACTATAAATCAGTGATGCGTTCCTTACACGCTGAGCGCGTTCCTCACACGCTACTTACGCCCTGGCATACGCTATGAACCCGTTATCAACCTGTATGGACACGCTGAAATCAAGGTTCCACTTGACTTTTCCTGTGAAAGTTCAGCAATTGCCAGCGTATCAACTATTTTTAACGCGCTACTCATGCATTGGCCTAAAACGTCCTGGTGTGGCAGGGCCATAACCAGCGTGTCGCAAGCGTACGCCGGTGTACGCCATCGTGTGAGTAGCGGGTTGATAACGATCGCCTAGCGTGTTCGACGCGTGAGTAACGAATCTAAAACGCGCCGCCAGCGTGTGCATTCACACGCTGGCAAACGCTGGAAATTGTAGCTATGTTGAAAAAAATATTTTTTCCTCAGCGTATGACAGCGTGTCCCAGCGTGTGAGTAACGCGCTCATCGTGTTGCTAACGCTGGCCTAGCGTTGGTCCGCGTTTGCCAGCGTGTTGCCAAAATTACAACACGCTACTCACGCGTTGGCCTAAAATGTTCTGGTGTGACAGGGCCATTAGGAATAAATAATGTTGCACAGCAGGTATATTAAATAATTGATATTTTTCAAATTGCTCAAGCCTGAGACAGGGTCACTACGCAGATTATTGAAAAGTATGGTCTCCTGGTGTCGATGGAAAAGCCAATTTTGTACATGCCATCGGTAATGGGCCATATCTTGAGATCAAATTAAGCTAGACCTATCATTTTTACATATGATTTATAACCACTACTTATCATAAACACTAGTGTCAACACACATACTCTTACTAGTATTGCAGGAGGTGGGTGAACACTGAACAATTACCTTAATTAAACTTTTTGAACCACCCTGTATTTAACAAAAGTTAGAATCAAAATGTGGGTTACGGTAAACTGGTTCAAATGGTCATTGACCAGTTGCTTTAAAAATCCCTTCGGCTTGGGCTTTGTTAATTTGGAAAGCCAATTCACACTGAATTATTTCCCACTGTGATCGTAATTGCAAAATCACGTGGGGATCCCCCCACCCCCGAATTCCCATCACGATCGATTGCTCTGGGGCTACCGCGCAAAATAAAATAGAATCGGCTGCATAGTGCTTTGAGGTTTTTCTAGCCCGTACTCAATGGTACTTATACAGGGCGTCAAACAAAAAGGTATACCCATTTTCAAATTCATATTATTACAAAAACTACCGAATATTTCAGAAAAGGACAAATGTCTGTGGAAAAGGTAGAGTTGATATTGACATTGATATTGATATTGATATTGATATTGATATTGATATTGATATTGATATTGATTTGTCTCCTCGTACAAATATGGAGAAACTCGTCTTATGTACACTACCGTTTACAAAAGGCACTGAATCAGCACTGTCAGTATTGTTAAATCTATAAAAAGCGTGCGGTGAACCATGCTAAATTTAAGAGTTTTTTCTCGGGTAAAATGGCAACAATTTGCCGGACCTTAAAATCATGCATTGTGATCGGTCAATCTTTCGAGTGATGTATCCTTATAGATCCAGTCGGTCTATTATCACCATCTTACCTCTGATGTAGGACTTGGCTGGGGTTGCTGAGCTATTGGAGAAGTGGCTTAGGATCTTGGTGTCTCGTGAGAAGACTAGCAAGGCTTGGTATAGGAAGTCTTCAAAGACAAAATATTGGTAATCGTTGGTTGCCGTCAACTTCACATCCTAGGCACAAAATTAGTTCACCTTTAGTGTATGGTGTTCTAAAACGGACAGGCAACGTCGTGGTTCAACTTTCAAAACGTCGTACTTCAACTTTCAAACGTCGTGGTTCAACTTTCAAAACGTCGTACTTCAACTTTCAAACGTCGTGGTTCAACTTTCTAAACGTCGTGGTTCAACTTTCAAACTTAGTGGTTCAACTTTCAAAACGTCGTACTTCAACTTTTAAAACGTCGTGGTTCAACTTTCAAAAGGTCGTACTTCAACTTTCAATACGTCGTGGTTCAACTTTCAAAACGTCGTGGTTCAACTTTCAAAACGTCGTACTTCAACTTTCAATACGTCGTGGTTCAACTTTCAAAACGTCGTGGTTCAACTTTCAAAACGTCGTGTGGTTCAACTTTCAATACGTCGTGGTTCAACTTTCAAAACGTCGTGGTTCAACTTTCAAAACGTCGTGGTTCAACTTTCAAAACGTCGTACTTCAACTTTCAATTAACGTCGTGGTTCAACTTTTGCGCGCTTTTACCTGGCTCAAGGTAGCCGCGTATCCGCCTGGATTTCTGGCCGCGGATTCAGCCATGCATTTACCAAAAGCCGAAAAATATATAATACATGCTGCAAAAGGTAATGCATTTTCCAAAAGGTTTGTGTCATTTTATCCAAAGAATTTTTCAAAATAAACGGTAAGTAACAATACTTTTTCAAACCATTTCAATCATACAACATAAGCCACACTTGTTTAACCTTTCTTGTAATTTCGATGACAAATTACAGTTAAATTAGCTGCCTAAACGAAGTAATTCTGCTTCGAGTTATTTGTGAAACCCTTTATAGAAGTTATGATAACCTTTGTTCTTTGTTTACATTTTATGTAGTTTTGATAATATCTGCTTATTTGCATGCGACCTTAGAAACTTAAATTGGACCCAAGTATGCTATCGCAAAGGATTATGGGGCGATATTAGGTGGAAACAAAATAAAAATATGGACATGGTCTGAAACCGTCTTTTACCTAACGATCTAAGCTGACAAACTACTAGGATCCATATAATGATACATAAATTAGTTGGAGAGCTGTTGTGTTATTAAATGAAGTAACAGTTATCGTTCTCAAAAAATATGGCTTGGTGAAATTAATTGTTGAAATTGTTGATTGAAGAAACTGAATCACCGAGAACCTCGCGAATAAGCCCAACAAAAAAGTATTGTTAATTTACGGTTTATTATGAAAAATACTTTGAATAAAATGACATAAACCTTTTAGAAAATGCATCACCTTTTGCAGCATGTATTACATATTTTCCGGCTTTTGGTGAATTGGTAATTGCGTGACTGAATCCGCGGCCAGAAATCTGGCCGAATACGCGGCTACCTTGAGCCAGGTAAAAGCACACGACGTTTTGAAAGTTGAAGTACGACGTTTTGAAAGTTGAACCACGACGTTTTGAAAGTTGAACCACGACGTTTTCAAAGTTGAAGTACGACGTTTTGAAAGTTGAACCACGACGGTTTTGAAAGTTGAACCACGACGTTTTGAAAGTTGAAGTACGACGTTTTGAAAGTTGAAGTACGACGTTTTAAAAGTTGAACCACGACGTTTGAAAGTTGAACCACGACGTTTTGAAAGTTGAAGTACGACGTTTTGAAAGTTGAAGTACGACGTTTTGAAAGTTGAACCACGACGTTTTGAAAGTTGAACCACGACGTTAGAAAGTTGAAGTACGAAGTTTTAAAAGTTGAACCACGACGTTTGAAAGTTGAAGTACGACGTTTTGATAGTTGAAGTACGACGTTTTGAAAGTTGAACCACGACGTTTGAAAGTTGAAGTACGACGTTTTGATAGTTGAAGTACAACGTTTTGAAACTTGAACCACGACGTTTGAAAGTTGAACCCCGACGTTGCCTGTCCGTTTTAGAACACCATATTAGTGTCATAGCAATACTCCGTGTGATTTGCAGTACACCTGAAAAACCCTCTATTGAAACCCCTTTTTTACACGAATCTCGGGGTTGACCCAAGGTTGAACAGATGCAGTGTTTCACTATTTAAAATGTTCAATCCCGCGCCAAATGCAACGTCCACCCCGACAATAATTTCGCCCCGAATTTGAATTCAACCTGGTTGGCTTCCAGAACGGGTTGAGATTTTCCAGCCAGTTTGAAAGTCAGTGACAATTTTTGGGGGTCATCTCAAATTTGAAGGGTTAATCATAATAAGCTATTTATTTAGGTACCCTTGCACAAAACACGTGTGATTAGGGTTTGTGACTCGAGATCGGATGGTCGGGATTCGAATCCAGCTGCTTGCCACATGTTGTGTCCTTTGGCAAGTCACTTCACCCTAATTGACTCACTCCACCCAGGAGTATAATTGGGTACCGGCATTCGCTATCGGGAGTAACCTGCTATGGACTAGCATCACATCCAGGGGAAATATAAATATTCTCAGTCGTTTTATGCTAGAGAAGCCGGAGTTACACACCGGCCTGGTGGCAGGCTTTAATTGCACGAAACATTCAAAACATTTGCACTCTGTTGAACTTCTAAAAAGAATTGCGTAATAAACTTTGAAAAGCATTAAGTTAACACCAAGCACTGTTAATACTACAGTCTCTCAACCCGGGTTGAACTCAAGCCGCTGTGCGAACCCTATTCCACCCTGTGACGAGGTTTGAATTGTCAACCTCGTGTTATTTCACTGTTTGCTTTGTGCACAATTTTTTTTTTGCTCAGTTACTACCATTTTGAACCCTTGGGAAGAACTTTAACCCGGGTTTTAAATCTCAACCCTTGTCTGAGGCCGGGTTGAGCCTAGCCTTTTGTCAAGGCCTTCGTGGCTGCGATTCCAAGCGACTGGAAGGGGAGACCCCGCGCGCGAGTTGAGTGGTGAAGCCACGAGGGCCTTTTTCAACTTGTTTGTGGTGTTTTTTTATGAATTATTCATAGCGTATATGAAACGTGCATTATTCATAACTTGTATATAAACAAGTAAAGTGCTGAACGATTAAACAATTAAAGTATGCTAACCCGCTGACCCCCGTCGCTTCTGATTGGTTTGGATTTTTGCTACCGTTTGGGTAGCAAAAATCGAGATTATAAAGAAACACATAAGAAACCGCAAACAAGTTGGAAAAGGCCCTCTAGGCCGTGTTACGTGACCCAAAAATATGCTCAGAAAATGACATTCGTGGTACCAGTTTGGGAACAAAAATACTTTGTGTGATTCGACTCAGATTGATGTCCTGAATCCGAAAATCAATGTTGTCGGATGCAGGAAATGGAACATAACCTACTTTTGGAGGTCCAAAATCAGAATGTTGGGCGCAGTCTCTAAATCTGCCCTATCAAAAAAGCATTAGCACAAGTACCGTCGGCCTAATTCTCAGTTTTTACTTCTCTTTTTTGCAGAACAACCCCCAATTACTCGTGCATTGGAACTAAATGGAAGAGCTAAATAGAAGGCAATCGACTGGTGGTGGCACGATCGGCCAATTGAGGCACGATCAACCGACAACGATTGCAGCGCGATCCGATTCGGGCCTATATACCTGTACCTCCCCATGATCACAGCAGCGCACGCGATGGACGGTTCGCGCAGATTACCAGTTCGTGCAGATCAGCAGTTCGCGCCGCGCAGAAAGACTGAATTGCGCCCAACACGAGTTCTAAATGGAAGTATCTGTCCTAAATGTAAAAATGACAGTTGGCTTTTCCAAAAACCTTCATGTAACTTATTTTTGCATTCAATATAGTCTGGTCTAATTGGTCTTGATTTTCATATGAAGCCTGTAAAAGAGGGTAGGTTAATATTTCAGTTTACCAACAATTTAAAAAAAAAAAAACATTTCGGTTGATATTATGCTATACATGGGATACTTTATTGGCAATTGTACTTCCTACAGGTGGTCGGTAGTAGCAATAATATACAGCATGCCAAAACAATTCAGGACTATACTATACTGCCTACTGGCATACATAAATTGGAGTCTTGCTGTTAAGTCAGGCAGATTGGTGAAATAAACATGGTAAAAATGATAAAAGCATGGAATTTGTCACACAATCTTATATTATGTCTTTAGATAATAAATGTATAGGGCCATCCTACATTTGCCCCTTGAAAAAAAAATATAACAGGCATTTTTACAAATTTCTAAATGGCTACCGTTGCATGTTATTCTACCTATATTTTTCCTAAGGTAAAATCGACGATGGCCCGGGAGCGGAGAGCCAAATATTTTTTTTATAACACACTCTGAATGTGTGCCAAAATTCATGCTTTTTTCCTCAAGTAAACAATTCTATCATAATGTTGCAGTTGGAGTAAACTGACCAATACCACAGCTTATACAAAACATCACATGTATGACTCGCACAAAAAATGAACATTCAGTTTATTTACAGCTACATATAAATGTACAGATGGGGTCTATTCCTGTGTCATCATCCAGTAAATGGAATTGGTGCTGTACAGTCAAGTACTGCACTGAAGAGCTACTCCAATTCCAGATTGAAATTTTCATCCAATGATCCAGAAGATATGCTGTAAAAAATAAATAAAAACAAAAACTGTAATCTGTTCATTCAAGAAAGACATTTTAATCAGAAGAGAATTTCTGAGTGCAATTTAACTTGCCTGTAAAACGCAGTGGCTATCGTTAGGGCCTACGGCAGTTGACGAGGTGATTCCCAGACATACTCAGGCCGACACATTGACAATAATATTTGGATATCGAACTTGGAACCATACTGGTTGATACTAGCCAGGTTCCAAGAGTGAAAGATCCAGAGTATTGTCATTTTCAGGGAATCAGATAGCTACTACGTTGTTGCCTAAAAATATCAATACAAATCACCAATGGCAAACAATATTACGATAGTGCTAGAACTATATAGCATAAGGCACGCTAGTAGAATAGTAGAAGAAGTATAAACATCCCCTGCCTGACCCTTCCCCGATACTTTGCAATAAAATGACATTTCCATCCTTGGTGGTTAACAGTTTTGGGTGGATTCTTCTGTGGTTATGGGAAGTATTGCGAACCACTGTGCTGATGTATTTGTGTTGTTGATGATGTCGTGTGTTCTTTGGCGCCTTGCAAAATTGGGAACCGATTTCAAAATTTAAAAAATCCAAAAAGTCTTGCCTAAAATACGACAAATATATTTGTTAATATTATAATACTATAGCTCCATTCCTTGTTTTTTTCTTACTTTCCAAATAAGTCCTTTTCGCTGCAGACCGTGGCAACTCCCGTGTGAAAAAAACAAATGCGACACACGACGACACAACTCCGACCAGTTATAGTACAAAATCGGTTGTATTCGCCTTTGCCGCGCTGGTCGCGTCGTGGCATTGAATTTCATACACCAATTTCATGTTATTTACACCTTTTTTTCCCTCATAACTCTCCAGGTACTAAGTTACTTCTTCACACACAAAAATGCGGTTTCTGAAGCTGTGCTATCGGCAGAAGCTTGAATGATGATTCTCTCCATTTGACGAGAAAATTTGACTCGCGCAAGGCGCATGCATTTGTTTACATATAGTGCGCCACCTATTGACACACTTTTGTGATGCGGAAAGCCGCATCTTTTAGAAATCGATCGTAAATAATGGGATGGGGGACATAACTTTTTATAGTTTAAATTTATTTTTAAGATGCATCCTTTTCACCAAAATGATTTCGGAAAGTATATCAATTTGTTAATGTAAGTGGGGGTGGGGGCTACTTTTATTAGCCTAAATAAATTAATTGTCACTTTTTAATTATTTTGTCAATATGGCTGTCCATACTGTGCCTGTTGCGACGTCATCGATTCAAGGACTGAAAACGGGTCTTTCGAGGCCTAATTTCACCCCTTTGTTCCATTCCCTTGCTCCGACAACATGGATTTTTGAATTCGCAGTGGTTCAATTTATGTGTATGGGAATGTTTATTCTGTTCCCCGTCAGGTACCACCAGGCAACACGAAAAACGGGGACGTAACAAGGCCTACTCGTGGCTTCGCCACTCGCGTGCGTGGCCTCCCGTTCCAGTCGCTTGGGATCGCGGCTCTACGAAGCTGTCTAAGCCACGAAGGCCTTGACAAAAGGCTAGGTTGAGCCGGGTGTTAGAACAATCTGAAACATCGCGCATTCTAAACATTTTAAAATATTTTTGAAACAGTTATATCTCCGCTAAATAACCTCTTGAGATAACACCCTTATTGAATTTAGTATTCCTCTTAGTATTTAGTATTCCTCTTCACTGAACACAAAACAATTGAGCTGTGGTTGTTAGCTGTTTGGAATTGAGATGTTTTTGTTTACATAATATTTATTATCTGGCAATAATTACAAACAGTTATATACTAACAAAAAGGTCCATGGGTACACTGGGTGATACACTTCTACTGCTTGATACCATGGAGGAATAACAGGATTCTTTATTTTTCAAAGACTGTGTATAAAGGCTGAGAAATGAGTTCAACGTTTGAAAATGTGTAATGTAAAAACATGCCAACATCAAATATTCACGTTCGGGTTTGCTTTCGCGCCAAATACGATCGCCCCTACGTCTGCCCTCAAAAACAGTTATTGCCGTTTGTTCCACACGCTCACGCTCTGATGCATTTTTCTCGCCTAAGATGACGCGGGTTTGTGCATATTTAATTATAAACTAACCACATACCCACGTGAAACTGGTGCGCTTTCACCCAATACAAACATGCACTCACCGATTCTTGTGGGTGGCCTTAATCTGGAATTTCTGCGCAAAAAATAAGTCTCCACAGTTCTCAGAATACAAAAATATAAATAAAATCAACTACTACTACTAGTGCTCAATTTCATTTGACTGCTTCAAGGACGCCGTGGCCTAACTAGGGGTGGAGGGGAAGGGGGGAGATGAGGGGCGGGGAAGAAGGGGCGGTGGGCACGATTTACACACAAACAAGTTGCCAATCAGTACAATTAGTGTATACTCACAGGTTCTCCGTACAAATGCAACCCTATAGTTAGCAGCTGCAGGGACGTTTGAGTCCCTGACCCGTCTCTCATACAGTAAACTGCCCGCAAGCAAGTCATGCTGAAACACATATCCTTTCAGCTGCTCGTAATACAATTTATCCTGCACAGGGAGAACAGAAAACCAGACACCGAATCTCATTTTTATTGTAATTATCTGGTATACATTTTGGTGGCAAAAAAAACCTAACGAACAAACCAAAAGCAACGACAATACAAACGGAATGGCCGATTTTCAGTACCACAGCGCAGCCCTTATACACTATTAACCAGAAATAGCCGAAACGCTGTGTTGTTAGTGGCAACATGAGATTAAGATTCAGACATTTCAAATGTGTGAATCGTAAGCTTCCAAATCACGGGTTACATTTTGATACATTTCCAAACCTCACAATGTCTAAAACATAATCAGGGTATATTCAGACATTTTCAGGATACGTTTTAAAATGTTATACATTTTTGAGGTTTGGAAAATGTCTGAAATGTTATTGGTGATTAAGAAGCTTACGTTTCAGATATTGGAAATGTCTGACTAGTAATCTGGGTTTCAGACATTTAATGCTTAATGTCTGAAACGTTCACGTTTCAGTCATTCGTGGTTCAAAGTGTTTACACTGCATGCTTATAATTGTCGTGTAACCCAATCCCTTCCCACTGTGCTGTTAATAATTTCCATAACAGCCTTTTCATTGCTGTCGCTCTTGTGTTGATCACCTGTCCAACTGCCACCCCCCCCCCCCCCCCCCCCCCCCCCCCCCACAAACACTTTGATCCAGACAAACGTCACTGAAGTAAAAACGGTTGGACCGAATCAGGTGATCTTGTTATCATTTTCCATCTATAGAAAGATCTCCTGTCTATCCAAACTAGGTTGTTTATGCTCGGTGCAAAGCCGGGGAATCAGATCGTCAACTGCCGTAACGATAGCCACTTCGTTCTCAGCAAGTGACCGAAATTTGAACGATTTTAAATGATTTGAATAACGATGGAAATGGTAACGCCCCTTTCCTATTAAAAGCAAACCCTACAGCTTCATCAAATTGGGAAATTTAATCCAAGTTCCTGATGGTAATCCTCATGCATTGACACCATTAGGCTATTTGGGGAAATATTTCATTCGTTTTCACTGACTTTCAAAACTATGAATCGGTTATTAAAATCTCTAGCTTGTCAAGCCCCGTGAATGCTGTCTCGGGTAATTAAAATTACACAGGCCAAAGTTGAATAAACATCAAAGGTCACAAAAAAAAGTGCACAATAGGTGATTAAAAACAACCCAAGTCATGGGTAAATTAATAACACAACAGTAAGGGGTAGGAATTAAAACCCAATATCTGGGTAAGAAAATGACACAACACATGGGTAAAATCAGGGTTGGGTACAGTTTACACAAGTAATGAGTAAAAAGGGAACATGGTCGTCACATGGGTAAACTTCTTACACAACTTTGTTGTGCAAATATGTAACACAATAATGGGTAAAACTTTACGCCTAAATTAGTACTTTTGTACACTCTAGCTGTTGTGTAAACCGTTTACACAAGTGGACGACCATGTTCCCTTTTTACTCTCAAAAAGGTAGTAATTTTACCCAATATTGGGCAATTTTTTTTTAGAGTGTGGGTACTGGAAATAGGCCGTTACGGTTGTTTGACTAATCTGTACACAATCCTTTAATAAAATGAAATAAAATGCTGCAGTTTTCATCATGCCAATTTTTGAAGAGAAAAACAGTTACTCCACATAAAAAACAAAAACAATCGTTATGCAAATGTGCCGGAAGGCTGTAATACTACGCACGTCAATGAATGTCAATCTCGCATTTAATTTTCAACCACTTCTATACCATGGGCAAATATTGTTCTTTCTTGTATCAACATTTCCCCTTCTTTTCTTACATATTTCTCTGGGATATCTAGGACAGTCAAGTCTAAGAAATATGTGTTGAGGGTTCTAAAGCGTTTGTTGCTTTATCAGATCCTGAGTGAAAGTGCGCGACATCAACGGTCACTGCTCTTTGAGTCCTTACTAGGTCAACATCTTCCTTCAGGAAAAAAATGATTAACGTCACCACAACATACGGTACCCCAAATCTTGTGCGCGTGCTAATCAGAGACTTTCACGGGGCACGCGAACGATTCCCGAAGGATGCGAATGCCGAAAAAATGGCAAAGTCCAAAATTCGGAGAAGTTTTTCTCCGAATGTGTCGCGACAATGCGGTTTCTCACAACGTATTATCAGGTCACCAAGTCTTGTAAAACATGGAGAGATTCTTGTTGAAACCGGGTCAAAGGTTAATCTGTTTACGCGATCCCGCTGTTGACTAGAAGAATGAAATGCTGAACTAGACGAATGAAATGCTGAACTATAGACGAATGAAATGCAGATTGGACGAATGATAAAAAGAAAAATACTGTTACGGGTTTGCCCTGGCTTTGTGCGCGGGCCTGGCTCGCATTCCAGGTGTGCATTTTAGACGCACCTGCGGAGCATGGTGTTACGTACCGGTGCGGCCAATTTAGAACTTCGTCCCGCACAGACGGCAGAAAGTTTAATAACTCGCAAAAGATAAATTTAGGAATGAAACCAAAAGGTTTAAAGAACAAATCAGGGCAAGCAAATTAGATTATTCAATATTTAATGAATCAAATTAAACAATTAAGCAGGCTAAACAAAACATGGTTAATAAGCAACACACTGGTTATGTAAACAAAACTTATCTTAAGCACAAATATATAGCGGCCATGCAAAATAATAAACAGGAGCAAAGTTAACAGCAATGGCAAAAGGCACAATGTGAACAGAAAGCTCGGCCAAGCAAAATATACAATAAATTCATATTTACCATTTTAACAGGCCGCTGCTCGGTTAGTGCCTAAAGGATGGCAGTGTAGCCCTTAAGCCAAACACCTAATCGGTAGACCGATAATGCTTCCTCTGCACAAGACTTCGGTCGGGAAAGGCCACGATATCCCAAGAAGGAACGGCAACTCCACACGGCCACGACATCGATGTGAAGACTGGAACCGGCGCCGGCCCAGGCTACACTGCCATACCATATCACTTAACACATACATAGCACTTAAGCTTAAGTCACATAGAAGCCGGCGTGTTCCCGGTGACCCACGGAGAGCCACGGTGCTGAAAATGGCCGCGCCGTGGCTCACCGTGACGAAAATTGCAAAACAATCGTCGATGCTCGACTCGAGACCGCCCAGCAAGGTGAACCACGGGGTGGAGCCGGCGTGGACCCGGCGACCCACGGCGACAATACGTTTTCTTCCCGGCGTGCTCCCGGGGAGCTCCCGGCGTCGCCCCGGTAGGGCACGGTGCCCCACGGTGGAATACGGCGAGCTCCCGGTCTGCCACGGCGAGCTCCCGGCGTCGGGCCGGTGCGTCACGGTGCGACACGGCGTGCTCCCGGTGCTGCACGGCGAGCTCCCGTGGCGCACCGTGGATGCACCGTGGCTACGCCGTAGCTCTGCTGTGGTCCACCGTGGTCCACCGTGTCGAGGCCGGGATGCACCGTGCTCGAAAATACACTCCCGGTACGTCATGGCCCCAACACGGCCCCAACACGGTGCTCCCGGCGTCAATAGGGCGCTTTAGTAACGAGACGGTACGCACAAGGAGACGGTAACGCGAGCGAAAAAAACAAACTGCGCATGCGCCAACCTGAAATCTCTCCGTCCCGTTGATTTTCGGAACGGTACTCAACGCCAACATAGCGTTCGTTCCCTAAACACGACGTAAGAGAGAGAGAGCTGAAAAAATAATTAATTAAATTAATTAAATCATACAAAAGCATGAATTCTTCATCATCCAAAATGTCAAGAACATATGCACAGACAACTGTCTCTCTGACTTCGTGAAGATTCGCCATGATTGTTGAGATCATGACTAAATTTAAACGATAGCGCGCGCGCGGGAATTGGATACGGACTTTGCGTCCCCGTCGCCTTTAGCACCACAGCGAAAGCGCTTAAATATCACGACGGTAACAAGAGTGCGGGACCCGTCACAGTTGGTTAAACACTCCGTCTCCTGTGCGTACCGTCTCGTTACTAAAGCGCCCTAATACGGCGCCGAGACGGTGTCGTCCCGGAGCATCACGGTGTCACGGCGCCTCACGGCGCTTCACGGCGAGTCACGGTAGTTTAAAGCATGTTTAAAAATTATTGTTTGGCCCACGGCGCGCCACGTTTCATCACGGCTTATCACGGAGTGCCAAGGTGTCAAGACGGCGTCAAGACGGCGTGGCCCCGATCGACCACGGTTCGTCACGGTTCTCACGCCGTGGCTCGCCGTGACTCGCCGGGAGCCCTATGTGACTGTAGCTTAACCGAGAGCGATCAAAGATTGTACGGCCCTTAAATACTCTCATCCACCATGACCATCAGAGCGTAACAAATAACTCGAATTGTCACATGCTCCGCAGGTGCGTCTAAAATGCACACCTGGAATGCGAGCCAGGCCCGCGCACAAAAACAGGGCAAACCCGTAACACCTCCCTCCATAAAAGAATTTACCTAAAAAGGAAATTTTGAATTTGTTTAGCCACGTGGATGAGAATAATATTAAATACACAATACAATTTATACGATAATTTATACAAAATAATCACGCCAATCTATAATCAATCAAGCACTTGATATATACACACATAATTATTTTAGTTCGACACTCACTACAAGATTATCTTGCACAAAATCATTTAGTAGCATCTTGACAATGTGTCGGCTACAATGTTGTTTTTTCCTTTTATGTGCCGAATTTCTAGGTCCAATTCTTGAAGTGCAAGACTCCACCTCAGTAATCTTTGGTTTTTATTTCTCATTTTGGCCAAGAAAGTCAGTGGATTATGATCAGTGAATACCACTACTGGTTTCAATGGAGCTTCAAGATACACATTGAAATGTTGGATTGACAGAATTAAAGCTAAAGCTTCCTTCTCAATAGTGGAATACTTTGCTTGATGTTCGTTTACTTTCTTAGAGAAATAACTGACAGGGTGCATAATACCATGATCATCGGTTTGCATCAACACAGATCCAATACCGACATCACTAGCATCGGTTGTAAGTACAAATGGCTTCGTGAAATCTGGAGCAGAGAGAACAGGGGCACTGGCCAACATGGCCTTTACGTTATTAAATGCTTGCATACATTCATTACTCCAGATGAATTTCTTATTCTTCTTGAGCAACTCTGTCAATGGTGATACAACATCTGAAAAGTTTCGACAGAACTTACGGTAATACCCTGCCATACCCAAGAATCGCATTAAGTGTTTCCTAGTCTGAGGCTGTGGAAAATCCGATATAGCTTCAACCTTTGAGTTAACAGGCCGAATCTTACCCTGTCCTATTTCATGACCCAGAAAGACAACTTTTCCTTTTCCAATTTGACTTTTGTTCAAATTGACCGTCAAGTTGGCCTTCGAAAGTTCTTGAAACAACGCTCTTGTGTATTGCATATGTTCTTCCCAAGTGTTACTATACACTACAATGTCATCTATGTATACTTCGATATTCTGTAACCCTTTACATACGTTATTCATTAATCTTTGAAATGTAGCTGGGGTATTTTTCATACCAAATGGCAATACTGTATACTGGTATAAACCCTGTGGGGTAACAAATGCCGACACTTCTTTGGCTCTTGGGGTAAGAGGCACCTGCCAGTATCCCTTAAGTAAGTCATAAGTACTGACAAACCGAGAATTTCCAATTTTGTCAATACAATCGACAACTCTAGGCAGAGGAAAGGTGTCGGTTTTAGTAACAGAATTAACTTTTCTAAAATCTGTACAAAAACGCACCGATCCATCCGATTTAGGCACCAAAATGCAAGGAGAACTCCAGGCACTGTTACTTTCCTCTATTATATCATTTGCCTTCATGTACTGAATTTCTTTATACAGAAGAGCTTGTTTAGTTGGCCCACATCGATATGGATGTTGTTTAATGGGCATTGCATTTCCGATATCTACATCGTGCTCGACCATATTTGTCCTAGTGGGCACATCAGAGAACATACAGTTGTATTTGTTCACTAAATCCGACATTTCAGTTTTCTGAGTCAAATTCAAGTGGTACAATTTAGTGTCCAAATTATCTAAAATCTGGGAATTATTCAGCTTCATGTTAGCACCAGGGACAGAAATATCATTAGTTTGGTCCATAGCTGAATTCAGATCCACTACTGCTACTGATTTAGATGGGGTTTCTACTCTAGCATGGTAAAGCTTAAGCATGTTTATATGACAAAGTCGTCTTTTCTTACGTCTATCCGGGCACAGTACAAGGTAATCCAACTCGTTAACTTTACGTTCAATTACGTAAGGCCCATGGTAGCGAGCTTGCAATGGTTGACCTACTATTGGTAGCAAAACTAGAACCTGATCACCTGGTTCAAAACTACGAAGTTTGAATTTACGGTCATACCAAGTTTTCATCTCAGTTTGAACTCCTCTAAGCTTGTTCTGTGCAAACTCGCACGTGCTCTTTATACGTTCTTTAAGTTTAATAACGTAGCTCAAAACACTATCAGTCGTCTGATCCTCGTCTAGCCACTTTTCTTTCAAAAGAGTCAAAGGACCTCTTACTTTATGACCGAACACTAATTCAAAAGGACTGAAGCCCATTGATTCATTGCGTACCTCCCTAATAGCAAACAGAAGCAGTGAAAGTCCCTCATTCCAATCTCTATCGTGCTCTATACAATAGGCTTTAATCATGGTTTTCAGAGTTTGGTGAAAAACGTTCCAAAGCTCCTTGGCTTTCAGGATGATAAGCACTGGATATAACTACATTAATGCCCAAGGTCTTGAGCTGATCACGAAACAATTTCGAAGTGAAATTTGTGCCTTGGTCACTTTGAACAGTTTTCGAGAGGCCAAAACGAGTAAAGAACGAAATGAGTGCTTCACTGATCGGCTTAGCTTTTATGGAGCGCGAAGAAATGGCTTCAGCATTACCTAGTACTGGAACACATGATTGTAAGTATGTACTGATGTCCAGACCTAGTTTTTGGTAACGGTCCAACACAATCAACTATGACCTTACTGAAGGGTTCATCCATCACAGGTATGGGTTTCAATGGTGCTTTAGGAGGATCCTGATTGGGTTTTCCTACAACCTGACAAATGTGACAAGTTCTACAGTAATCGCTCACAGATTTTCTAAGGTATGGCCAGTGGAAATGCTGTTGAATACGATCGCATGTTTCAGTTACACCTAAATGACCAGCCATAGGTGGATCGTGTGCTAGACTTATAATATGCGTCTGATAAGGTTTAGGAACAACCACTTGATGGACCACCTCCCAGTCTTCAGCAGGAGCATATGGTGGTCTCCACTTTCGCATCAAAAGACCATTCTTATAGTAATAGCATACGGGTACTTTTGAAGCTTCGGTTTCGTTCTGAGCCGTTTTGCCAATAGTAACTAGAGTCGGATCTTTAACTTGTTCAGCTACCAGTTCCTCTCTACTACCCACAATATCACTAATGACATCAAACTGAACATTAACGGGATTATCCTCAGGAGGCTTACAACTAACCTCTCTAGAGAGAGAAGGCAATCCAGCCATAAAAGTATCAGCTAAATCAACATCAGTCGTTCCACTAGTACTAAGTTTATTGCTAAATTCCTTATCTCTTCTCGTCATTGAACGAGTGCTAACGCACGAAGGAAAAATACCCGGATAATCCTTCTCAAGCTGAGAAGTATTATTAACACTACTTACAGTATCATCCATTCTACAACTACCCTATGACCAGCAATATCATTGCCTAAAAGCAAGGCGATGCCCTCTAAACCCTTTGGCAAACTGGGGGTTACCCCTACAGTTATAGGTCCAGAAACTAACTCAGAGTTTAAATAGACATGATGAAGAGGAACATCAATACAATTATTGCCAATACCAGTTACAAGTACATTAGCACCTGAATAGGAACTATTACTTAAAGGAACTGTGCCTTTAAGCAACAATGACTGCGATGCTCCGGTGTGCCTTAACATAACTACTGGATATTTTGGCGACTCGGCTTCACTCTCACCGAGTGAAACATTACCTGTCATGATGAAAGGTAAGTAATCTTTTCGAATTTCAGACAAAGGACCATCAACCTCATCAACAATTTCTGGGAATGTGGAATTTCGTGCTATCTTACTAAACGCTATAGGCTTAGACTCGCTAGTACCAGCTTGCTTCCTTAAATAAGCATAACAATTGGATTTCACATGGCCCAACTTCTTGCAAAAAGAGCAAACTATAGTGGGCTTAGAAAAATCCTTCTTTGCACTATTCCTTGAATTCCAATTGTCAGGTTTACTGTCTACAGACTTTGAATTTTGATAACTCTTAACCTGACGCTTAAAAGGGTTGTAATCTCCCTTATATAATTGCATTTTATGTGTTAGGATATAATCATCAGCCAACACACCAGCCTGGTGTAAATATGTTACTTTGTGCTCCTTAAGATATGCTTTTATACTGTCAGGAACACATGATTTAAATTCCTCTAAAAGCATAACCTGACGCAACTTGGCAAACTCAGTAGCAGCTCCACAAGAATTACACCATCTGTCAAAGAGATTCTCTTTTTCACGAGAAAACTCAATATAATTTTGCGTATCCTGTTTTCTGGTATTTCTGAATTTTTGCCTATAAGCCTCTGGCACCTGTTCGTAGGCTTTCAAAATGGCCGTTTTCACAATTGCATAATCCTTACTTTGCTCCACAGGAAGAGCCGCATACACTTCCTGAGCCTTACCAGTAAGCACACTTTGCATTAACAAGGTCCGCATATCTGATGGACACTGAAGCCTGTCGGCCACTTTTTCAAAATGACCAAAAAACTTATCAACTTCCTTATCTTAAAAGGGTGGCACCAAGCGAATGTGTTTGCTAGGGTCAAACGGAGGTATGTGTTTTTCCAACTTTGAATGTTGCAGTTGAGCTAATCCCAATTCAATTTCAGCCCTTTTCCTTTTTTTCAATCTCAATTTCCAGTTCAAGTTCCTTAAATCTAACTGCGGCATCCTCAGAATACTTAATACTAGGCCCTGCACCTGGCGATTTTAACATACCTTCGTCTGCCAAGAATTCTACAATTACGGTTTTTAGGTCGGCTTTTTTCATACTAAGGAGTACCGAGACTTTATAATACTTAGCCACATCAAAAAGCTCAGATCGCTTAAGGGTATCAAGTTTCTCCATTGAGGGAGAACCTTCAAAGCCCGCCACGAATTCATTAATATCGAATTTGCTTGCCATGATTGCTAACAGTGCAATAAACAATGGCCAATATACTACTAGAGATGTTATGGTTTTCATTTCCCGGACAAGCCCCCAATTCTGTTACGTACCGGTGCGGCCAATTTAGAACTTCGTCCCGCACAGACGGCAGACAGTTTAATAACTCGCAAAAGATAAATTTAGGAATGAAACCAAAAAGTTTAAAGAACAAATCAGGGCAAGCAAATTAGATTATTCAATATTTAATGAATCAAATTAAACAATTAAGCAGGCTAAACAAAACATGGTTAATAAGCAACACACTGGTTATGTAAAAAAAACTTATCTTAAGCACAAATATATAGCGGCCATGCAAAATAATAAACAGGAGCAAAGTTAACAGCAATGGCAAAAGGCACAATGTGAACAGAAAGCTCGGCCAAGCAAAATATACAATAAATTCATATTTACCATTTTAACAGGCCGCTGCTCGGTTAGTGCCTAAAGGATGGCAGTGTAGCCCTTAAGCCAAACACCTAATCGGTAGACCGATAATGCTTCCTCTGCACAAGACTTCGGTCGGGAAAGGCCACGATATCCCAAGAAGGAACGGCAACTCCACACGGCCACGACATCGATGTGAAGACTGGAACCGGCGCCGGCCCAGGCTACACTGCCATACCCTATCACTTAACACATACATAGCACTAACCGAGAGCGATCAAAGATTGTACGGCCCTTAAATACTCTCATCCACCATGACCATCAGAGCGTAACAAATAACTCGAATTGTCACATGCTCCGCAGGTGCGTCTAAAATGCACACCTGGAATGCGAGCCAGGCCCGCGCACAAAGCCAGGGCAAACCCGTAACAATACCAAGCTAATTTTGTCGAAAGGAAGAGTGAAATCGTTGATTGAATGATGAACCTGAAGAATAAAATGACGAACTTGAAGAATGAAATTACGAACTTGAAGAATAAATAGGTGAAATTGAAGAACAAAGGACGAAATTGAAGAACAAAGGACGAAATTAAAGGATGAAATGACAAAATTTGAGAATAAAATGACGAACTTACAGAATAAAAAGACAAAATTGAAGGATGAAATGACAAAATTGAAGGAAGAAATGACAAAATTTAAGAATAAAAAGACAAAAAAGACCAATGAAATGACGAAATGAAGAAATGAAATGACGAAATGAAGAAATGAAATGACGAAATCAAATAATGAAATGACGAAATTAAAGAAAGAAATGACGAAATTAAAGAATGAAATGACGAAATTAAAGAATGAAATGCCCAAACGAGCCAATGAAATGGTACAATTGATGAATGAAATGATAAAATTAAAGAATAACATGCTGGAATTAAGAATGAAATGGCGAAATTGAAGAATAAAATGACCAAAATGAGGAATACAATGGTAAAAATGAGGAAAAAAATGGTAAAATTGAAGAATGGAATGATGAAATTGAAGAATGGAATGATGATATTGAAGAATTGAATGATGAAATTGTGAAAAGAAATAAAAGCCAACTACCGAAGGCGCGTTTGGCGTTCCATACTAATTGGGATCTATCGGGATTCGTCCCATCACCATTGACGAATTACTGCACGACGAAGCCAGATCGGAGACGAAGCCGGAGACTATTGCCTGCAGGAGATGGGTAGGAGAGGGTATGGGGGACTGGCGGATGGGGAGGGGATGGGGAGAGGATAGAGGTGGGATGGATGGGATGGGGAATGGCCAGGGGTGGAATGGGGGTGGGATGGAATGGAATGTGGGATGGATGGGACGGGGGATGGAATGGATTTGGGATGGAATGGAATGGGGATGGGATGCGGGGATGGAATGGGGGTGAGATGGGATATGGGATGGAGGATAGGTTGAGATGAGGAATGGAATGAGAGATGGGATGTGGAATGGGATGGAATGGAATGGTGGTGGGATGGGGAATGGGATTGAATGGAAAGGGGGATGGGGTAGAATGGTGGTGGGATGGGATGCCTGCATACTCATTACAATACAGCACTGTATTAGCATCGATTGTCAAATCAATGTAATATTCGTGCATTTCAAATATTTCCACTTCAGTCTTCTTAATTCTGTTTTAGGCGTTTCAAGATGTCTAGAAACACATCTGATCATTTTCAAGAACGTTATTGTTTTATTACTTATAACTTGTGCATGTTACATTTGATGGGATTAATATTGTTGACAAAAATGTACAAGGCTAAAGGTTAATAATGCCCCAAAAGTTAATATTGCCACAAATCGTACAGATTCGCCTTGGATGCCCCGGAGTATCTGCCTTTTTAATTGATCAATGCCACATGTGAACCACAATTTTGGCTCGCGTACGGGTTGGCTCGCGTACGGGCTGGCTCGCGTACGGGCTGGCTCGCGTACGGGCTGGCTCGCGTACGGGCTGGCTCGCGTACGGGCTGGCTCGCGTACGGGCTGGCTCGCGTACGGGCTGGCTCGCGTACGGGCTGGCTCGCGTACGGGCTGGCTCGCGTACGGGCTGGCTCGCGTACGGGCTGGCTCGCGTACGGGCTGGCTCGCGTACGGGCTGGCTCGCGTACGGGCTGGCTCGCTTAAGGCAAGTCTATTATTTTGTGTGTGCCAGTCCAGTTCTTTCTACATCAAAATACCATTATTTACCCTGGAAAACGTGGACCTTAATTTTGGTAATTTTGTTTTTGTTGGGTGGGGGGAGGGGGGGGGGGGGCGTACGCATCCGTCGCACCCCCCCCCCCCCCCCCCCCCCCCCCCCCCCCCCTCCTGCGTATGGGCCTTAGTGATCTGGTAAAACGCGCAACACGTCACGTCAACGTTCCTAAAACCTAATTGTTTGTTTGTTTGTTTGTTTGTTTGGTTGTTTGGTTTATTTCCGTCCGTACACCAAACTAACAACATAACAACAATTGTAACATGTTAACAAATAATGTACAAATGGGGGTGACCGTCCAGAGGAGGTATGACCCTCCTGTAGGTTCAGTGTATTAACTTTGTAAAATAATAAATCAAGATAATATAATATCCCTTGATCAGCAATGAATAAGAAAATAAAGGTTTTATTAAAAGATAAATGAGGTATTAATGTCCTGCTGCATTAGAACAGAAATGACATGATAAATTAGTGCAAAGAAAACTGTTATACTTGTCAAAATAAAACTATTTAAGATGGCCAGGGAAAAGTTTCCTAGATACACTGTTCAATTCATTTCTCAGGCTGTCAGGAAAGGAGTTAACAATTTTAGGTAGAAGTTTACGATAATTGGAAGAGGCATCATCCACTCTACAAATATCAGTAATACG
This sequence comes from Crossaster papposus, assembly GCA_037893245.1. NCBI lineage: Eukaryota > Metazoa > Echinodermata > Asteroidea > Velatida > Solasteridae > Crossaster > Crossaster papposus. Next base: position 34,298 of record JBAIAA010001033.1, on the reverse strand, counting down.
AATAAGATTATCTTGTCTTGTAGTGAATGGGTGAAAATCCTAATTTAAAGGAAAAAACGAAGGAGAACTTAAATTATCCGGAAGCAAATTATTAATATAATCGAGGTAATAATGGCAATTTGGACATTACAAATATCTTCCAGCTTCAACAGTTTCTATTTGAAACAAGGAGGAGGGGTATATGCATTGTACTGAACATGACACGCAGTACGAATACATTTTTTTTTTAGAATAATAAGTCTTTTGTACAAAGAGAGGTTCACCTTTATCATGCCACCCCAAGCTAAGAGGCCATAATTTAAATAGGGATGAACTAAACTCTTATAAATGGCTAAACTGTCTTTAACTCTCAAAGTATTCTTAGTTATGTTAATAATGTAATTACTTTTATAAACTTTGTTATATACAAGGTTAATTTGCTCCTTCCAGAGCATATTCTTATCAGTAACAAGGCCAAAAAAAGTACAGGAGGAGACCTTTTTAATAGTAACATTTTCTAGGCAAAGTGAAACATCAGGTAAAAACCTTTCTCTCTGCTGTAAAGAATAACAGATATGGTGAGTTTTATCAGGACGAATTTTTAACTAGTTATTGGCTCTAAACCAATCTTGCACTACTCTCAATTCAACAAGTGTTGTATCATCAGCAAAAAGAACCGGTTTTAACAAGGGGCAACACATGGGCATATCATTAACGTAAATAAAAAAAAATAATGGCCCAAGAGTTGACCACTGGGGTATTCCACAAGTGATATTACAAATATTAGATTTGACATCATCTAGAATCACGTACTGCTTACAATCATTTAAATAACTTGTAAACCAGTCAAGTGGAATTCTACGAATTCCATAATAATACCTTTTACGTAATATAATGTGATGATTGACAGTATCAAAAGCTTTTTTAATATCTACAAAAACAGCAAAAAAAATATCGGACGGTACTTTGTTAACAGAATCAGACAGATTATTGTAAAAATCGAAAACGGCATGAACAATGGATCTACCTGCACGAAATCCGTATTGATTATGAGAAAGTAAGTTTGTGGAATCGAGAAAAAACAATATTCGACTGTGCATAAGTTTTTCTAGAACTTTGGAGCAGGTATTAATTAGTGAGATAGGTCGGTAATTGCCTGGATCCTGGGAATTACCCTTTTTCAAGACAGGAACAACTTTAGCTAATTTGTACAAGTTAGAAAAAGTACCTTGTTCAATGGAAGTATTAAAATATTCGATAATGGAGCAGAAATTATGTCAATAACTTCCTTTGAATGGGAATTACTAACTTCATCTGATCCCGAACTATTTTTGTTTTGAAACTTAGTGAAGATTTTTATAAATTCCCCTAGATCAGTAGGGGTAAAAATAAAAGAGTTAGGGGAAGAAGTTGCTAAGGTTAACCTCGCATTTTTATTAAAATTAGCTAAAATGTAACTTAAGTTAAAACATTTAAAATAAATATAATTCGGCGTGGAAAGGACTATTAAACACAACACAACAAAACGTCTTAGTAACATGTGCGCTTGGATTCCTCAGTATCGGTTTGACTGTTCTTCTTGGTAGCTCCTAAAAAATAAAACAAATTAACAAAACCAAGAAGAAGCAAATACGGTCTGAAAGACGTATGCAATTTGAAGACAATTCCGAAAGAATACAGCCCAAAAGGTTGTATTTATAAAAACAAATATAAATAAGAACAACATCAAGTTATTTACTTTATGAACATTATGATTTTTTCGAACTTTGATTAATATTAGTACCTACTCCGATGAAAATATTTTAACTACTGTCCATGTAAAACAATATTTTATGAACAACGATATTTAACGTAAATGTACATAGATATATTTATGTACGAGGGATTGTAAGCCTGCGCCCCTGCCACCATTAAAGAAATGTACAATGTAAATGACATGTACATGTATACAGTTCGAAATGTAGTGTTCTATTAAATGACTAACTTCCTCCCAAAAGGTGTCCATCCAACAGAGGTATTACCTTTTGGTGGTTTCCTTTATTGGGAAAATATACGTTATTAAATGCAATTCTGCCAAAAGAAATAATGTGGTTTTCAGTGTCATCATGGGTTGTAGAAACACAATGAATTATTAAGCCATCTTCATTTATGATCATTAGCATCAATCTTTATTTCTCTCTTTAAAGCCTGCTGGTTCTCTAGACAGCCAATACATACATTTTTTCTGAATAATATGGATACTATTAAACACTGTTACAATAGATAAATAAGGGCGATTATGAGTATAATTCTTATTTGTTCTCTTAATTAATTTAATACAATGTCTATTAAAAAATTAATATTTTTTTTAATGTGTTGCTATTGCCTAAAACACGATGCTTTGAACGTAGTTTTGTTCACTGCACATCAATATATAAATTAGGTCCTATCTTTCAGTGCACTTACTTGCATGTCAAGTTGTTGATTTTTATTATGCTTTGCCTGAAAATACACCTCTGCATAAAGCAAAAAACATTACTTTATTCAGTTCCCACTGGAACCTGCATATTAGATAAATGTTGTCTGTCGGCAAATACTTCTATACTTTAACCCCAACTCCCTAGGGTGTGTGCAAAATTATATTGATTTTAACAGATTTGGGAGGGTTAGGGGTAAATATATGCTTTCCACAACAATTCAAAAGCTTTTGTTTTGGCGATATAATACTTTCAACACACAGTGTGGTGGTTTTTAATGCAATATTTCTATGCATTTCTATTTCAGATCACTGGATTCCCATCCTGGTTCAACCTGAAATATAACAACAGTAAGGAGATATATACAATTACCAGCTATGAAAGGACTACCATAAAGAGGACCTAAGAATACTAATTCATGGAAATAGGATCCCATTAAACACCCTTTCTCTAATATTTTGAGCTACTTTTGATTTGTTATTTTTAGTAATACCCTGCACCAAGCCCGCAGAATAACTAAGGCCGGACATATACCCCTTTAATGGACCATGACTTCAACATACTTTATGATATATAAATTTATAATTTGTAGTATAATTGGTTTTCTATTTTGAAGATCTTTCCAATGACATCTACCAAGTTTGTTATATTTGGACCAAGACATAAAAAACTACTTAAATTTATTTCACATTCCGTTGGCGCGGCCTGTTTGATAATAGAAACCATTCGATTTTGATACGCGTACAGGATACTGATGCGGCTCGAAAAAAACAAACCATTAGATTAACGTTTTGCGTTGTTATTTCATCAGGTACACTATCGGCAATTTACATCTCATTTTAAATTCTTGTAGGATAGAGTGACAGGAAGTCACTATCCGATGCAGTCCTTGTCACCTCTCTAGCCGTATCTAGTGAAAACTGAATCCTCTCCACAGCCAAGCTTGCGGTTTTCTCTCATTCTTCCAGTTTCTTCTCACGATTTGCTTGGATGCGTTTCATGTCGTCAATGATGCGATTTTCCTGAGCCGTTATCTCTGCTCGTATCTTAGCTGCTCTGTCTTGCACTTCTGTCTTGACCTTCTGAATTGTGAGATTTAAATCTTCTTTCATTCTTAAGACTTTTTTTCGTGATTCATGGATTGTCTTTATTGAGTTTTCAAGTGGAGACATCAGTTCAGACAATGATTGCTTGTAAGTTGATGCTGCCTCGTCTATCTCAATGTACGAGTGTTCTGGCATACGGTGGTTTACGACAGTACAGTCTCGGCAGATGAGTATTTCACACGTGGTACAAAATAACCTTACTGCTTCGCCCGCATGGGTCGGACATTTCGGATGTTGTTTCTGATGTTTCTTTGGCAGTGCAACCTCCCCCTTACGAATAACAATATCCTTTAGTAGAGTCATCTTGTGGTTTGACATTGCTTCAAATCGAAGATGCATTTTGCTACAGGCTGAGCACACATTCTGGTCGCAGTCCAGACATCGATGAGTTGCCTCGTTTCCCCTCTCACAAATATTACAGAAAAGACCAGCATCACCCAAGCCCACTACCTTCTCCTGAGGTTCAATCTTCTCAACCAGACCGATTAGATGAAAGTTGGTTTTCAGACCCGGCACCCCCGCCTCTGGAAGTTTCGTCTCCTGTTGACACACGGGGCAAGGAATCTCTGTACAGCCCTGGTGCTTCGTGCTGCAGTATTTCAGCAGACATTGCTCGCAGAAACTATGCAGGCATTCTAGTATCTTTGGCTGTTGATATTGCTCCTGGCAAATGCAGCACTCGAGAAGATGTCTGCTGATCGTCTCTACTAGAGCTGAACTTACTGCAGGTCCAGTCGCCATTTTGTTTTGTCTGTGAAAAAGAATAAGAATGTGTTTAGATTATTTGATTAATAGAGATCAAAAGCCAGAGCTCTAGATGTACGTGAATTTGAAAGAAGAGCAAAATCACACCCTTACTAAAACCGCGCATCCTCTTCAAACTGTCATCCCTTTCATTTTAGTTTTGTTTATATATTGCTATTTGGCGCAATTATTTGAGCACAATCGGTGTGTTACTGTAGATGCAGGGGAGGCCAGTAATTGCGACGAGTTGTATACGGGGCCAGCTTCATCACAAAATGTGCAGATATGCAATAAACTAGTAATAACCACAGCTTCATACCGGGTACTGTCAAAAGTATTCAATATAATTGAATTTAATACTTAGTGAAGTGACGCGTCCAGATAATTATGTATAATGACAATAAGCACTTGTTATTTTTTCAGCATTTTGGCATTGTGCCTGCATTGTCAATGTCATTGTCATTATTATGACATTTCTATGAAGAAAAAAACAGCGTCACTTCCATGCCAGGCGGCAATATTCTTTCCCATTTTCCTATTGACTGATAATAATATTATTTGCTCACATTTTTTAAGTTTCCGGTTTGGATGGTAACACCGTTAAAGTTTTTGCCGATGTGAGTTGAAATAAGCAAACCTCGCACTAGTTTCAGTCACTATTTTCATCGAAGCAGTAACACGGAAGTACAACTCGAAATGGAATGCAACATGAAGAGCGCCCCCAATAGACGACACGCCCAGCGTTCTGATTCTGGCCGTTTTTTAAACCCCAGTTAGGATCCATTGAGCTTCATCACCATTGACGAATTACTGCATGAACGGCTGGAGACGAACCTGAGGCTTGGAAAACGGCTCACATTATATTTCCCATGACCACTATTAGACCAAGAGCTAGCTGAGATTTATTTGACAAAATTGTTACAAAAGCTTTGATGGCTGAGTGGGGTACAGCTACCCGTACCCTGTCTCCAAAAAGTATTTTCTTAAGTTTGGCAAGTTCCCCAAAGTACCCCAAAATTCAGTTTTATTTGACAAACTTGTTACGAATCTGAAAACACTTGCGAAATAGTCGGCGATTCGGGATATTCGTAACAGTTCATAATCATGCCGAACCATTACGAATGTAACAAGAACTGTACGAATATTATAAGAATAACTTTTACAAAGATTTTGTTAAGAATAAATAAAAATAATATAAGAATTTAGCAAGTATGAATCAGAATAATGACGAATTATCCAGATTTTACTAGGAATTAAATATGAATAACCAAGAATCAAGCAGAATTTAACACGAATTGATCCAGAATAGGCTAAAAAGAACTGAATAAACCAGAACTGCCAAATATTGATGTGAATATCTACTCCGCTCGGCAAACTGGAACTGACTGACGATGAGCTCTTGCCTGGATCGTTGTTGTATATATCTTGATCGTCTGGATTCGGCGTCGTTCTGATGATTCTTGCTTGTTAAGATTGAAATCGGCTTAGCTCGGGATTGTGGTAGTAGTCGTAGGAATGAAGTAGGGCAATTCCGTTTGTAGTACGTCCATCTTGTTTTAGGTACGTTGTCACTCCGTCTAATTGCAGAACGGGATGGCCGCCAGAAAATGTTGAGTAGATTCAAAGTTCTGGAGCACCCTTAAATTTCCGCCTGAGACCGTCCATGAAGTTCGTAAACAGTTGCTACTCCGTTCGCACACAGTTTGAGCCCGTTCGGCAACATTAACAAGAACGTAGTGAGAACTAGTTTGGTGTGATGGGGGCATAAGAACCGACAAATGATATGAATCATGCAATTTTGTGCTTTTGTATACAGTGCGCGTGCTTTCATATTCAAGGTCAATAGAAAATGTAGGATTTTTCAAAAGCTACACCCACAACTAATTTCTCATTAAAATTGTGTCAAATGTTTGCAAGGCATTGGTCTACAAGTTCAAACTAGTTTGCACCTAAAACACATGCAACAATAATCGCTGAAAAATGCGTACTGCTTAGAATCAGGGAAACCCCTACAGGGGCGTGGTTTGTTAATTTAAAAGCCACGCCCACAACTAAGTTCTCGTTAAAATGGTGTTAAATGTTTGCAAGGCATAGGTCTAAACGTTCAAACTGGCTTGAACCCAAAACACATGCACTGATATCTGCTGAAAAATGCGTACTACATTAGTCCAGGGAAAATAAGTTTTGACCTCACACAAATTGCAATAGAATATTTTCCACCACAGTGCACTTCTATATTAAAGTCCCTAGAATGACATACTAAAAATCTCACAAAATCAAAGCGGTGGAAATATGACTAATTTGCATAAATAGTTAATCCCTGCCGCGTAATATATTTATTCCTATATTTGGGTATATTATTATAATATTTTGTTGCGAAAAAGTTTATGTTGGTGATTCTACTTACACATCCTTACTTCAATAACATTTTTCAAAGCTTGTAAGTGACTGACAAATTATGAAAATATAGTAATGGTCCAAAATGACTACAATTATACCCTCTAATTTACCTTGCACGCATTTACCTTGTCTGCAGATATCATCAAGTAGTCAGTAACAGTGAGCTTCAAATTCTATACCCAGCACGATATATGTGGCAGAGGGGTACCTCTGGCACAGTTATCATACTAAACCCTTATGGGAAATCATATGAACAGTGATAACATTGTGATATTTAGCCCAGCAAACAAAAAATGGGGGAAAAAGGTGTGTCCATAAATTGGGCGAAAAAGTAGTTAAGGGGTTGCCTAACATGGGAGATTTGAACAAGTTCAAGAAAATCCACAAAATACATTTTAACGTAGCTGTGATTATTTTACAACCAAAATATGGGGTGTTTCTTTGAACTTATTCAAGTCTCTCACCTTAGGTAACCCTTCACCTATCTTTTAGCCCGATTCATGGACACACCATTTTTCCCCAGTTTTTGTTTGCTTTGCTAAATATCACTATGTTATTATTGTTCATGGTTTTAATAGGATTACTGTGCCAGTAAGCAACTTGGTGAATTTGAAGCTCGTCAATACTGATTACTTGATGGTATCTGAAGACAAGGTAAATGCGTGCAATTTATAGGGCATTATTGTAGTCATTTTGGATCATTACTATATTTTCATAATTACTGTCACTTACAAACTTTAGAAAATGTTATTGAAGAAAGGATGTGTAAGTAGAATCACCAAAATAAACTTTTCAAAAAGATATAAATAATAATATACCCAAATATATGAATAAATATATTACGCAGCAGGGATTACCGATTTATGCAAATTAGTCATATTTCCACCACTTGGATTTTTTGAGATTTTTAGTATGTCATTCTAGGGACCTTATAGAAGTGCACTGTGGTGAAAAATAGTCAATTCCAATTTTGTGCGAGGTCAACAGAACAAAATTAAGTATTTTCCGTGGACTTACATCTACATGTACTTACAATTAGAAAACCCCTAAAAGGGGTGTGGCTTGTAAATTTAAAAGATATATTATATACCTAAAACATAATAAATTATCATTTAAAAAGATTGTGGATAATTTCTCAGATTTAACTCGCCGTGAGGATTTAAAAATTAGTAATTGGTGTTCACGTTTGCGTAAATATACAGCGATTTCCAAAAATAGCCATAGAAAATGACAAAACCCCTAAAAGAAATTTTGGAAACATATAAATCAGTGAAATGGAACCACCAAGCGTTCCAAAACTGTTTTCAGATCGCTTCTTGGTCATAGAAAACACCTGAGCCGATTTGTTGGACATAAGAACCACTACTAACATTGAAATTGAAATCAGTGGGAGTAGCCGGTGTCTTATGCAAATCAGACTCCTATGAAAATCGAACATTTTTCTCCTATTATTGGTTAAACCCTCTCACGTGACAGGTCACGCTCCTAATTATCTCCACTTAAGCATGCGCAATACTACCAATGAGTCCGGATTTCATAGGGTCTAAAAATCACGCAACACCAGTCTACTTAAGGCTAGTAAAGTCATTAACTGTGAGGTTTGTTGTCTGCACAATTATGTCTTTGAGTTTTTAGACTGGGTAGTATGCTTGCATGCGTGTTTTGTTTTCTTTATTTATTTGCGATTGGAACATAGCAGAACAAAAACAGTGGTACCAAAACAAAGACGCAGTCTACCAAATTATTAATTATATTATATAACGCCAAGATGGCTTTAAAAAAATATAATTCAACTCGACAAGGTTAATCGTTATAATGATTGGTCATCACACCGGCAGTTAACCATCAACCATTAATTCTAAAGAAACTAATTATAATATTCACACTCGCACCGAATTTAGTCATTGATTTATGTACGTTTCTCCAAATTACTTATCTTCATAATGTTAACATCTCTTACAAATTAGACTTCCTTCATGTAAAAAAGAAATATGTAAATGTAAAATAGTGAAAGTTGCCACCAAAATGACTCTTTTACAAGAGTGACTTAATTTATGCTTTTGAGTGGTTTGTTTTACACTCTGTTAGAGCGACTCTGAAATTTGCATTTTTGTTGATAAGATATTCAAAATCTGGTAATAATTTTACGCCGTATTTCAAGGTATCACTTGTTTTATTGGTATTTGTGACTTTTATTCGATTGTCAAACGAAGCTCTACATGTTTGTTTGTGTTTTTTTCCATCAACGATAAAATCGGCACGTTTGCTTGCAATGTCGCATCACACCTGGTGATACATCTTGACTGAGTGCCAGTCAGACACTGCCAGCTGCCCATCTGATGTGAATGTGATTCCTTGGGGATAGTGCAGACCCATTGCAATGCACTTAAGAAATCCACCTTGAGGGTCATAGTGGTGGATATGACCTGTGTCATTACCACTATGCATCACAACATAGATACCTGAGCAATCAGTGTACACACCGGTGCAGTACCGTACTGGTTGACCATTGATGGTGGGTTTGATGGTGCGCTGTGTGGTACCATTGCCATCAGCAACATTTACTGTCTGTGACTGTGAACTGATGACAATTCTATCATTGCTGTCCACAGCTATATAGTAAGGTGCAACCTCGACTGGTATGGTATGGTAGGAGCTCACAATCAGTGGGGCTGTGTTCAGTCAACACCAGCCTCTCGATATCACCTACTACGATGGTACCATCATTCTTGAAAGCTACACTCCGGAGGTTAACTGCGGTCTTACCGACCTCACTCGGTGGCACCGTTAGGAACTCGTAGGCCAGCGTGTTGTCAATGTTGAACACCTTCACATGGGAAGCGAGTTCCTGGATGACCACCAAACGATTGTTGGTGCGTGTAGCTGCGATGCCACGTGGACCTGTAGAAGTCGTATGGCAAAACAAACAATTAAGCGTATGCAGTTATTGAACAATCATTTCAACACAGACATGCTTGAAAGAGTGAAAACTGTCACAGAATACAATGTACATTGTCAAGGTTTGGTATAATCGCTTCAGAAATCAACGCGTCTTATAATTCACCTTGCATAATATGTTATGTTTGGTGTTTATCTATGCCCCGGATCGTGGGGCATTTTCTGTGTGGATAATATAAATAAAACATACACTGCAAAATCTGTGTTTAGTGAGTAAACAATTTTCTAAACACTTTCTTGCTCTCAGTTTGTAAACGTGTTTACATGCTGAACATGTTTAGCACGAGGATGGATAGTGTTTAGTCATTAAACACTGATGTTTAGGAATTGGACACAGGTGTTTAGCTGCTGAACATGTTAACTGTTATTCATAAATACTTGGGACAGTTTAGGCATTCCTATTGGTCGAGAGCCCGTCACATGGCCGGTATTAAATGGACGATTAAGACATAACATGGCTGGAAGTGTTTAAAACCAGCTGGCAACAAAAGCCTTTCACGCGATCGCGCATTATACCCGTCCCCAGGGCTCACTTTATTTTCAATCGTATACCTCGTCTCCAATAGTAAGAGCGGGTAGTGTTGGGCGCGTACAGCTCGACACCCTGGGAACGAGGTTGCTAATGGTAGTAATAGTCTGGTTCATAGTAAATACGCTTTATTGCATGTACATGTATTGTGTAGAGCGTCATTTGACACATACAGAATGGCGAAACACCAACATTTACTTGCGACAATTTCCCGGGATTTTCTGGGGATTTTTTTGCTGAATTTTACAAAAAAGTATTTATGAATGGGAATAAATGTGTGTTTGGTCGGTAATAATCACTCTGTTTAATACCGCTTGAAGTCTGGGTGCTGATAATTACCCTCGCATTCGGCTTGGGTAATTATCAGCACCCAGACTCCAAGCGGCATTAAACAGAGTGATTAAAACCTCTCGAACACACATTTATTCCCTTAGCAAACAAAATGTGTAAACCTGCGTATACCAATGTTTACACAAAAATATGTCAAATCCACAGTATTAATGTTTTCTCTATAACTATCAGATGTAATTTTCTTGGACTTTCCATCTTTTACAAAAAGCGTCAGGAATAAAGCTGACATTTTTATAAAACATACATTAAGGTTGAAAAAGATTCCCATGCCATGAATACCAACTTATTCAGTAGATCATTATTTTGTTTCAAATTTACAGTTTTAAAGGAGTTTAATTTACTTTCTTTTTTATCTTATTTGTTAAAAAAAAATAATACAGAGAATATTAGTGAAGAGCGAAGGCAAATTATTCAAGTGCATAAACTCGCAGATTGCATGCAATTTCAACTTACACCCTTGCATCGGGATCGTGCTTTTCTGGTTGCCATCGATGCTGCAGATCACAACTCGTTTGTTTCTGTAGTCAGTCACTGCAATCTCATTAGGGAGACGAGCAGCAATATCCAAAGCCACATCAAACTCTCCTGGACCGCTTCCCTTTCTACCAAACTCACCACACAGCTCCCACTTGCCTTCTATCATCACTACCACCTCACCCAGACCGATGCCACCAACCCCCTCACTCTGCTTGAACTTCAGAAATGCCAGCCTGTCATCAACTCTAGGAATAGCCTGACCAGCCAACAGTTTCAAGTCTTTGCTGAATGTAGGATAGAGTGACAGGAAGTCACTATCCGATGCAGTCCTTGTCACCTCTTTAGCCGTATCTAGTGAAAACTGAAACCTCTCCACAGTCAAGCTCGCAGTTTTTTTCACATTCTTCCAGTTTTTTCTTACGATCCATTTGGATGTTTTTGATGTCGTCAAGGATGCAATTTTCTTTGGCCGTGATCTCATCTCGTATCTTAGCTGCTCTGTCTCGCACTTGTGTCTTAACTTTCTGAATTGCGAGATTTAATTCTTCTTTCAGTCTTAGGACTTTTCCCCGTGATTCCTGGATTGCCTTTATTGAGTTTTCAAGTGGAGAAAACAGAACAGCTAACGATTGCTTGTACGCCGATAAAGCCAGATTTCTGTCAATGTATGCGTGTTCTGGCTTACAGTGGTCAACGACGGTACAATCTCGGCAGATTAATACTTCACATGTCGTACAAAAGAACCTTGCTGCTTCGCCCTCGTGGATCAGACATTTGGGATGTTGTTTTGAATGTTTCTTTGTCAGTGTCACCTTCCCCTCACGAATGTCCTTCAGTGGAGTCACCTTGTGGTTTGAAGAGGAAGCAAATCGAAGATGTGTTTTGCTACAGGCTGAGCACGCATTCTGGTCGCAGTCCAGACATCGATGCGTTGCCTCGTTTCCCCCCTCACAAATATCACAGGAAAGACCAGCATCACCCAAGCCCACTACCTTCTCCTGAAGTTCAATCTCCTCAACTAGACCGATTAGATGAAAGTTAGTGTTGAGACCCTGCACCCCCGCCTCTGGAAGTTTCGTCTCCTGTCGACAAACGGGGCAAAGAATCTCCGTACAGCCCTGGTGCTTCGTGCTGCAATATTTCAGCAGACATTGTTTGCAGAAGTTGTGCAGGCATTCTAGTATCTTAGGCCGTTTGTATTTTTCTCCTGGCAAATGCAGCACTCAAGGTGATGTCTGCTGATCATCGCTATAGAGCTGAACTTACTGCAGGTCCAGTCGCCATTTTGTTTTGTCTAAGAAAAAGAAGAAAAAAATGTGTTCATGTATTTATTAACCCTAACCACCCTGAGTCCATCAAAATCCATTTCCTGTTTTGGAGGACTTTAGCGGATTCAGGATACACATGTACCTCTATATTGAACAAACTAGCTGGAGGAGTGTGATGGATTGAGGATTTTAAGCCTAGCGTTACTCAGGAGTTTGATGGATTTAGGATTCAGAAATTTAGGTGATGGACTTTAATGGACTCTATGGAGAAACACACTGCAATTTTTTGTATGCCATCATGGTATCCTGAATCCGCCAGAGTCCATCAACTTTTGCTGGTGGATTATTGATGGACTCAGGATATCTCTAGAATGCATACTGGTGGAGTCTGATGGACTCAGGACACAAACAGTTTTTGCAAACTAAAATTGGTGGATTGTGGCGGATTCAGGATACTTTTTAGAAAAAGAAGTGAGGGGGGTTAGAGTTATTAGGGATCAACAGTCAGAGCTCTAGATGTACGTGGATTTGAAAAAAGGCAAAATGACACCATTACCAAAACTGCACATCCTCTTCAAACTGTTATCACTTTCATTTTATCTGTGATTTGTTTTTACATTGCTATTTGCCAATCCAATCTGTTAATGAGAAGGCTGATAGTTTTTTAACCATAACCCTACCTAATGCTACTTTTTACTACTAGTAGTAAAAAGTAGTATGCAGTACTCTCACTGACTTGTGTGCAATGCCTGTAGTAATTTTTAGTATTCGGTACTTCACCCCTAATTGCACTCGTAGTACTTTTTAGCATTGGGTCCCTCTGCTTGCTGAGTGTGCATGGCCCATGTATGCTGTGCAGGGTGTTCTAAACTCTACAGCAAAAATTGTCACTTGGGACACAGCAATGGGTCAAGGCTGGGCTACTGCATTTTTTGCCAGGTAGGTATTACTGACCTGTATTGCCACTAGTATTTTGTAGTTGGCAGTATCTGTACTCTGTCAGTACACACCCAATCATCAGTCATGGAGAGACCCAGTGCTACAAAATACTAAGTAGTATTCTGTAGTACGCAGTTCTTTAGCCCAAAGTAAGGCCTAGGGGGTTAGGGTTAAAATAGAAGTAACTTACATTCTTTCTTGAAAGCCATGCAAGTTAATTGTTACACAAATATTAAACCGAATTCCATACATAATATTTAGGGAATTAAGATGTGGTTCAAGTTCATGTATCATGCACCTTTGACCTTTGATTTTCTCCGCTGGTGTTAAAGTCCATATAGCAGGCAATGATGAAAAGACAGTCTAGATATAAAATTGGGGAAGTACATATGGCAAAATTATTCGAGCACTATCGGTGTGATACTACTAGATGCAAGGGAGGCCAGTAATTGCGACAATTGTTGTACGGGGCCAGCTACACGCGGTCAAAAGTATTAAATATTAATGTGTTTAATACTTAGTAAAGTGCCCTCCAGATAATTATGTACAATGAAAATAAGCACTTGTTATCTTTTCAGCATGTTTGCACTAATTGATTTTACGTGCATGAGGCTGCATTGATTTGAAACAAAACAGCGTCATATAGCCTAGGCTCCGGGCTGCAAGTGCAACATTCTTTTTCATTTTTCAATTGACCGATAATAATATCTATGCTCACATTTTGTTGTTTCCGATTTGGATGGTAAAACCGTTAAAGTTTCTGCCGATGCGAGTTGAAATAAGCAAACCTTGCACTTGCACTTGCACTAGTTGCAGTCACTATTTTCCGCGAAGCATTCCCGCCGGAAGTACAAGTCGAAATAGCATGCAACATGAAGAGCGCCCCCATAGACGACACGCCCAGCGTTGTTCTGACTCTGGTCGTTTATTAAACCCCAGTTAGGATCTATCGAGCTTCATCACCATCGACGAATTACTGCATGTAGGAAGCCAATCGGAGACGAAGCTGGGGCTTGAAAAACGGCGCATAGATATTTTTCATGATCACTTTCATGTTCTCTGGGAAAGGGATGGGAGATTATGGGGTTGGGTGGGATGGGATGGGACGGGAGATGGGATGAGATAAGAGATGAGATGTTGGATGGGACTGGGATGGGATGGATGGAAGTGGGATGGGGTGGGCATGGGGATCGTGGTGGGGATCATGGGTTTAGCGATATTATTATGAAGGTACGTGGGTATATTGTGTGAGTATGGGTTGGGTGGACACCAATTACACCCGCTGTGGGGACAAAATCTATGTTTAAGCGAACTAAGATAACCTATTACAAACCAAACAGATTGCAAGACCCATTTTATCAACGCAGTTTCCACTCATCCTAATTACCGTGTTCGTTTGTAATCGTGCAATAATTGTGTATATAGTTCCTTCTGTGATGTCAGTAGTTACTTGGTCGTGTTAGGCTTCCAGGCTCATATATTCAGCGCTACCGATGTGGCGGATCTCAGGGGAAAATGACCGACGACACAATGGATGCACACAGATTAGTAGCCTTCACAGGTGGGGTTGAACGTTAGTACAAAATGAATTTAAGCGGAATTGGCCAAAATTACTATGTCGTAGTAATACAAAAAATAACAAAAAGTGCCTTTTGACTGAGTTGCTCCGTTTGACGAAAGGAATTAAAATTGTTGACGAAAATGTGTACAAGACTAAAGGTTGATAATGCCAACAAGTATAATAATGCCAACAATCGTACATATTCGCCTTTGATGCCCCAGAGTATCTGCCTTTTTAATTGATCAATGCCACCTGTGAACCACAATTTTTGACCACGTACGGGTAGGTATGGAATTCCATATGTGCCACTCTAAACGTCGTGCGTCGCCCTTCTTGCGTCGCCCTTCTTTCGTCGTGCGTCGCCCTTCTTTCGTCGCCCTTCTTTCGTCGCCCTTCTTTCGTCGCCCTTCTTTCGTCGCCCTTCTTTTCGTCGCCCTTCTTTTCGTCGCCCTTCTTTTCGTCGCCCTTCTTTTCGTCGCCCTTCTTTTCGTCGCCCTTCTTTCGTCGCCCTTCTTTCGTCGCCCTTCTTTTCGTCGCCCTTCTTTTCGTCGCCCTTCTTTTCGTCGCCCTTCTTTTCGTCGCCCTTCTTTCGTCGCCCGTCGTGCGTCGCCCGTCGCCTTAATTGTGTTTGGCCTTTGACCTTGACGCATGCGCATATGTTTGTCATATCCTACTTAAGTTTATGCCTCAACGTGTGGTGCGTGTGAGTTTATTAAACAACTGTGGAAAGGTTTCAATATTTTAAGATTGAGATATTTAGCCCATCAAACAAAAAGAGGCAAATATTAGACGTCTGTAAATTGTGCTGAAATGTCGGTAAAGGGTTGCCTAACGTGGGAGACTTAAACAAGTTCAAGGAAATCCCCCAAATAAAAGTATTATTGCTTATAATTATGTCGACGTCAACATGTTTTCTTACACACAATTGTAGTGATTTCCTTGAACTTTGACCACTTTTTATGGAGCAGAATCAGTGTCAAAAAGATCGGACGTGTTTTTACAACTCGGATGCTTTCCTAATTCGGATGTATTCCTAATTCGGATGCTTTTTGCAAACTCGGATGCTTTTTTAATTCGGATGAATTCGTAATTCGGATGCTTTTTGTAAACTCGGATGCTTTTTTAATTCGGATGAATTCGTAATTCGGATGCTTTTTGTAAACTCGGATGCTTTTTTAATTTGGATGAATTCGCAATTCGGATGAATTCGTAATTCGGATGCTTTTTGTAAACTCGGATGCTTTTTTAATTCGGATGTTTTTTTAATTCGGATGCTTTTCTAGTTCGGATGCTTTTTTAATTCGAATGCTTTTTTAGCTCGGATGCTTTTTATAAACTCGGATGCTTTTTTAATTCGGATGCTTTTCTAGTTTGAATGCTTTTTGTAAACTCGGATGCTTTTTGCAAACCGAACATATTCGCAAATCGGATGCTTTCCCAATCCGGCACTAGGGTGGCCCTGAAAGGACATCACACATCGCAGATTCTGCGATTTCGCGCATTCTGCGCGAATTTGAACGATGACAAACATGTTATCGTATATATCTAAGCATCTGAGATGTGGAAGATTTTATTGTAGATTTCTGCACAGATTTATGTGATAATGAATATTTTCTGGGCAGATTTTTGAAAAGTCGCATATTTTTATTTTAGATTTCAAGTTCTGCGCAGATTTCTTAGTACGCAAATTTGTGCGATGTCGCACGGATGGGCACTACATGTACATTTTCATTGCACATTTAATTATGCGTAGCTAGCTATATGTCGCACTCACGTACAGCAGATTTATATGCAGATTTATGTGCACATTTCTGCCGCGATGTCAGCACATACGACGTTTTGAAAGTTGAACCACGACGTTTTGAATGTTATGATGTTCTAAAACGGACAGGCAACGTCGTGGTTCAACTTTCAAAACGTCGTGGTTCAACTTTCAAAACGTCGTACTTCAACTTCCAATTTTAACGTCCAACTTTCGCGCGCTTTTACCTGGCTCAAGGTAGCCGCGTATTCGGCCGGTTCTCTCCGCGCGGATTCAGTCCGCATTCACCAAAAGGCGACAAATATTGAATACATGCTGCAAAAGGTGATGCATTTTCTAAAACGTTTTTTGTCAATTTATTTAAAGAATTTTTCGAAATAAACCGTAAATATAACAATACTTTTTCAAACCCTTGTAGATCATACAGCATATTAGTCTTGTTTAACCTTTCCTGTAATTTTGATGAAAAATTACAGTTAAACTAGCTGCCTAATGAACTAAGTAATCCTACTTCGAGTTATTTTTATAGATTTGGAAATGAGAATGAAACATTTAAAACAAAATATACCTCACATGTTATCAAAAACTCATACTTTTATTTCATAATCTACAAGATAATGTTACTGGGCATGTGGGTATAGGCTTCAGCCGAACACTAATTAGTGCCTAATTAGCCCGTTTAATAAATCCCCTTTTCAATGCAGCATTGTAATGCGTTTTTCGGTTGCGAGTATATCTACCTCTTTAAAACAAAGTGTACATCACATGTTATTCAAACCTCATATTTGTATTTCATGATCTACGAGATCATGTTTCTGGGCACACTTAATTTTGGTATAGGCTTCAGCCGAACAGTAATTAGTGCACTCGCACTTATTTGCAATGTTCTCGGTGAATCAGTTTCGTCAATCAACAATTTCAACAATTAATTTCACCACGCCAGATTTTATGAGAATGATAACTGTTACTTTATTTAATAACACAACAGCCCTTCAACTATAAAGTTCTGCATCATTAGATGGATCCTAGTAGTTTGTCAGCTTAGAACGTTAGGTAAAATACGGTTTCAGACCGTGTCCATAATTTCTTTTTTATTTCCACCTAATATCGTCCCATAATTCTTTGCGATATATAGCACACTTGGGTCAAATGTAAGTTTCTAAGGTCGAGTGCAAATAAGCAGATATTATCAAAACTACATAAAATGTAAACAAAGAACAACGGTTATATGTCAAAATTAGCATATAAAAGAATATTGGAAACTCTTTAAAACAAAGTGTACATCACATGTTATTCAAACCTCATATTTGTATTTCATGATCTACGAGATCATGTTTCTGGGCACACTTAATTTTGGTATAGGCTTCAGCCGAACAGTAATTAGTGCACTCGCACTTATTTGCAATGTTCTCGGTGAATCAGTTTCGTCAATCAACAATTTCAACAATTAATTTCACCACGCCAGATTTTATGAGAATGATAACTGTTACTTTATTTAATAACACAACAGCCCTTCAACTATAAAGTTCTGCATCATTAGATGGATCCTAGTAGTTTGTCAGCTTAGAACGTTAGGTAAAATACGGTTTCAGACCGTGTCCATAATTTCTTTTTTATTTCCACCTAATATCGTCCCATAATTCTTTGCGATATATAGCACACTTGGGTCAAATGTAAGTTTCTAAGGTCGAGTGCAAATAAGCAGATATTATCAAAACTACATAAAATGTAAACAAAGAACAACGGTTATATGTCAAAATTAGCATATAAAAGAATATTGGAAACTCCATACTGCCACTCGTGCTTGAAAGAACACTTGCCAGATAGAAAGAGTGGGGCACGGAAAGATAGTCCTTGCAGGTGTGCTTTACAGAAATGTACAATTGCAATTCATGTGGCAAAAGAAAAAAAGGACAGCAATGATAAAAGCAGGTCTTGAATTTGTAAAACCACACTGTTGCCGTATTGTTTGAAATTTCTATAAAAGGTTTGACAAATAACTCGAAGTAGAATTACTTCCATTAAAGGTAGTATACACCATTTGCAGATATCGAAAATATTTACTACCGAATTATTAGGAAATATCTTACTCATTTGAAAGTAAATAATGATTCTAGGCATCCAGCAAAATTATTGCGCCAGATATCCTGTAATTATTCCGAAAAATTGAATTTTATAATGAAAAATTCGCGATCGCCGGACGGCGATCGCGAAAAAACAAAGATAACATAAGAATAATTGCTCGACGCCAGTTGAAAAAAACCGCTGTTTTTCGTGCTTTTCTCGGCATCGATGATTGTAAAACTTTAGACAGCTCAGTTAAACGATGTTTACTATAAAATACAACCCCCCAAATCTACTCATTCATGATAATTCAAGCAATTACCAATGGTGTATCCTACCTTTAAGCAGCTAATTTAACTGTAATTTTTCATCAAAATTACAGGAAAGGTTTTACAATTACAGGAACAAGTGTGGCTAATATGCTGTATGATCTACAAGGGTTTGAAAAAGTATTGTTATATTTACGGTTTATTTCGAAAAATTCTTTAAATAAATTGACAAAAAACTTTTTATAGAAAATGCATCACCTTTTGCAGCATGTATTAAATATTAAAACCTTTTGGTGAATGCGGACTGAATCTGCGCGGAGAGAACCGGCCGAATACGCGGCTACCTTGGTAGGTAAAAGCGCGCGAAAGTTGGACGTTAATTGGAAGTTGAAGTACGACGTTTTGAAAGTTGAACCACGACGTTGCCTGTTCGTTTTAGAACATCATAACATTAAAAACGTCGTATGTGCTGACATCGCGGCAGAAATGTGCACATAAATCTGCATATAAATCTGCTGTACGTGAGTGCGACATATATACTAGCTGCGCATAATTAAATATGCAATGAAAATGTACATGTAGTGCCCATCCGTGCGACATCGCACAAATTTGCGTACTAAGAAATCTGCGCAGAACTTGAAATCTAAAATAAAAATATGCGACTTTTCAAAAATCTGCCCAGAAAATATTCATTATCACATAAATCTGTGCAGAAATCTACAATAAAATCTTCCACATCTCAGATATATGCTTAGATATACGATAACATGTTTGTCATCGTTCAAATTCGCGCAGAATGCGCGAAATCGCAGAATCTGCGATGTGTGATGTCCTTTCAGGGCCACCCTAGTGCCGGATTGGGAAAGCATCCGATTTGCGAATATGTTCGGTTTGCAAAAAGCATCCGAGTTTACAAAAAGCATTCAAACTAGAAAAGCATCCGAATTAAAAAAGCATCCGAGTTTATAAAAAGCATCCGAGCTAGAAAAGCATTCGAATTAAAAAAGCATCCGAACTAGAAAAGCATCCGAATTAAAAAAACATCCGAATTAAAAAAGCATCCGAGTTTACAAAAAGCATCCGAATTACGAATTCATCCGAATTGCGAATTCATCCGAATTAAAAAAGCATCCGAGTTTACAAAAAGCATCCGAATTACGAATTCATCCGAATTAAAAAAGCATCCGAGTTTGCAAAAAGCATCCGAATTAGGAATACATCCGAATTAGGAAAGCATCCGAGTTGTAAAAACACGTCCGATCTTTTTGACACTGATTCTGCTCCATAACTTTTTAGCCTAATTTACGGACACCTCATTTTCACGTTGTTGTTCGCTGGGCTAAATATTACAATGTTATCATGATTGTTCATATGATTTTCCATAAGGTTTTAATATGGTAACTGTGCCAGTATGCAACTTGGTGAATTTGAAGCTTATCAATACTGAGGTTTTGGCAACTAAGACTACCTGATGATATCCGGAGACAAGGTAAATGCGCGCAACTTAAGGGTGTACTTTTGTGTCATTTCGATCGTTACTATGTTCTCATAATTATTCAGTCATTTGCTTTAGAA
Organism: Crossaster papposus; assembly: GCA_037893245.1. NCBI lineage: Eukaryota > Metazoa > Echinodermata > Asteroidea > Velatida > Solasteridae > Crossaster > Crossaster papposus. Next base: position 13,860 of record JBAIAA010001033.1, on the reverse strand, counting down.
AATGTTATGGAAGTAAAGTAAGTAGAATCACCAAAATAAACTTTTACAATTTAGTTTTTTTGTTTTATACCCAAACCTGGTATAACAAATATGTAAATGTTAAAACATTTCGAAGGGCTCTGAGGCTAATATTAATTACTAGGCCCCAAGGTTTTTGTCATGCCAAATATGGTGCTTTTATTTGCCCGGTAACGGTAATTGCACTAAGCCACCTGACTTTACGTTACGTTTCGTGGTTTTTATTTGTTTAAGTCCTAATCAATACCAAGTAAATTTGACACAGAGCTGATAGCACAATTCATTGGGCTGACTGGTTCTGATTTGCAAATAGGGACGACAGACACAGTGGAAGGGGAACGACTGCTGTAGATTATTACGCCATACACCCATACAAAGGTCACATTAAATTCTGATTATGAGCCTTAAAATATTGAAACCTTTCCATATTTGTTTTAATAAGTTCACACGCACCACACGTTGACAGGCATAAACTTAAGTGGGATATGACAAACATATGCGCATGCGTCAAGGTCAAAGGCCAAACACAATTAAGGCGACGGGCGACGAAAGAAGGGAGACGAAAAGAAGGGCGACGAAAAGAAGGGCGACGAAAAGAAGGGCGACGAAAGAAGGGCGACGAAAGAAGGGCGACGAAAAGAAGGGCGACGAAAGAAGGGCGACGAAAGAAGGGCGACGAAAGAAGGGCGACGAAAAGAAGGGCGACGAAAAGAAGGGCGACGAAAAGAAGGGCGACGAAAAGAAGGGCGACGAAAAGAAGGGCGACGAAAGAAGGGCGACGAAAGAAGGGCGACGAAAGAAGGGCGACGCACGACGAAAGAAGGGCGACGCAAGAAGGGCGACGCACGACGTTTAGAGTGGCACATATGGAATTCCATAGGTAGGCCTGCGTACGAGTAAACCGGCGTTCGAGTCGGACGGCGTACGAGTCGGGCGGCGTACGAGTCGGGCGGCGTACGAGTCGGGCGGCGTACGAGTCGGGCGGCGTACGAGTCGGGCGGCGTACGAGTCGGGCGGCGTACGAGTCGGGCGGCGTACGAGTCGGGCGGCGTACGAGTCGGGCGGCGTACGAGTCGGGCGGCGTACGAGTCGGACGGCGTACGAGTCGGACGGCGTACGAGTCGGACGGCGTACGAGTCGGACGGCGTACGAGTCGGACGGCGTACGAGTCGGACGGCGTACGAGTCGGACGGCGTACGAGTCGGACGGCGTACGAGTCGGACGGCGTACGAGTCGGACGGCGTACGAGTCGGACGGCGTACGAGTCGGACGGCGTACGAGTCGGACGGCGTACGAGTCGGACGGCGTACGAGTCGGACGGCGTACGAGTCGGACGGCGTACGAGTCGGACGGCGTACGAGTCGGACGGCGTACGAGTCGGACGGCGTACGAGTCGGACGGCGTACGAGTCGGACGGCGTACGAGTCGGACGGCGTGAGTATATTTTTTTTACACCGCAGCGAAGGGTCCACTCTATATTACGCCCTTGTAACAAGACTACGAATACGTTTATTAGGCTGGCACTAGTTGCAGCGCTGAGGGCGCAAGGCGCGCGATATTATCATAATTATTAATACACACGTACATTTTTAGTATTTATTATTTATTCGGCCATGAAACCACAACAAATACAAAGACAGTTTACAAAAAAACAAATGAAAAAAACAAAACATACTGAACAGGGCAATAAGGTCAAATAAAGTAATTACACTTGGGCAAAATAAGCATTTGAAACAAGTTGAGTGAGAAAGGAACACATTTCAAAGGAATACTGTAATGATTATTAAAAAAAAGAAAAAAAAAGTAATCTATGGCAAGGAAGGGGTTGGGGGAAGGGGGGGGGGGGCTAAGGTTGCGGATAGGGTGTACATGTACATTACATCGTACTAATTTCGAACACTATCACCAGTATCAGCGTTATTCCCAAACAAATGTTGTCAATCCATCTGGGTTTTGTTGGGTTTTTTACTTTTATTTGCGGGGAAAGGAAGGTGAAATACCTTGGTGCATCAACTTTAATTATTTGAATTTGAATTTAATAATTAATGCAGTAACATTATTTATCGTGCTCGACTCTCAGTTCAGCCATTGGCGTAGTTCAGCCATGGAGCAAGGAAAACGAATTAAGCCATGGAGCTATAAATTCATCTAGCTTTGCATTAATTGTACATTGTACATGTACGATGTGCATGTGGATGTGCACGCGTAGACGATTGTATATTTTCGCGCGCGTTGTATGTGTACACTGTACTTCGAATTCGTGAGTCGGCCGGCGTACGAGTCGGGCGGCGTACGACTACGAGTCGGCCGGCGTACGAGTACATCATGGACAGAAACCCACGCGGTCGACTCGTGGTTAAATAAATGACAGGGCAAACCTTAAATTTTAAACTGTTTTCAGATCGCTTCTATAGGTCTTAGGAAACACATGAGCCTATGTTTGGACATAAGAACCCCTACTAAAGCGAAGCCCGGTCTGCGTGTGCGATTTCTAGGCATCGTCGGCGAAAGATCGCGCGATAGGGCGGTCACAGTCACAATTAAAAGTGTCCCGCACGCTGCCATGGCGGGGCCCCGGGTCGCCGGCCGGCGATCGGCCGACTTTCCTGGAAATGGGGTCGAATTCTTGGCTCGTTTATCGGCCGGTGTCCGGCAGCACTCGTCCGATGTCCTGCCTAGGTTCCTGTGATACTGTATACTGTGATACTGTATACTGTGTGCCTGTCGAGTGGCCAGCGATCAACGGCCGCGATCCGGCGGCTGTTTAGCTCTTGGTCTATATCGGGTTGGGAAAGGATATGGAATGGGCTGGGATCACTGACCTCCACACCTGGACGGATTGCTCATTCACGCTTGAAGTCGGCGCGAACAAGCGCAACATGACGGATCCACGACGTCACTCTGTGAGCCAATGAAATGTCCAGGTGTAGAGGTCAGTGGGTACAGTACGAATGACGTAATGTTTATAAATAACAAATGTACAGAGTAAATCACTGACCTCTACACCTTGACATTTCGTATCGGGTCCGCCATGTTGCACTTCAAGCGTTAGCACGGCAGAATATGGGCAATGATCCGTCCAGGTGTAGAGGTCAGTGGGTGGGATATGGATGGGATGGGGGATGGGATGGGGAGAAGATGGGATGAGGTATATAATGGGATATGATGGGATGGGGGATGGAAAGGGATGGGGTGGGGTGCCGGCGCAGATCCGAGGGGGGGGGGGGGGGTGGGGGGGGGTGGGGGGGGGGGGGCGCGTGTTCCAGTTTTGGGTCTTGCCCACATTCATATATAAACTGGTATATCTTTATAATCTCCATAATTCTCCATTTTCTTGTTTTTGTACAGTAAATTAGAGTCACCCCAGCAAAACAATTTTTTTAAAGCATAACGGTTTTGTGGAAATGGAAACTTGTGTTTTGGGGTCCTTTCGTTTCAGTAATGAAATTAAAAACAAAAACAAAAACATTAAATGCATGTTTAAATTTGTACACTTTAGGAAAATTAATTGAAGTAAGGAAAGAATATTAAAAAATTATGTAAAAACATGATTTTCTCCATTTTTCCATCTCTATGCAAGAAAGTGTCATTTTGTATTGGTCATCACATGTAATAAATTGCAGCATTTCAAGGCGAAGGTTAACTGTTGGGTGAAACTTTATTGCACAATAAATGTGTAACGTTTCAGACTACATTTTAGGTTAAGGAGACTAACTGTCTTCCAGAAAAATGCAAATTTCCCAGGGGGGGACTTATTTCTTTTGACCTGTTTATGTGTTTTATGACACACCTGATAGTCGCTTGTATTTCGTGTATACTCCAAGCTGTTTTGGTTTTACGGCTTTATATTATGTTCACACAGCCCTTTATCATAGGTCAGAGACCCAGAAACCAGCTGGTGTTGTTGAATACGGCAAGACAACAATAGCACGATTGATTGCTTGAAAGGGAAAATTAGACCTCAAAAAGCTGCGACGACGTGCCGCCATATGGTTTATACACACAACATGTCGATAGTCGCTTGTATTTCGTGACCCCCAAAATCCCGAATCGTGCCGAATCGGACATTGCCAAAATTCGTGGCGATTCGGCAAAAAATGTAAAGTTTTGTGGAGATTCGCGAGGAGGTACGAAGGTGTTACGACTTAATTACGAAAAACTTACGATAATTCGTGGCTAATCGGGTTGAAAAATATGCCGAATGTCAAGAATGGGTTAAAAGAAAAGGTGCGATTTTAAAGAATCATGCAAGATTGGTACGAATAAGGTACGACTCACTTACGAATATGCCAAATTCATGTACGAATCCACAACGACCTCGACGATTAAGTTACGACTACTACGACTTATCTACTAATAGTTTTCGATAATCGGCATTGTTCGTGGCATTTCGGCATATGCTTGGGTCACGAAAGGATTGGTACTTGATTCGTACTACATTTGGGACATTCGTGCCTGTTTCGGGATGTTTTTTGCGTGGGTCCACGAATTTGAGAGAGACACGAATGGCCAAGAATAGCCCAGAATGCGAAATAGTCGATTACGAAGCTGTTACGGTCGATAAGAAAGGGTTACGAAGCTGTTACGATTTGGGTGGCATGGCATGGGTGGCTTGTGTGTAAAGCGCTTGCCTCTCACCAATGTGGCCCGGGTTCGATTCCCGGCCCGGACCATATGTGAGTAGAGTTGTGCGTTGGTTCTCTCCTGTGTCACGAGGGTTTTTTCAAGGTCATCCGGTTTTCCTCCCTCCTTAAAAATCAAACACTTTCGATCTCAGGCTGTGCTCCGTAGTCATATATGAGTCGATGTGGCCGGCTGCCGTAGGCGCCTTTACGTGCCAGCGACTCGACCACGTTGTAGCCGCGTCCTTCGCAATTCAGCACACCAGCTGCAAGTAAGGATGATTAGCCTCCCAAATTATTATTATTATTATTATATCTACGAAATTGCAATTCGTAAACCCTCCCACGAAAGTTTTTGCCAAACAGAACTTTCGTGGCGGCTCGGCGAACTTACGCGAACTGTACGAATGATTAGGAATCCACTAAGAATCATTTAAGAACTGCTAGAAACCTTTAAAAATTATCTACGAACCAGACAAATTTCCGATTCGGGACGATTCGGGATATTCGTAACAGTTCATAATCATACCGAACCATACGAATGTAACAAGAATTTAGCAAGTATGAATCAGAATAATGACGAATTATCCAGATTTTCCTAGGAATTAAATATGATTAACCAGGACTCAAGCAGAATTTAATACTAATTGATCCAGAATAGTCCAGAAGTAACTGAATAAACCAGAACTGCCAAATAATTGATGTGAATATCTACTCTGCTCGGCAAACTGGAACTGACTGACGATGAGCTCTTGTCTGGATCGTTGTATATATCTTGATTGTCTGGATTCGGTGTCGTTCTTATGATTCTTGCTTGTTAAGATTGAAATCGGCTTATCTCGGGAATGTTTGGGATTTTCTCATTACATTCGGCTTATTCGGTATTGGCTCTTATTAAATTCGTAATGAAATTGGCATAATCCTAGGCCATTCTGGAGGTATCCCCATATTATTCGTAGGTCGTAGCAAAGTCGTAGGGGGAAAGGGGCTTAAACCTGCGACTACAGACGAACACCTGTATTACAAGGTCCTTTGGGACTTTACAATTGCCTTGTTATAATAGGTACGTTAACTTTGTATTATCAGTACTTGGATCCTCATTGAGTAATAGCCACTATGTTCAACCCCCCCCCTTTGGCATTAAAAGTATGATGTCAGCATAAATATTAAGGAAGTCGTTATGGGTCAGAGCATTCCGCTTAGTAAGAACTTTTGATATGAATCATACTAAATTGTTACCGATTAAAATGAAGTTTGTTTTAATCGCAATACATTCATACTTCTTCATATAAATGTACAAACACTGTGCTTTTGTATACAGTGCGCGTGCTTTCATATTCAAGGTCAATAGAAAATATAGAATTTTTAAAAGCCACAAATAATTTCTTATTAAAATAGTGTCATATGTTTGTAAGGCATTGGTCTAAAAGTTCAAATAATTGCAGAAACATGCGTATACTGCTTAGAATCAGGGAAACACCTAACCGGGCGCTAACTTAAAAGCCACGCCCACAACTAATTTCTCAATAAAATGGTGTCAAATGTTTGCAGGGCATTGGTCCAAAAGTTTAAACTGGTTTGCACCCAAAACACATGCACTGATAATCGCTGGAAAATGCCTACTACTGTACATGTACTTACAATCAGGAAAAAAACACCTAAAAGGGGCGTGGCTTATTAATTTAAAAGCTATATTATATACATAAAACATCATTAATTATTATTTGAAAACATTGTGAATATTTTTTCAGATTCAACTCGCCGTGAGGTATACAAAATCAATAATTGGTGCTCATTTTTGCGTGAAATACATGTATATCGAGCTTTTCACTTTTTGCCCCTCTTTTTTTCTAAAAATAGCCATAGAAAATGGCCAAACCCCTAATATAAATGTTGGAAACATTACAATCTGTGAAATGGAACCACCAAGCATTCCAAAACTGTTTTTAGATCGCTTCTTGGTCTTAGAAAACACATGAGCTGATGTTTTGACATAAGAACCACTACTAATATTGAAATTAAAATCAGTGCAAGTAGCTGGTGTCATATGGAAATCCGACTCCTATGAAAATCGAACCCTTTTTCCTATCATTGGTTAAACCCTCTCACGTGACAGGTCACGCTCCTAATTATCTCCACTTAAGCATGCGCAATAGGGCCTACTACCAATGAGTCCGGATTTCATAGGGTCTAAAATTCACGCTACACCAGTCTACCTAAGGATATAGTCCAGGAAAAATAAGTTTTGACCTCAAACAAAATGCAACCATTTTTTTTCTCACCACAATGCATTTCTAAAAGGTCCCCACAATGACATAATAAAAGTCTTTAAAAATTCAAGTGGTAAAAATATGACAAATTTGCATAAATCGTTAATCCCTGCCTCGTAATATATTTATTCCCATATTTGTGTACATATTTTTTTATATTTTTTTTGAAAAGTTTATTTTGGTGATTCTACTTACATTATCTATACTTCAATAACATTTTCTAAAGCATATAAGTGACTAAATAATTATGAGAACATAGTAATTATCCAAAATGACAACTTCGTGACCCTATAAAATGTGCGCACAGTAGTCAGTATTGATGAGCTTCAAATTCACCAAGTTGCTTACTGGCACAGTTGTCATATTAAAACCTTATGAAAAATCATATGAACAATGATAACATTGTGATATTTAGCCCAGCAAACAAAAACTGGGGATAAATGGTGTGTCCATAATTTGGGCAAAAAAGTTGCCTAAAGGGTTGCCTAAATAACATGGGAGACTTGAACAAGTTCAAGGAAATCCCCAAAAAACATTTTAACGTAGATAGGATTATTGTAAGCAACCACATTCTTTACTGGGGGTTTCCTTGAACTTGTTCAAGTCTCTCACCTTAGGCAACCCTTCACCTACATGTACCTGTTAGCCCAATTTATGGACACACCATCCCCCCCCCCCCCCCCCCCCCCCCCCATTTGTTGTTTGCTGGGCTAAATATCACAATGTTATCATTGTTCATATGATTTTCGATAAGGTTTTAATAGGTAGGATAACTGTGCCAGTAAGCAACTTGGTAAATTTAAAGCACGTCAATACTGACTACTTTATGATATCTGGAGACAAGGTAAATGCGTGCAAATTATAGAGTATAATTGTAGTCATTTTGGACCATTACTATATTTTCATAATTATTTAGTCACTTACATGCTTTAGCAAATGTTATTGAAGTAAGGATGTGTCAGTATAATCGCCAAAATAAACTTTTCAAACAATAAAAATAAAATGTATACCCAAATATGGGAATAAACATATTACACGGCATGGATTAACGATTTATGCAAATTAGACATATTTCCACCACTTGGATTTTTAAAGATTTTTAGTATGTCATTCTAGGGACCTTTTAGAAGTGCACTGTGGTGAAAAACAATTTGTTGCAATTTGTTTGAGGTCAACAAAACAAAATTATGTATTTTGCCTGGACTACTAGTAAAGTCATCAGCGGTGAAGTTCGTTGTCTACTTGAGGCTAGTAAAGTCATTAGCGGTGAGGTTTGTTGCCGACACAATTATTTCTTTGAGTTTTTAGACAGGGTAGTATGCTTGCATGCGTGTTTTGTTTTCTTTATTTATTTGCGATTGGAACATAGCAGAACAAAAACTGAGGTCCCAAAAATTTGTTCGGCAAAGACGCAATCTATTAAATTATATTATAAAATACCAAGATATCTATTAAATTATATTATAAAATACCAAGATGGCTCTAAAGAAAAATAGATCAACTCGCCAAGGTTAATCGTTATAATGATAGGTCAATCACACCGGCAGTTAACCATCAACCTTAAATTCTAAAGAAACTAATCGTAATATTCACACTCGAACTCAATTTAGTCATTAATTAATGTACATTTCTCCAAATTAGTTCTCATCTTTATAATTTTAAAATGTCTCTTACAAATTATACTTCCTTCATGTAAAACAAAACAAATATGTAAATGTCAAACAGTGAAATTCGACACCAAAATGGCTCTTTTACAAGAGTGAGTTAATTTACGCTTTTCGAGTGGGTTTGTTTTTCCACTCTGCTAGAGTGACTCTGAAATTTGCATTTTTTGATTGGTTTCTTTTTTATCAATTATGTAGATAAGATATTCAAAAAGCTGGTAATAATCGTACGCTGTATTTCAAGGGTATTACTTGTTTTATTGGGATCTGTGACTTTTATTCGATTGTCAAACGAAGCTCTACATGTTATTTTTTGGGTTTTTTCCATCAACAATAAAATCGGCATGTTTGCTTGCAATGGTCGCATCAAACCTGGTGATACATCTTGACTGAGTGGTAGTCAGCCACTGCCAGCTGGCCCATCTGATGTAAATGTGATTCCTTGGGGCATAGTAGCAGACCCTGTGCAATGCACTTGAGAAATCTACCTTGAGGGGTCATAGTGGTGGATATGACTTGTGTCATCATAATCATTATGCATTGCAACATAGATACCTGAGCTATCAGTGTACACACCGCTGCAGTACTCTACTGGTTGACCATTGATGATGGGTTTGATGGTGCGCTGTGTAGTACCATTGCCATCAGCAACATTTACTGTCTGTGACCCTGAACTAATGACAATTCTATCATTGCTGTCTACAGCTAGAAAGTAAGGTGCAACCTGGACTGGTATGGTACGTAGGAGCTCACCATCAGTGGGGCTGTGTTCAGTCAACACCAACCTCTTGACATCACCTACTACGATGGTACCATCATTCTTGACAGCTATACTCCAGAGGTCAACTGCGATCTTATGGACCTCACTCGGTGGCACCGTTAGGAACTCGTAGGCCAGCGTGTTGTCGCTGTTGAACACCTTCACATGGGATGCGCCATCCTGGACGACCACCAAACGATTGTTGTTGCGTGCAGCTGCGATGCCGCATGGACCTGTAGGAGTCATGATGTCAAAACAAACAAACAAACGTATGCAGTTATTAAACAATCCTTTCAACACTGACATTCTTGAAAGAGTGAAAACTGCAGTAAAAGAAATGTCTGTCAAAAATACATTGTCAAGGTTTGGTATACACGCTTCAGAAATCAACGCGTCTTATAATTAACCTGGCATAATCTGTTAAGTTTGGTGTTTATTTATGCATCAGATTATGGGGCATTTTCTGTGTGGATAATATAAATAAAAAATACACTGCAAAAAACGTGTTTAGCGAGTAAACAATTTTCTAAACACTTTCTTGCACTCAGTTTGTAAACGTGTTTAGCATGAGGATAGATAGTGTTTAGTCATTGAACATTGATGTTTAGGAATTGGACACGGGTGTTTAGCTGCTAAACATGTTAACTGTTAGCAACAAAAATGTGTAAACCCGAGTATATCAATGTTTTATACGCGAAAATATTGTTTTAATCAAATCCACAGTATTAATGTTTTTTCTCTGTAACTATCAGATGTATTTTTCTTAGACTTCCCATCTTTTGCAAAGAGCTTCAGGAATAAAGCAAATCAAATTACTGAGGTCAAATTTCCATTTTTAGTTTGTCTACTTTCGAAATTTTGTTTTTATGAAACGAACATTGAGGTTGAAAAACATTCCTATGCCATGAATACCAACTATTTAATAGATCGTTATTCTGTTTCAAATTTACAGTTTCAATTGTGTTTTATTTACTTATTTTTAAAACTTATTTGTGAAAAACTTAAATACAGAGAATATCAGTGAAGAGCGAAAGCAAATTGTTCAAGTGCATAATTTCACACATGACATGTGATTTTAACTTACATCCTTGCATCGGGATTGTGTATTTCTGGTTGCCATCGATGCTGCAGATCACAACTCGGTGGTTGCCGCAGTCAGTCACGGCAATCTCATCAGGGTGACGAGCAGCAATGCCCCAAGCCTCAATAAACTCCCCTGGACCGCTTCCCAGTCTACCAAACTCACCACACAGCTTCCACTTGCCTCCCGTCACCACCACCTCACCAAGATTGATGTCACCAACACCCTCACTCTGCTTGAACTTCAGAAATGCCAGCCTGTCATCAACTCTAGGAATAGCCTGACCAGCCAACAGTTTCAAGTCTTTGCTGATTGTAGGATAGAGTGACAGGAAGTCACTATCTGATGCAGTCCTTGTCACCTCTCTAGCCGTATCTAGTGAAAACTGAAACCTCTCCACAGCCAAGCTCGCAGTTTTCTCACATTCTTCAAGTTTCTGCTCACGATCCGTTTGGATGTTTTTGATGTCGTCAAGGATGCAATTTTCTTGGGCCGTGATCTCTGCTCTTAAATTATCTGCTCTGTCTCGCACTTCTGTCTTGACCTTTTGAATTGTGAGACTTAAATCTTCTTTCAGTCTTAAGACTTTTTCTCGTGATTCCTGGATTGCCTTCATTGAGTTTTCAAGTGGAGAAAACAGAACAGCTAATGATTGCTTGTACGCCGATAAAGCCAGATTTCTGTCAATGTACGCGTGTTCTGGCTTACAGTGGTCAACAACGGTACAATCTCGGCAGATCAACACCTCACATGTCGTACAAAAGAACCGTGCTGCTTCGCCCTCGTGGATCGGACATTTTGGATGTTGTTTCGAATGTTTCTTTGTCAGTGTAATCTTCCCCTCACGAAGGTCCTTCAGTGGAGTCACCTTGTGGTTTGACATTGCTTCAAATCGAAGATGCATTTTGCTACAGGCTGAGCACACATTCTGGTCGCAGTCCAGACATCGATGCGTTGCCTCGTTTCCCCCCTCACATATATTACAGGAAAGACCATCATCGCCCAAGCCCACTACCTTCTCCTGAAGTTCAATCTCCTCAACCAGACCGATTAGATGAAAGTTGGTTTTCAGACCCGGCACCCCCGCCTCTGGAAGTTTAGTCTCCTGTCGACACACGGGGCAAGGAATCTCCGTACAGCCCTGGTGCTTCGTGCTGCAGTATTTCAGCAGACATTGCTCGCAGAAACTATGCAGGCATTCCAATATCTTTGGCTGTTGATATCTCTCCTGGCAAATGCAGCACTCAAGATGTCTGCTGATTGTCTCTAGAGCTGAACTTACTGCAGGTCCAGTCGCCATTTTGTTTTGTCTGGGAAAAAGAAGAAGAATGTGTTCATGTATTTATTAATAGGGATCAACAGCCAGAGCTCTAGATGTAGGTGAATTTGAAAGAAGGGCAAAATCACACCCTTTAACTAAAACTGCACATCCTCTTCAAACTGACATTATTTTGATTGTATATGTGATTTGTTTTTACATTGCTATTTGCCAATCCAATCTGTTAATGAGAAGGCTGATAATTTTAGAAGAAACCTGCAGTCATGTTGAAAGCCATGCAAGTTGTTACACAAATATTAAACGGAATTTCATACAAGTTTATATTAGTCAGGGAATTAAGATGTGGTTCAAGGTCATGTATCATGCACCTTTGACCTTGATTTTTTCCGCTGGTGTTAGAGTTCATAGCAGACATCAATAGGAAGACAGTATAGATATAACATTTTTGAAGTACACCGTTTGGCGAATTTTTTTGAGCACATCCGTGTATATACTCTAGATATGCAGGGGAGGCCAGTAAACTGTGCAGATATATGCAATAAAACTAACCACAGCTACACACTGTCAAAATTTGTTTAATACTTTAGTGCCGTCCAGATAATTATGTAAAATGAAAATAAGCACCCGTTATCTTTTCAGCATTTTTGCACTAATTGGTTTTAACCAGTTTGCGCCTTGATTATTTAAACATCACCGAGCCGACGGGCGGGATTATTTGAAACAAAACTCGATCTGAGGCGTGTTCGGGCCAATAATAGTACATGTACCGGGAAGCACACCCACGCATTTCCAGCCTTGCTTGCTCCTGACAGACATTTCCGGCCTTGCTCGTGCGTGTTTATGCATCATCCGTTTTGAATCTGGGGAAAACTTTGCGTTTATATTCGTCATCCGGCGCGAACTGGTTAATACAGGCTGCAGGCTGCATTTGATTAGTCCCACTAGTGTGCCCCCGGTATACTGCGAATACAGGGTCACACATCGGCACATGCAAAAATTGGTTGAAAACTTTGTTTTTTCGTGCGCACTCTGTGCGAGGAATTGAGGAGTCGCAATTATACTGGGTGTATTCTCTAATCTCTCAGCTATTACTATCTGGAATTGCGCTTAATCTTACCTTCAAAATTTCGAGAAATTTGGGCATCTTTTTTTCAGTCGAACTGAGTGCAAAGCGCAGTTATAATCCAATGACCCGTGACGTCATTTGAGTGTGCAAAGCGCACCTAGAGGGCACTTCACGAGTTGAGATGCGACGGCTGTTTCATGTACAATAGATTTGCCAAGTATATTTACTCGTATTTTATGGGCATGGAACGCAATCGTGGGGATGATTATAAATCACAGCGACTGAATGGGGAATTGTCAAAGCAACCCTGTTCATGATAACATTATACCTTGTTTGGAGGTTAAATGCAACACAAAACAGCCGTCGCATCTCAACTCGTGAAGCGCCCTCTAGGTGCGCTTTGCACACTCAAATGACGTCACGGGTCATTGGATTATAACTGCGCTTTGCACTCAGTTCGACTGAAAAAAAGATGCCCAAATTTCTCGAAATTTTGAAGGTAAGATTAAGCGCAATTCCAGATAGTAATAGCTGAGAGATTAGAGAATACACCCAGTATAATTGCGACTCCTCAATTCCTCGCACAGAGTGCGCACGAAAAAACAAAGTTTTCAACCAATTTTTGCATGTGCCGATGTGTGACCCTGTATAAGCCACTTCGACATTCCAACTGCGCATGTGCACAACAAGATTCAACAATTTTTCTCTGCAGACAAACACGGCAGACAAATGCACACAAGGCTATGGGGAACGTGGTAACCGAATCCGCATTTTGTGCATTTTCTTGTGAAATCAAAAAGACGATGGGAACTTTGTTCGAACAAAAGTTTGGCCACACAAAACACCTGAAAACACCAAAACGTAAAAAAAAAATGTTACTTAATAACTTTAGAACACGACGATCTCCATAAATTCGCTGGTACCCCGCTATGCTTTTGCACGCAATCGCTGAAATGTTTATCTCAAAAAAAGAAATCGTAAAATCTCCATGTGCACACGCGCAGCGGGAATGTCGAACTGGCTTATTCGCAGTATACCGGGGGCACACTAGTGGGACTAGCATTTGATTATGAAAAATCAGAGTCAGGCTGATCATGATC
>JBAIAA010001031.1:0-171535 GCA_037893245.1 Crossaster papposus | reverse complement strand
CATGTATACATCGAACCCACGATTGTTTTTTCAGGGATACGTTAACAAAGGGCCTTTTCGAATCCCTGGCTTCGTCTCCGTCTTTGGCTTAAGGCGATTTTAGATTCACAACTGCGAGATCTCCAGCCACATTCTGACGCCTGTTGTACTTCAGAAACATTCACTCGATTGATGTGAACCCAAAAGTTAGACTATTTCAATTTTCTTCCATTTCTATTTGCTTCTCAGTATTTCGGAATTCGGAAGCGAAGCCAAAGCCAAAGACGAAGCAACGGTTTCGAAAAGGCCCTATAGAATGTAGCAGTGAGACTGAGCGCCGAGCTAGCTAGAGAGAGAAGCCCGTGCAGTGAGTCCGCAAGCGGGAATAGCCGGTTTGCGGTGAACAGTCGAAGCTCCACCCAGCCTGTCTTTCCTTGGTTTACGCTGATTGGTCGAGATTGTTGTTAGGTTTTGAAGTGCGGGGTTATAAACATAAACCTCGTTTGGTGAGAATTTCGCTAAGTCTCTGGTAAGTATTTTTCATTTTTCCCCCCAAATATTTTCTCAATGTCATTTAGAGTGTTATGAGCGGAGTCATTACACATTGCAGATCAAATCTGTGTTCTTAAAATGTGTGTCATGATCTTTAAAAGTGGTTAAAATCCGGCAAATCCGGTGACTAGTCTGGCAAAAATGGTCGAAATTATAGAAATGCCAATTCTGTACACTGTTTGACTCGTAACCCTCCGGTCTTCGACCGTCGGGAGGATGGTGGGTTACGATTATCGCAACTATAATCGTGAATGAAAATTATTTTAACTTTGAATCTCAGATTTAGACACAAATTACCCTAGACGGAACCATGCCTAATTTTGGCATCTTTAATTGTAAAACTTTTAACAGGTCAGTTAAACAATATTTACTATAAAATACACCCCCCCCAACAAAAACAAAAAAACAAACAAACCCCACCTATTCATGATAATTCAAGCAATTACCAATGGTGCATTCTACCTTTAACTTGCCATAGCATCTCAATTTTGTTGCTAAAATTATGATTTTTCCATGGTTCCCTCTGGTGTAATTTGTCTCTTAATTAGTAAATCTGTGACCTGAAGTTTGAATTGCATTCGCGATAAAAAACTAAAAGCCGAACAAAATAGTGGAACACGTCTGCGCAGCCTGGAACAGCTTGTTCACCGAACAACAGAATACGCTCTGCAGTACTTTTCATGTATTAACTGTTGCGCGTTATTAGCAGAGCGCCCATCAGTTTTTTATCGCAGTACAGTATGTCAATGCAGTATGGCCACCGGCACAGTGCGGAGACATATAGACTAGGGCTTCCCGGCACAGTGAATTTACTTGCTCAGTTGCAGAACTGTTACAACCAGCACAGTGAAAGTTTGCTATTCAACTTCAAGCATTGTCAAATCTGTTTGTGTGAAATAACTCTTGTGGAACGAAATTATCGAGCCCAGTTTTTCATATGCACTATCTTGGTACTGTAGTACATGTGCATTCATTGGAGCAGTTGTATTGCCTCAAATTAGCTTGAGTAAAGTTCTACAGCTAACAATGCTCATGACATTGGGAGATTCGCTATGTAGCGCTGGTGAAACAACTGTTGTTTCATAGGAAACCAACCTAATGTCTTGCTGTCCACGTTGGCGTATTCGTACACATTTCTGTGCTCTGTATCTCGTATTTATTTGGCGCAGTGACAGACTGGCAGGGTTGTAGTCGAGTCCCTGCAAGTCCATTCACAAGTCCCTTCATGAAGCCAGTCACAAGTCCTTTCATAAAGGCAGTCACAAGTAACTGGATGAACAATGACAAAGGAATGCTTTTGTCAAAGCTGATTTGAATAGCTTGTGATTTGAATTGGAACTAAGGGACTTGTGATGGACTTGCAGGGACTTACAGGACTTGCAGGGACTTGTGATGGACTCGACTACATCCCTGCAGACTGGTGTCGCAAACAGTGCATTGAATACATGACCGATATCGCACTGGGAATTAAGGTGTCATGTGTCTGTAAGATACAATGTACCAGCATCGTCGCAACTACATGTACGTACATGTACGTACATGTACCTGTACATGTACGTACATGTACATTGTCATGGAATCGCGACTACGTACACCAAAACAGCTCGAGTTTTGGGGATCAGAAAAGTGACCCCAAAAACTTGTTCTACCAAAGAATACCACAAAAACGCCAAGTTTAAAAAAAGGATGATTGTGTGGATGTTTATATCCTACCTTTAAATGTTCTTTCTGATAAACATCATTTCATTGAAAACATGTTTTGTAGCCCAATTGGGTGATTCGAGGACATAGTGCCCCTTTAACTTCATTATTTTCTTGGTTTTTTTTTCTTCTCTATTTCTGATACTAGATTAAGTGGTGAAATCCAGATCAACCATGATTGCTGTTGACTTGTATGAGCCCCAGGTCTTGGCCCTGGTGGTTTTTGCTAGTTTCATTGGCTTGTCTGCCTTGGTCTATATTATCTCAATATTCACCATGAAGGAGAAGACGTATGAGGAGGCCATTGCAGAGCAACGAGCTCGTCTCGACAAGGAACAGCAGCAGCATCGAGATCAGCGGCAGAAACGTCGCCAGGCCTTCCCTCGTAAGAAGAAAGATAAAGTGAATGACACCGATCAACCGTCACCTCCCCCATCACCTCCAGTACCACCGGTGGAGGAGGAAGTCAAGCCGACAGTTGAGCAGACAGTCGCTGCATCGCCTGCTACTCAGCCTAAGACCAAATCTCCTAAGCAAGGAAAGCAACCCAAAGTGCAGCAACAGCAGCAGCAGCAGCAACAGCAGCAACAACAGCAACAACAGCAACAACAGCAGCAACAACAGCAGCAACAACAGCAGCAGCAGCAGCAGCAGCAGCAGCAGCAGCAACAGCAACAACAGCAAAAGCAGCAACAACACAAGGCCAAAGAAGCTGCTAAAGAAACCCCAGCTCCAACCAAAGAAGCACCGTCCAAGAAGACCTCTAAGGAGGTGAAAGAAGCCCCCATCCAGAAGGCTGCCTCCCCAACCACCAAGTCTGCCTCCCCAACCACCAAGTCTGCTTCCCAGACCACCAAGTCTGCTGCCCCAACCACCAAGTCTGCTGCCCCAACCACCAAGGCTGCTGCTCCAACCACCAAGTCAGCTGCCCCAACCACCAAGTCTGCTGCCCCAACCACTAAGTCTGCTGCCCCAACCACTAAGTCTGCCTCCCCAACCACCAAGTCTGATCCTCCTCCTACTACTCCTCCAGCCAAGACACAGTCCTCTCCTAAACCAACCCAGAAGTCTAACCAGAAAGCCTTCCAGAAGCAGAAGCCAGTTGAAGAGAAGCTACAGAAAAAAGAAGCTCCAATAGTCGCCCAGAAGGCTCCCGAATCCCAAGCTGCACCCCAACAACCCAAAAAGGAGACTGGTGCTACCCAGAGTTCCCCAGTGAAGAGCAAGAATAAAGGGGCAAAGTCTGGGGTACCAGGAGGGGAGAAAACAGCTGGACCAGCAGGAGATATAGGTAAAAAGAGATTTAACCCATACACTCTTGAATCCTTCCATTATCCCTAACTACCCCATCAAACTCCAACTGCATGTTTTGCTAGGTTTTTGTGCAGCTTTGGTACTAAACCATACTTAGCAACTTGTTGTTGACTTTGTTTGACTTGGTATCAAAGGCCCAGGGAAACCCTGTTGAATTCTGTGAGGTTGAGGGCAGAAAGGCGCGAGACTTGTTATTATTAATTAATTTTAATTCTTTCTTGTAATGAAAACAAGGATCCTTCAAAAATCCCTGAAGAAATCTACTGAGAAAAGACAATGAGAAGAAGGTACAGTTTTAGAGGTCGGAGAAAAACTCCAGGAGAATATCCTGGAGAAAACCCACAGAATCAGGCAGGGACTGAAAACTCAATCCACATATTGGCCCAGGCCGGATTCGAACCCGGGTCACAGCGGTGGAAGGCAAGGAAAAAACCGCTACACCAACCTGACTCCCTAAAACATGTTGGAGTTTTGGGGAAAAGCACCTGTAGGCATTTATTCCTGGGTGACCAACGGCTCGTAACGGCACAGTTCCTGGTCAACTGCTTGTGTATAACATGTACATGTACCCCGGAGTGTCCCCACTGAAGCATACCACTGGCAGTCATCACTGCACTGATTCCACACTGAACAATGCATTGACCTATCTGTACCAAATCCATCAAACTTGGCAGGTTTAGTACTGTTGGGTTCAGTACAATGTACCAATAATTACTAAACCTGTGTGCAGTTGTTGAAGTTTGTTAGGTTTGGTATGCTTTTTAGTGGGAGAGCCTAGGGGGTTAGGGTTAAAATATAATTGTTCATGCACCCGGCCTGAGGAGTTATTAGGGTTTACTTGTTGCGGTACTTGTCCAGGGGCACATGTGTGTTGGAAACAAGTGGGTAACCTGTCAATATATTGGTACCAGTAGACATTGTAAGTTTGCATCTGCATTCACATACAGATGTACATGTACATGTGTGTATGCAGTGGACATAGATCAATAGAGGACAATGGGGTCCACAATTGACATAAAGTCCAATATTTAAAATTGTGTACATAACCTATGGCAATCGCGAAAAATAACATACAAAGAACAACTTGCCCAAAGGTTAAAACCGAACGTCATTTTTTATTTATTTTTGTTGTCTCGGCATCCGTGATTATAAAACTTTGGACAGATAAATGAAAAAATGCAACCCCAAAACCCACCCATTTCCGATAACTGAAGCACTTATCAATGGTGTGTGTATACATTGTACATTTGTACTGTATCGTACGACACATTTACATGTACTGTACCAGTACATATGTGTGATAACATACATAATTACACAAATTGAACCTGGTTCTCTGATTTTTATTATACTGTGTAATTTTCATTGACATTGTCACTACACTACAAGTATCCCAAAATGTCCTAATATGTAACATCCCATGGCCACAGAGGTAATTGATTACATTTGTACTACAAATAATTACCCAGGCCACCTGCCCCCAAAATCCTAATTACATGTACCACATTGCAGGATCTTATTAGTGCACCATATGTTACAGTTGTCTGAGCTTTGGTGTCGAACACATAATGCTTTGCAATCAACACACAGTACAGTACAGCCTTAATAAATCATGGTACAGGTAGGTGTACATGATAATAGATTCTTGTTGTTAACCTTCATGATAATATTAATGATGGGCTACATACTTGTAGTAGTCTTGGTATACTTGTACTACTTGTAGGTAAAAACCCTGCAGAGGCACAGTCATAAAACATGTGGAGGTTTCATGTATTGAACCATAAACATGTGGCAGCTGGCCAAAGTATTCCAGTGGTTTTAATCAGCAGGACAACAATTGTGAAATTTAAAGAGGTTTCCATCTATAGTCAATTAACCCCCTAGCACTTGTTGCTGGCAGGTAACCTCAATCCTTTAAAATCAACCAAAAATCTTTACACAAAAATGATATAATGCCCCAGTCCTTCAAAATCAACCAAAAATCATTCATGTTTTGTTTTTGACAAATGCTCACTGCCTCAATCCTCCAAAATCAACCGAAGTGTATTCACTTTGTAATGCGAGGGGTACTGATTGCCTCAATCATACAAAATCAACCAAAATAATTCTTCTTCTTTTTAATTGTTCTCTTTGTGCAGGACTAGGCCGGGCTGTTAAAAACAAATGCCTGTCATAGACTGTTATAAAAAACACAGGTAAACAAAGCTAGCAAAATTCTTGAACCTTACAGACTTTGTTTATGGAGGGCCTTTACCCAAGG
This sequence comes from Crossaster papposus, assembly GCA_037893245.1. Taxonomy (NCBI): domain Eukaryota; kingdom Metazoa; phylum Echinodermata; class Asteroidea; order Velatida; family Solasteridae; genus Crossaster; species Crossaster papposus. Next base: position 165,729 of record JBAIAA010001031.1, on the reverse strand, counting down.
GAAGTTCACTAGTACTGCCAAGACAAATTACACCACTTGTAGGTCACTGTGCCATCAATACCACTTACCAATAATGTGTGTGTACAAGTTTCACCTGTTTTTCACCATTGAAACCTATCCTACCAGTGTTTACAAGAATTTTGGGTACTGAATGAAACACTGTTGTACGTACATGTACCTGCACTGTACAGGTACACATACCAGTACGTGTACACAGCTGTAGTAACAGGTATAATTTACATTTTAGGTAAACTACAGGTACATGTACAGGTACCTTGTACCAAAAGATTTAGTAGTAGTATTGTATACAGGAAAGTTCCTAAGCCTCAGTCCTCATTTCATAGGCCATGCTACCTCACTCATCCAGAATCAACCAGAAACTCCTTGGGCCACAAAACCTCAATCCTTTAGAATCAACCAATAACTCTCTGGGTCATGTAACCTCAATCCTTTAAAATCAACCAGAACTCTGAAAATGTTTACTGTGCGTATAACCTCAATCATTTAAAATCATCTAAAACTGCTTGGTTGATTTTGGTTGAGTGAGGAAGGTTAGGGTTAATCAAATCTAAGCCACAGTCGGACCAGTAATGCCACAATTTCAATGAGGCCCGTCATTAATACTACATCAATTTTTGGATTCACCAACCCCCCAAAAAGTCTAATCATGCACTTTCCTAAACTGTATTCTATTGCATTAATATTCCCAGAGTAATGGCCTATTCAAACAATGTCCCTGAGACTTGTAATATTTGAAGGATATGTACATGTACATTGTAGGCTGGTATTTATTTCTATTTCTAAATGAAGCAAGCATTAATGTGAAATTATGTAAAATAAACGCTAGTGAATATGAAATAAACTTCCCTAACCCTCCAGGGTAATTTGGCTAGAAACCCTGCCAGACGCAACAGATTGCATACTTTGTCACATTTACTTGTGTGCAGAGTCCAGCAAGGTCAAGCAGTCACCACAGATGCACTGTGCTGGATCTGGCAGGGTTAGGGTTAAACTAAACCTTTTCTTCCATGTACAATGTACACTGAACAAAAATATAAACGCCCACAAAAATATAAACGCCCACAAAAATATAAACGCCCACAAAAATATAAATGCCCACAAAAATATAAATGCCCCCAAAAATATAAACGCCCCCAAAAATATAAACGCCCCAAAAACAGGTCAGTTAAAGGTAGGAAACCATTTGCTATATCGAAAACATTTACTACCAAATTATTAAGAAATATCTTACTCATATGAAAGTAAATAATGATTCTAGGCATCCAGCAAAATGATTGCGCTAGCTATCGTGTAATTATTCTGAAAAATTGAATTTTATGAAGACAAATTCACGATCGCTGGAGGGCGATCGTGAAAAAACAAAAATAACATAAGAATAACTGCTCGACGCCGGTTGAAAACAAACGCTGTTTTTCGTGCTTTTCTTGACATCCATGATTGTAAAACTTCGGACAGGTCAGTTAAACGATAATTAATATAAAATACAACCCCCCAATTCTACCCATTCATGATAATTCAAGCAATTACCAATATACTACCTTTAAACGATATTTACTTTTAAAACTAAATCCACCCATTCATAATAATTCAAACAATTAATCCTATTTTTAACCCGCATGTTGAAACTGAAAGCCAATATGCAGTAAATGTGTATACTACACACGGCCAACTGAACTACAGAAACATACATGTACGCCACCCAAAGAGCATATATACAAAAGTACATGTACATCCTGTTAACCCAGATTAGTTGTACTGCCCAAGGCATTACATGTTTTTTGAAGTCCTGAGACAATTTCAATGGTTTCCAATTCCTGGACAAAACAAACATACTGGTTCCGGTAGTTTTGGTTTGGGTGCGTCCCATACTGTATGTGGTAGGCCTATTTCATGAATTCCCATTTAAACATAATTTGATTCTAAAATTAATTTTCACTGCTTTTTTTAATTTGTAAAAAGATTGTATACACCCAGCCATGTAGGTTTTGTGACAGTATCACATAAAAGCATCCTTGTATGTACACAAAGGCTGTAGCCATTTGCATGTTATGAAAGGGTCCAAGGCAGACCTTACAGTGCATGCAGTTTCTATTGTAGCCTCCCATGATTTCCCACTAAAACGATGAATGGTTCAAGGCTCTGCAGACTTTTTTTCTCAAAAGTTAACATCAGAAAAGAATAGAAAAGAATAGAAAGCTGTGGGTGAAATGTAAATGTGATGTGTATGGAAATCAAGTGAATTGCTGTACCTACCGGTGAACAAACCTGTACACCCTCGATAGCATACCCGGTTATAAACATGTACGATGTACTGTACTGTATACTTGTATGTACACACAATGGAGGATTCAGGGCTGTTAGGGTTAATGGTTCAACCCTAACCCTCTGGCTCTCTGGCTGGGAATCCTTCTCAATCTTCCAAAATCTTCCAATTGCCACATGTAAAAAATGGATTTATCCTCAATCCTCTAAAATCATTTGTTATTTCTTGAATTTGTTCAGTGGAAGGGTGACCACTGCTTTACAAATCCTCTGCCAATCATCTGCCAATCACTGCACCGGTGGTACCAATGACAGTCAGAAATGCGAATGATATCAAGCAATAATGCAGGGTTGTATTAAAAGTATGTCCGAACATAAATACATTGTAATTATCCAGCATTCTTTATGTTCAGACATGTATGCCTTAAGCTTTAACCCGTTGCATTCTCCAAAATCAACTGACAATTCTTCTATTTATCCTTAATCCTCAAAAATCCTCAAAAAATTAAATTAGGATTTTGGAGGATTGACGAGGGTTAGGGTTAAAAGCAGTAAAAAGGGGTTAATACAATTTACAAATGGCACTTAAACATGTTCAAACCATTCCTGCAACCTCATTTCATTTCTAACCTTATTTCCTCGAGAATACAGTGGGTGTTTTACAATGAAAAAAAAACCCTACAAAAAACCCAGCTTTTCTTTTAATACAATGTGCGCCTTTTTTTGGTACCGGGGTAGTACAGTATTTCATTTTTAATTGCTTCGTCCGAAGCAAATTTTGTTGTTGCATGCAAACTTTCCCATTCAATTTGCACAGGTTTGTTCAGACAACACACTTTGGCACTTTGCAAAGTCAGTTCGACTTGGATTTTCTAGGGTGTAACGTTATATACCATTGAAGATCCCAGTTTAGCCTATTAAAATGTACACAGCCACTGTACTGTACATCTGCTAATGTCAGTAACTTGCGAACCAGCTGTGGCGGCAGTATACATGTACATGTACATGTACATGTAGGTCCTCGGGCAGAGGTTGTAAAGTCCGAGAAATATTCTCATGGGGTGATCTCCTTTTCTGGCTGGAAAACAAGTGACATTTTTTCATGGAGCCTTTTATACCGGTAGCTCCGTGCTCGTTTTTTACTTGTTTGATTAATTTAAAGTCAATAAATTTATTTTCAGTTTGTTTTTCGTACAGGTATGTCCAATAGCAGTTTTTGTTTGTTTGGTTTTTTATTGGGAGGGGGGGGGGGTTTGGTCTGAGCACTTATCCACCCCTGTGTATTCCCCACGCAAGCACAGTCCAATACCGCTGACACCTTTTCTATGATCGGATCTGAGCAATTTATATAGTTTGGCGCACTCCAAGTCATTCCCAGACCAAACTAAAGGCCTACAAAAATGTACTCACACAAAGCAAATTATGATTGTCCATGAACACATTTCTAGTTGTATCATATTTTAAAAAATGATTTCCTCATACATAATGTACAAGTACAAATGCACAGTGTGTAGTTTTAATAATATACAAATAATGAATGTTTATGAGTGCGATGGTAAAAATAATTTCTTGAGGTGACAGATGGCATGTTTTATTCCACGAGGCGAAGCCGAGTGGAGTAGAGCATGCCATCTGTCACCGTAAAGATTTGTTTTAATACATTTACAAATGTATACACATACATACATTGATGTTATTGTTATCATTCTTTATTTTCTTTTGTAATTTTTTTTTTAATCAATTACTGTAGGTGTCGACACTGTAGCCCTAAAGGCCAAAAATCTTAGTGCCATGCTCAAGACAGCAACTCTGTCCAATAAGGAAGTACAGCAACTTGTGGAAGTATTGCTCAACAAGAATGGTGGGTCTGCTGCCACAACTGAGAACTGGGTCAAGGTAGGTGTGTGGTAGCTACCGGTAGTTACATTAGTATACATGATAATAAGTTAAGATTTATATAGCGCCCGTCCATAAAATAAATCATGCTCTTAAGGCGCTTTACATAAATGTAGAAATATTAATATTAAAAAGATTAACCCTAACCATCCCAAATCCTCCAAATTCCTCCTTGCAAAATGCAGGATTGAGGGCGTTTGAGGTTTTTGCCACTGGAGGATAATGTAGGATCCAGGTCATAATGACTAAACTAATGCTGAATGATTTTGCATGATTGAGGATACCGTAATTTCCTGCGGTAAAGACGCGGCTTATCTGACTTTCTAGACCACAAAAACATTGCCGCGCCTTATCTTTCAGTGCGCCGTATATGATGTCGCTTGAGTTCAAAGTGATGGTCTTTGTGTGAAGAATTTTTTGAACGCCGCAATCTTACTCAATAATGCGGTCAACCAATTAGCCCAACTCTCCGGACATTGTGACCGTGTTTCCATTAACAATGCCGCGATGTGTTGATCCCCCTACGACCGGCCGTACATGTGATTTAGCACTCGGCAGCGTGCGTAGTCTTGTTTGCAAGACGTTTTTCGCGATGCGGGGCGTATGCCGTAGACCACGCGCAAATTACCGCATCGGCGGCCTACGCGTGCTGCATATACCGCGATTAAGATCGTCTTGCAAACAAGACTACAGCGTGCGCTGCATGACGCGTACAACAGCGATAAAAAGCTGGCCCGTACTATGTGGCCTTTTTCTAAACGTTTTTTCGTCTACGTTCCGGCTTCATGCAATTCACCATCCGAACTACACAGCGCGGAGCATTCACAACGACTGGAAAAAAGACTAGGGGGTGTCGCAATTAGGGATACCATGCACGCGATCGCTGCATGTGATGTACATGTACATGTGCATGCAGTTTATACTGCAGTGATACATGATATCGGCAAACCTCGTGCGATATTGTGACTACTGGTTTGAAGTTTTCATACATTGTTTGCGTGCCAGATAAACTCAAGTACTCGGCAAATTCTTGCTTGGAATAGTGGGATCCTTCTAAGGCAACAAAATTACCCCTTTGTGGCGATGTACCTACACCGGGTGGCGCCTGGTGTTCTTCTGGGTGCGTTCAAGCATGCGCCTTATTCGGCAGTGCGCTTTATCTGTTGACGTTTGAAATTTTTTTGGGTGGTTTTAGGGACCTGCGCCTTACCCGCCGTGCGGCTTTACCGCAGGAAATTACGGTACTTGGGTATTTATCCTAATGAGGATTTTGGAGGGTTGAGGTTATTTGTTACTTGTACTTTCACACTGCTCAATGCTCTATGCACATTCTCCATAGAGCTTCAGAAAGACAGTATGTGTCAAGGATAGGAAATGTTTGAATGTCTACATTCACGGCTGTTTGAATGTCTACATTCACGGCTGTTTGAATGTCTACATTCGCGGCTGTTTGAATGTCTACATTCACGGCTGTTTGAATGTCTACATTCGCGGCTGTTTGAATGTCTACATTCGAGGCTGTTTGAATGTCTACATTCGCGGCTGTTTGAATGTCTACATTCACGGCTGTTTGAATGTCTACATTCGCGGCTGTTTGAATGTCTACATTCGCGGCTGTTTGAATGTCTACATTCACGGCTGTTTGAATGTCTACATTCGCGGCTGTTTGAATGTCTACATTCGAGGCTGTTTGAATGTCTACATTCGCGGCTGTTTGAATGTCTACATTCGCGGCTGTTTGAATGTCTACATTCACGGCTGTTTGAATGTCTACATTCACGGCTGTTTGAATGTCTACATTCGCGGCTGTTTGAATGTCTACATTCACGGCTGTTTGAATGTCTACATTCGCGGCTGTTTGAATGTCTACATTCGCGGCTGTTTGAATGTCTACATTCGCTGCTGTTTGAATGTCTACATTCGAGGCTGTTTGAATGTCTACATTCGCGGCTGTTTGAATGTCTACATTCGCGGCTGTTTGAATGTCTACATTCGCGGCTGTTTGAATGTCTACATTCGCGGCTGTTTGAATGTCTACATTCGCGGCTGTTTGAATGTCTACATTCCCGGCTGTTTGAATGTCTACATTCACGGCTGTTTGAATGTCTACATTCGCGGCTGTTTGAATGTCTACATTCGCTGCTGTTTGAATGTCTACATTCGCGGCTGTTTGAATGTCTACATTCGCGGCTGTTTGAATGTCTACATTCGCGGCTGTTTGAATGTCTACATTCGAGGCTGTTTGAATGTCTACATTCGCGGCTGTTTGAATGTCTACATTCACGGCTGTTTGAATGTCTACATTCGCGGCTGTTTGAATGTCTACATTCGCGGCTGTTTGAATGTCTACATTCACGGCTGTTTGAATGTCTACATTCGCGGCTGTTTGAATGTCTACATTCGAGGCTGTTTGAATGTCTACATTCGCGGCTGTTTGAATGTCTACATTCGCGGCTGTTTGAATGTCTACATTCACGGCTGTTTGAATGTCTACATTCACGGCTGTTTGAATGTCTACATTCGCGGCTGTTTGAATGTCTACATTCACGGCTGTTTGAATGTCTACATTCGCGGCTGTTTGAATGTCTACATTCGCGGCTGTTTGAATGTCTACATTCGCTGCTGTTTGAATGTCTACATTCGAGGCTGTTTGAATGTCTACATTCGCGGCTGTTTGAATGTCTACATTCGCGGCTGTTTGAATGTCTACATTCGCGGCTGTTTGAATGTCTACATTCGCGGCTGTTTGAATGTCTACATTCGCGGCTGTTTGAATGTCTACATTCGCGGCTGTTTGAATGTCTACATTCACGGCTGTTTGAATGTCTACATTCGCGGCTGTTTGAATGTCTACATTCGCGGCTGTTTGAATGTCTACATTCACGGCTGTTTGAATGTCTACATTCGCGGCTGTTTGAATGTCTACATTCGCGGCTGTTTGAATGTCTACATTCGCGGCTGTTTGAATGTCTACATTCGCGGCTGTTTGAATGTCTACATTCGCGGCTGTTTGAATGTCTACATTCGCGGCTGTTTGAATGTCTACATTCGCGGCTGTTTGAATGTCTACATTCGCGGCTGTTTGAATGTCTACATTCGCGGCTGTTTGAATGTCTACATTCGCGGCTGTTTGAATGTCTATGTACATTCGCGGCTGTTGAATGAACTACATTCGAGGCTGTTTGAATGTCTACATTCACGGCTGTTTGAATGTCTACATTCGCGGCTGTTTGAATGTCTACATTCGCGGCTGTTTGAATGTCTACATTCGCGGCTGTTTGAATGTCTACATTCGCGGCTGTTTGAATGTCTACATTCGCGGCTGTTTGAATGTCTACATTCGCGGCTGTTTGAATGTCTACATTCGCGGCTGTTTGAATGTCTACATTCGCGGCTGTTTGAATGTCTACATTCGCGGCTGTTTGAATGTCTACATTCGCGGCTGTTTGAATGTCTACATTCGCTGCTGTTTGAATGTCTACATTCGAGGCTGTTTAAATGTCTACATTCACGGCTGTTTGAATGTCTACATTCGCGGCTGTTTGAATGTCTACATTCGCGGCTGTTTGAATGTCTACATTCGCGGCTGTTTGAATGTCTACATTCGCGGCTGTTTGAATGTCTACATTCGCGGCTGTTTGAATGTCTACATTCGCGGCTGTTTGAATGTCTACATTCGCGGCTGTTTGAATGTCTACATTCGCGGCTGTTTGAATGTCTACATTCGCGGCTGTTTGAATGTCTACATTCGCGGCTGTTTGAATGTCTACATTCGCGGCTGTTTGAATGTCTACATTCGCGGCTGTTTGAATGTCTACATTCGCGGCTGTTTGAATGTCTATGTACATTCGCGGCTGTTTGAATGTCTACATTCGCGGCTGTTTGAATGTCTACATTCACGGCTATTTGAATGTCTACATTCGCGGCTGTTCGAATGTCTACATTCGCGGCTGTTTGAATGTCTACATTCGCGGCTGTTTGAATGTCTACATTCGCGGCTGTTTGAATGTCTACATTCGCGGCTGTTTGAATGTCTACATTCGCGGCTGTTTGAATGTCTACATTCGCGGCTGTTTGAATGTCTATGTACATTCGCGGCTGTTTGAATGTCTACATTCGCGGCTGTTTGAATGTCTACATTCGCGGCTATTTGAATGTCTACATTCGCGGCTGTTTGAATGTCTACATTCGCGGCTGTTTGAATGTCTACATTCGCGGCTGTTTGAATGTCTACATTCGCGGCTGTTTGAATGTCTACATTCGCGGCTGTTTGAATGTCTACATTCGCGGCTGTTTGAATGTCTACATTCGCGGCTGTTTGAATGTCTACATTCGCGGCTGTTTGAATGTCTACATTCGCGGCTGTTTGAATGTCTATGTACATTCGCGGCTGTTTGAATGTCTACATTCGCGGCTGTTTGAATGTCTACATTCGCGGCTGTTTGAATGTCTACATTCGCGGCTGTTTGAATGTCTACATTCGCGGCTGTTTGAATGTCTACATTCGCGGCTGTTTGAATGTCTACATTCGCGGCTGTTTGAATGTCTACATTTGCGGCTGTTTGAATGTCTATGTACATTCGCGGCTGTTTGAATGTCTACATTCGCGGCTGTTTGAATGTCTACATTCGCGGCTGTTTGAATGTCTACATTCGCGGCTGTTTGAATGTCTACATTCGCGGCTGTTTGAATGTCTACATTCGCGGCTGTTTGAATGTCTACATTCGCTGCTGTTTGAATGTCTACATTCGCGGCTGTTTGAATGTCTACATTCGCGGCTGTTTGAATGTCTACATTCGCGGCTGTTTGAATGTCTACATTCGCGGCTGTTTGAATGTCTACATTCGCGGCTGTTTGAATGTCTACATTCGCGGCTGTTTGAATGTCTACATTCGCGGCAGTTTGAATGTCTACATTCGCGGCAGTTTGAATGTCTACATTCGCGGCTGTTTGAATGTCTACATTCGCGGCTGTTTGAATGTCTACATTCGCGGCTGTTTGAATGTCTACATTCGCGGCTGTTTGAATGTCTACATTCGCGGCTGTTTGAATGTCTACATTCGCGGCTGTTTGAATGTCTACATTCGCGGCTGTTTGAATGTCTACATTCGCGGCTGTTTGAATGTCTACATTCGCGGCTGTTTGAATGTCTACATTCGCGGCTGTTTGAATGTCTACATTCGCGGCTGTTTGAATGTCTACATTCGCGGCTGTTTGAATGTCTACATTCGCGGCTGTTTGAATGTCTACATTCGCGGCTGTTTGAATGTCTACATTCGCGGCTGTTTGAATGTCTACATTCGCGGCTGTTTGAATGTCTACATTCGCGGCTGTTTGAATGTCTACATTCGCGGCTGTTTGAATGTCTACATTCGCGGCTGTTTGAATGTCTACATTCGCGGCTGTTTGAATGTCTACATTCGCGGCTGTTTGAATGTCTACATTCGCGGCTGTTTGAATGTCTACATTCGCGGCTGTTTGAATGTCTACATTCGCGGCTGTTTGAATGTCTACATTCGCGGCTGTTTGAATGTCTACATTCGCGGCTGTTTGAATGTCTACATTCGCGGCTGTTTGAATGTCTACATTCGCGGCTGTTTGAATGTCTACATTCGCGGCTGTTTGAATGTCTACATTCGCGGCTGTTTGAATGTCTACATTCGCGGCTGTTTGAATGTCTACATTCGCGGCTGTTTGAATGTCTACATTCGCGGCTGTTTGAATGTTTACATTCGCGGCTGTTTGAATGTCTTGGGTACATTCGCAGCGAAGGTCAATTTATGGCTTAATATTTGGACGTGTCCGTAACCACCTGTGTCATTAAATAATATATTCCCCTTATTAATACTAACCCCCGTTGGGACCCAGGTTTAGAATAGGTACCCTGCATCCTCCTTGCATTTCGTAAAAGGTAAAACAAATTGAGGCAACTCGTTTGCCGTGAGTTGCAACTCGTGTCGATGGAAGATGGGATCCTGGGGGTTGAGGATTCTGGTGAGCTGCGGCTCCCATGATATCCCTTATTTCATCTAGACGAGCGGTCTGAATGGCCCGTTCAGCTGGTCGTGCCTAGCCCCATGTGCTGAGATTATATATTTGATGCTTCACATAACACTTTCCAAGTACTTATTCTATTTGTTATCAATCAGATTTAGTCAATCTTCTCTAACCTTAGCCATAATAAGCGGTGGCTTATGCGTCAATCAAGTGTGATCTAATCATGCTTGAGTATACCACCCCTGTATCTCTGGTGTACAACTACATCAATTTGAGTAGCTCTGTGCATCCCCTTGTTAGCCATCCCATTACAAAGCTTTCGCCCTTTGTTATCGATCAAGCGATTCAGGTTATTTTAGGCATTGTAAAATTAGTTAAAAAACTAAGAAAACCTCCTACAGGCAGCCTCCTCATAGAGGTGGCAACACAAAGCCAGAACATCATCAAAATGAAGCAGTTGGCTAATATACAGGTTACTATCTGACCACACTGTTCTCATTCTTTTCCTGTTTGATAATTGTTCCTTCTGACTCCAAGTCTTTATATTATCCACAGTTCACTTGATTGTTTTTAATTACTAACTGTTGTCTTATATTTCACATTCCCGCCGTGAATATGGCCACTGATACCGCTACGGCGCTAAACTCAAAACTCACTCACTTACTATTAATACTAATGTAACTAAATTATGAAGATTGCATTGAAAATCAAGATTTGTAGATAAAGCCAGAGGTGTGATTTGTTTGCAGGCCAACCAACGTGATCCTGTACAAGCCATAAAGAAACAACTACAGGAGAAGGAACAAGCTTTACACAATGGTGAGTAGTACAATATAGTCTTATCTCCAGCAACAAACCTTACACAATGGTGAGCAGTACAACGTAGTCTTATCTCCAGCAACAAGCTTTACACAAAACATGTACAGTACATAACATGTAGTCTCATGACCAGCAACAAGCCTTATACAATGGTGAGCAGTACAATGTACATGTAGTCTTATCTCCAGCAACAAGCTTTCACAATACATGTACAGCAGTCTCAAGTTTAGCAACAAGCCTTAAACAATGGTGAGCAGTACAATGTAGTTTCATATCCAGCAACAAGCCTATACAATGGCGAGTAGTATAATGTAGTCTTATATCCAGCAACAAGCCTTACACAATGGTACGTAGTACTATGTAGTCTCATGTCCAGCAGCAAGCCGTAAAGTTATACTCCATCAAAAATATGATTTTGTGCTTAAATGATTCAGCATTTAATAAGCTTTAAAATAAAGGGTCAAACAGCTCAATTGGTAGTATGGCTCCAGAGTTATGACAATTTGAACCGAGCCAGGTCGGTTGCATCAATTGGAAAGCTGAGAAAAACAAATGTTTCAAACAATTTTTAACAAGTTTCATGCATGATGCTCCACAAAAATCACTTGATTTTTATATTTTAAAACACTTTTGGGCTTCAAAACTTCACAGAATGTAAATTGAAGGTTTGAACATTTGAAATAAACGAAAATTGTGGTTTTTGACATTGTACAGTATGCATTTTTAGCTATTTTCAATGATATCTCGAGATAACACAATGCGGGTTTACGGCCTGTTTGTGATGACAGATCACACTTATCACTCAAAAAGTTACAATCAGTTGTTTCAACTTCAAGCTCACTTTTGTCATCTTGTTAATTTCTCAGAGATGCTGCTAGCCCAGTCTTCCTCACAGAAGGTGAAGGAACTACGCGCTGAAATGACCCAAGAAAAATCACGCAGGATTCAAGTAGAGTCTCGCTACAAAGAGACTATGCATAACCATGGTCGTGAATGTGATGCTCTGAGAGCCAGAATGCAGCAGGTAACTACATGTACATGCTCACATTGTTGTGTAGTGCTGGGCGAGTAACTCGAGTACTCGCCTACTCGTGATTAGTTTCTGCTACTCGTAGCACTACTCGCCTTTAAAAAAAAACTATTAGATTACTCGTGCCAGCCCGAGTAGCAATAAATACTCGCGAGTAGTGATTGTTAGCGAGCAATGGGTGTTTACAAGTATCGATTAAGTTGTGGTCGTATGATGGAATGACGTGAAATAAATTGACTTGCTGCTCCCCAGAATTGCACGCCTACAATGGCACGTCTTATTCCCAAATAAATAAGATATAACGAACTATTAAATTTGTTGAGTTAGCCGACACGAAATGTAGCAAAAATAGCCGACCGCAGATGTCCCCAGCCCACAGAGTTTATACAATAGAAGCCATACTTCTCCTGCAGATATCAGGTTTTAAACCACGTTCTTGATTTTGGTCGATGGAATCGTGAATTAATTCAGCAATGTGAAATAGTTTCTTTTTTGTATTAAGGTGTGACAGCAAAGACAATTTAATCTGCCCGAATACATTGTTCTTTGCTATATTGTGATGACACTAGGAGTATACAGCCTTGCAAGTGTGCAACTCAAGGTTTTAGTGAAGTGCAAGGAAAGTATACGTACCACAGTATTTATTGCCCAGTTCTACATTTTAAAAGATTCATATAATTTCTTGCCAAAATGCCTGTTGGTTAAAATTGAGAGACAAACATTACTTCCTTTGCAGGCCAAATATTTTCGGACTATCAGAACAAATGTCTAAATTTAATTCATGGTTATGCCTGAATAATTGGCTATTTGTATGATTTCTTTCAGAACCATGATGCTCATACTCAAGACACTCAGAACCTGCAGTCTCATATCAAGCAACTAGAGGCTAGGAATGATAATGCTGGGGTAGAAGCATTGAAACAACTCAATGATGAAAATACTCAACTCAAGGCAGAGGCTGGACGCAATGCACAACAGTATGTCACAATTACAATCACCTAGATACATGTACACTCAGAACCTGCAGTCTCATATCAAGCAACTAGAGGCTAGGAATGATAACGCTGGGGTAGAAGCATTGAAACAACTCAATGATGAAAATACTCAACTCAAGGCAGAGGCTGGACGCAATGCACAACAGTATGTCACAATTACAATCACCTAGATACATGTACACCCAGAACCTGCAGTCTCATATCAAGCAACTAGAGGCTAGGAATGATAACGTTGGGGTAGAAGCATTGAAACAACTCAATGATGAAAATACTCAACTCAAGGCAGAGGCAGGACGCAATGCACAACAGTATGTCAAAATTACAATCACCTAGATACATGTACACCCAGAACCTGCAGTCTCATATCAAGCAACTAGAGGCTAGGAATGATAACGCTGGGGTAGAAGCATTGAAACAACTCAATGATGAAAATACTCAACTCAAGGCAGAGGCAGGACGCAATGCACAACAGTATGTCAAAATTACAATCACCTAGATACATGTACACTTAGAACCTGCAGTCTCATATCAAGCAACTAGAGGCTAGGAATGATAACGCTGGGGTAGAAGCATTGAAACAACTCAATGATGAAAATACTCAACTCAAGGCAGAGGCTGGACGCAATGCACAACAGTATGTCACAATTACAATCACCTAGATACATGTACACTCAGAACCTGCAGTCTCATATCAAGCAACTAGAGGCTAGGAATGATAACGTTGGGGTAGAAGCATTGAAACAACTCAATGATGAAAATACTCAACTCAAGGCAGAGGCAGGACGCAATGCACAACAGTATGTCAAAATTACAATCACCTAGATACATGTACACCCAGAACCTGCAGTCTCATATCAAGCAACTAGAGGCTAGGAATGATAACGCTGGGGTAGAAGCATTGAAACAACTCAATGATGAAAATACTCAACTCAAGGCAGAGGCAGGACGCAATGCACAACAGTATGTCAAAATTACAATCACCTAGATACATGTACACTTAGAACCTGCAGTCTCATATCAAGCAACTAGAGGCTAGGAATGATAACGCTGGGGTAGAAGCATTGAAACAACTCAATGATGAAAATACTCAACTCAAGGCAGAGGCAGGACGCAATGCACAACAGTATGTCAAAATTACAATCACCTAGATACATGTACACTCAGAACCTGCAGTCTCATATCAAGCAACTAGAGGCTAGGAATGATAATCACTTATACATGTACACTTACGTATTTAAATCAGCTCCCGTTATCCTGTTCTGACAACTCTAATATTAGAGGTTGACTCAAATGCATCTTTGATGGTTTCAGTTTTCAGAATGAAATCCAGAAAATGAAGAATCAAATAACGGCTAATGAAGGTCGCGTCAGACAGACTGAAGATCAACGACGTAACATGGAATCCAAACTAGCTCAGTATGAACAGCAGATCAAGGTGTATGAAGCAGGCCAGGCTGGACAGGTAACATGGTTGTAGACAGGCTAGCATCTGCTTGTAGTAGTCTGGTTGTTCACAACCAATAATTCAATGAGCAAAATTTGTATTACTAGATACTGAATTTCAATGGTTTTGTAAGCCCAGTCGTGTTAAAGGTGGGATACACCATTGGTAATTGCTTTATAGTAAAAATTGTTTAACTAACCTGTCCGAAGGTTTACAATCATGAATGTCGAGAAAAACACAAAAAACAACGTTTGTTTTCAACCGGCGTCGAGCAGTTATTCTTATGTTATTTGTGTTTTTTCTTGATCGCCATCCGGCGATCGTGAATTTTTCTTTATAAAATTATATTTTAATTAAAGGATATCTAGCGCAATCATTTTGCTGGATGCCTAGAATCATTATTTACTTTCAGATGAGTAAGATATTTCTTAATAATTCGGTAATACATTTTTTCAATATCTGCAAATGGTGTATCCTACCTTTAATCACAAACGCACTTCAAGACTTAAACCAGTTCACGTCGAAGGACAAGTATACACGCAATGTTTTTTTGATAAACACGTCACGAGCAAGACCGTAAATATCTGTTAGCGACCGGCTTGCAGCAGTGAGGCCGCAAATACATATATCAGGGTGTGCTACCTACAGATGCTGCCCTGAACGAGGCTCGTGAAAAACAATTACGAGCCTGGATCCGGTCAATGTCAACATAATTTTGGCTGGAACTGGGTAAGATTTCTTGTTTGACATTTCAAAATCCTGGAATCCTTTTTGTCTGTATAAGGAAACACAAGAAACACATTTTTAAAAAATGATTGTTTTTAAGCCTGAAAATAATGTTAACCTTGAAAATAATGTTAACCTTGAAAATAATATAAACCTTTTCACCTTATATTAACTCATGCAGTGATTGCCCTTATTATTTCCATATTTCACCATCAGCGTGATAATGAAACGGCTCTCTCTAAACGTCTTGGTGATGTCTCTGAGGAACTACATAAGACAGATGCTCGTCTCCAGTCATCGTCCCGAGAGGGAGAGAAGACGTTGGAACGACTGCAATCTTTAATGAAGGAGAATGATACAGTCAAGAAACAACTACAGGAGGTGTATCGTCTGGATAGCGAGAAAAGTACACAGATGTCAACCATGGAAACCAAACTCAAGGTTAGTAGCTAAGACCATTCTGTTAGAGAACCACTCCCAATAACTCCCTACTCCTTCCCCTACAACCTCCTCCCTTATACCATCCCACCCCCCCACCCTACCAAAACCCCACCCTACCAAAACCCCACCCTACCCTGCACCCTACCCAAACCCCACCCATCCCCGCACCCTACCCCACCCTATCCCCCACCCTACCCCACCCACCCTATTCCCCGCCCTACCCTATTCCCCGCCCTACCCTATTCCCCGCCCTACCCTATTCCCCGCCCTACCCTATCTCCCACCCTATCCTATCTCCCACCCTATCCTATCTCCCACCCTATCCCCCACCTCCATCCTGTCTCCCACCCTATCCCCCACCTCCACCCTGTCCCCCACCCTGTCCCCCACCCTGTCCCCTACCCTATCCCCCACCCTATCCCCCACCCTATCCCCCACCCTATCCCCCACCCTATCCCCCACCCTATCCCCCACCCTATCCCCCACCCTATCCCCCACCCTATCCCCCACCCTATCCCCCACCCTATCCCACCCTACCCCACCCCTACCCTATCCCCCACCCTATCCCCCACCCAGTCCCCTACCGCGTTCTCTACCAGTATCATCTGGATATCAAAAGAAATACACAGTTGTCATGAACAATTATGAAAGGTATTTGCATACTGATGTGCTCTGTGCTCTCAGCCCCCCAACAGAATGGAGAAGATAGGTGTGTAATCTTCTTCCGTCTATTCTTTATTTTTTAGGATTCTGAGAAGCAGAAGATGAATCTTGAGGGCGTTATTAATGATTCAAAGGCCAAGTTGTCTGACACGGAGCGAGTATGCATTCAGAAAGATAAGGAAATCACGGTGAGTGATTTACATACAAATGTAATGTTAACTCATACAGTTATAGCTGCACTTGATTCCTGATAAACTGTTTTTGTCTGATCTTTTGCAGAACCTTCGAGACGTAAAAACCTCGCTGGAGTCACAGCTTAAAACCAAGATGAAGGAGCTTGCTCAGGCAGCTGAGGCTATGAAACCTAACGGTGATATGGGCAAAGATGAACCCAAGGAAGATGTGGTCTTGAAGAAGGAACATGAGAACATGTAGGTCCAAGATGACAATTATTCTCTTGGTTTGAAGCTGAGACTCCAGAGAAGCCAAGACTTTACTGGAGTCTCAAGTTCAAACCAAGATGAAGGAGCTTACTAGGGCAGCTGAGGCTATGAAACCTAACGGTGATATGGGCAAAGATGAACCCAAGGAAGATGTGGTCTTGAAGAAGGAACATGAGAACATGTAGGTCCAAGATGACAATTATTCTCTTGGTTTGAAGCTGAGACTCCAGAGAAGCCAAGACTTTACTGGAGTCTCAAGTTCAAACCAAGATGAAGGAGCTTACTAGGGCAGCTGAGGCTATGAAACCTAACGGTGATATGGGCAAAGATGAACCCAAGGAAGATGTGGTCTTGAAGAAGGAACATGAGAACATGTAGGTCCAAGATGACAATTATTCTCTTGGTTTGAAGCTGAGACTCTAGAGAAGCCAAGACTTTACTGGAGTCCCAAGTTCAAACCAAGATGAAGGAGCTTACTAGGGCAGCTGAGGCTATGAAACCTAACGGTGATATGGGCAAAGATGAACCTAAGGAAGATGTGGTCTTAACCCTCTTATGGTTTTACCTTTCAAAACCTTTCAAAATCTGCTTAATGGGCAAAATGGCTAACAATAAGTATGAACCTTCCAAAACGCTCCAGAATTTGTTGCTACTGCACTACTACACCTTTCAAAACCTTTTTGTTCAGAGAGTTGTTTTACCTTTCAAAATATTTCATAGGTTCCTTTTGTCTGACAGTTTCTCACCTTTCAAAACCCTTCAGTCCAGAAACTTGAAAGGTATTGTTTTTCTCACACCAGTTTGTTCAGAGAGTTGTTTTACCTTTCAAAATCTTTCATAGGTTCCTTTTGTCAGACAGCTTTCTCACCTTTCACAACCCTTTAGTCCAGGAAAGGTTTTGAAAGGTCCGACAGCTCTATGGTAACTGCACTATATATAGGAGGGTTAGAAGGAATATGAGAACATGTAGGTCCAAGACAATGACCTATAGAAGCAGCTGAATTTTTGTTGTTTGTTTGTTTGTTTGTTTGTTAAATATTGGTTTTCCCGGTCAATTTTGGCATATGAGCAACTAAATTAACCACTGCGCCATTCTATTTCGTGCGGAATCGAATGCTGCTGAAAATGGTCATTTGATTTCATATATTAGGCAAAAGTACTGTTGTGTCATTCGATTTAACAAAATAACCATCCAAAAAACAATTCAACAAAACAGCATTCAAATTTGCCGCACCTTTTTCAAGGCGTGTTTTCAGTCCTTGAAATTCACTATAAGGCAGGCATTTCCGTCATTTGTGTAATCTAAAAAAAACATTTGGGTTAATTTGTAATTCTTGTCTAATGTTAAAGACATAAATACAGTTCAATGTATTTTGGCGCACGAGTCAACATAAATAAACAATAAATAACCAGGATACCAAAAACCCAAAGAAACACTTAACAATAACAAACGTTAATGTTTCACAAACACCAAAACAAAATTGGGTCTTGGTCAGATAAACAACAACAAAAAACCCAAACAAAATCCAATAGGCTCCATATAACATAACGCTCAGCTGCTTGGTCAGAACACCATTTGGTGTGGCTTATTGCATCAGTCTATTCATATAGCAGCAATGTTAATTTCCTGTAATAAACAGAATAGACTTGGTGACCTCATGAAGATAAGAACGCAATAATCTAGTCATTAAGTCCCCTAAAGATTAACATAGTTCTACCCTTTCCTAGAATCTTGTTGCTCCTTGAAAATAGCAAACAAAGATTACTGTCGGCTGGTATGTACAACAAATGTCTAAATAAATTGTGCAATATGAAGCTGTTTTTGTTTTTAAATATATCATCAATGAAGATCAATCGGTGTCAATCAGTGAAGGTCAATGAAGATCAATCATCGAAGTTCAATGAAGATCAATCAGTGAAGGTCAATGAAGATCAATCATCGAAGTTCAATGAAGATCAATCAGTGAAGGTCAATGAAGATCAATCATCGAAGTTCAATGAAGATCAATCAGTGAAGGTCAATGAAGATCAATCATCGAAGTTCAATGAAGATCAATCAGTGAAGGTCAATGAAGATCAATCATCGAAGTTCAATGAAGATCAATCAGTGAAGTTCAATGAAGATCAATCATCGAAGTTCAATGAAGATCAATCAGTGAAGTTCAATGAAGATCAATCATCGAAGTTCAATGAAGATCAATCAGTGAAGTTCAATGAAGATCAATCATCGAAGTTCAATGAAGATCAATCAGTGAAGTTCAATGAAGATCAATCATCGAAGTTCAATGAAGATCAATCAGTGAAGTTCAATGAAGATCAATCATCGAAGGTCAATGAAGATCAATCAGTGAAGTTCAATGAAGATCAATCATCGAAGGTCAATGAAGATCAATCAGTGAAGGTCAATGAAGATCAATCATCGAAGTTCAATGAAGATCAATCAGTGAAGGTCAATGAAGATCAATCATCGAAGGTCAATGAAGATCAATCAGTGAAGGTCAATGAAGATCAATCAGTGAAGGTCAATGAAGATCAATCATCGAAGTTCAATGAAGATCAATCAGTGAAGGTCAATGAAGATCAATCATCGAAGGTCAATGAAGATCAATCAGTGAAGGTCAATGAAGATCAATCAGTGAAGGTCAATGAAGATCAATCAGTGAAGGTCAATGAAGATCAATCAGTGAAGGTCAATGAAGATCAATCAGTGAAGGTCAATGAAGATCAATCATCGAAGTTCAATGAAGATCAATCAGTGAAGTTCAATGAAGATCAATCAGTGAAGGTCAATGAAGATCAATCATCGAAGGTCAATGAAGATCAATCAGTGAAGGTCAATGAAGATCAATCATCGAAGTTCAATGAAGATCAATCAGTGAAGGTCAATGAAGATCAATCATCGAAGTTCAATGAAGATCAATCAGTGAAGGTCAATGAAGATCAATCAGTGAAGGTCAATGAAGATCAATCATCGAAGTTCAATGAAGATCAATCAGTGAAGGTCAATGAAGATCAATCATCGAAGGTCAATGAAGATCAATCAGTGAAGGTCAATGAAGATCAATCAGTGAAGGTCAATGAAGATCAATCGGTGAAGGTCAATGAAGATCAATCGGTGTCAATCAGTGGAGGTCAATGAAGATCAATGAAGGTCAATCAGTGGAGAAATATTGAAAAGAAAGGAAAACATTTCCAATTGTGTTAGGAAATACTCTCCATAGACTTTGTACACAACCTCTGAAGTAGCGTCAGGATACTACATTCTTTGACTCCCCATAGACGTTGTACACAAGCGCTCAAGTACATGTAGCGTCAGGATACTAGATTCTTTGACTCTCCATAGACTTTGTACACAACCGCTGAAGTAGCGTCAGGATACTACATTCTTTGACTCTTCATAGACTTTGTACACAACCACTGAAGTAGCGTCGGGATACTACATTCTTTGACTCTTCATAGACTTTGTACACAACCACTGAAGTAGCGTCAGGATACTACATTCTTTGACTCCCCATAGACGTTGTACACAAGCGCTCAAGTACATGTAGCGTCGGGATACTACATTCTTTGACTCTCCATAGACTTTGTACACAACCGCTGAAGTAGCGTCAGGATACTACATTCTTTGACTCTCTATAGACTTTGTACACAACCGCTGAAGTAGCGTCAGGATACTACATTCTTTGACTCTTTATAGACTTTGTACACAACCACTGAAGTAGCGTCAGGATACTACATTCTTTGACTCTCCATAGACTTTGTACACAACCGCTGAAGTAGCGTCAGGATACTACATTCTTTGACTCTCCATAGACTTTGTACACAACCGCTGAAGTAGCGTCAGGATACTACATTCTTTGACTCTCCTTAGACTTTGTACACAACCGCTAAAGTAGCGTCAGGATACTACCGGTACATTCTTTGACTCTCCTTAGACTTTATACACAACCGCTGAAGTAGCGTCAGGATACTACATTCTTTCTCATATGTCTGTAATTTCTGGTTAATATTTTCAACTTTTTGGAAACATATATGTTATATAATCATAATCCCCATAATTGGGAAAGAAAAGCCGTGCGCAGTGATTTTATTTATACCCATCTTGATTGTGCTTTGAATCTTGAATGTTGATTTTCTCTATTTTTATTTTCTCTACAGTATGAACCAGAAAGAGAAGGCCTTGGCATCACTGCAAAGTGAAATCTCATCCAGAGACAAGGAATTGGAAACATTCAAGCAACAATTGGAGCAACAGAAACAACGAAATAATGTAAGTAGCTACATTCCAAAAAATATACATAAACAAAGTGGATGCAAACTTGGTGGATGAAGAACAATTTCATATCCTCAGCTCTGAATACACAGTGGGAAAGAACCAGTGGTTCAAGAAGTGTTGAGATTGTTCCTTCTTAAAGGTTCTATTATTTACCATGGCCCGAATGATTATGGCCAGGAACATTATGTTTGTGCCCTTGAGCAACTTGTAGCTGTAGCTGTTGGATTTGCTTAGATCCAGGAGGGATTTATGATGCACACGTATCCGCCGATAACGATGCTCGTGACGCTATACAATAATTACCCTGTTCAACCAATATCAGTGCTCAATTTGACCTTAACCCCTCACAGGTAGATTTTATGGGTTAGAGGTGGTTATGGTTTAATGTGTTTCTTTGTTGTCTGTTCAGTCTTTGGCTACTGATCACACTGCACTTAACCCTTTCTTGATAACGGCTGTCCTTGATAACGGCTGTCCTTGATAACGGCTGTCCTTGATAACGGCTGTCCTTGATAACGGCTGTCCTTGATAACGGCTGTCCTTGATAACGGCTGTCCTCGACATACCGGTAGGCTGTCCTCGACATGGGCTGTCCTGGACAGCGCCTGTCAAGGACAGCGCCTGTCAAGGACAGCGCCTGTCAAGGACAGCGCCTGTCAAGGACAGCGCCTGTCAAGGACAGCGCCTGTCAAGGACAGCGCCTGTCAAGGACAGCGCCTGTCAAGGACAGCGCCTGTCAAGGACAGCGCCTGTCAAGGACAGCGCCTGTCAAGGACAGCCTATGTCAAGGGACAGCGGCTGTCCTGGACAGCGCCTGTCCCTTGATAACGCCTGTCCCTTGATAACGCCTGTCCCTTGATAACGCCTGTCTTAGCATTAACAAAAAGATTAGTTTGGTGGTACAGGTACTGTACCTGTATGTATAACTAACATTCAGCTTAACCATAATGCCAGAGAATTGGATACATGTTTCCAAAGCCACACATTTCAGTGTAAACACGGTTTTCATTGGGACCATGCATATACTGTAGGACATCGTAACTACTCATCCAAATTGAAATACATTAGATACCGGTACATAGATTTCCTAGACAATTTTATACTCAATAATACATGGATTCTAACTAAAAAGCTCAACAATTATCGCTTAATTAGTACATCTACCCTACATATACGTGTACACCCAATCTGTGAGACATTCTGGCAAAATGAGACGGAACTGGGCACAGGCCGAAATTGAGAAAAATGCAACAACAACAAATGAATACTGGGGTGATTTTTTTTTCTTCAATTTTTCAATTTAGTCATTTGTAATCTTTGTTCTGTCTGCTACAAAGTTATACATGTACTATAAAATACGTGGAATAAAAGTGTATTTAAAGGTAGGATACACCAATAGTAATTGCTTGAATTATCATGAATGGGTGGATTTGTAGTAAATATCGTTTAACTGACTGACCTATCCAAAGTTTTACAATCATGGATGCCGTGAAAAAAAGCAAGAAAAACAGCGTTCATTTTTAACCGACGTCTGGCAGTTTTTGTTGTTTTAGCGATTGCCAAAAAAAAGTAAATTACAGGGTATCTAGCGCAATCATTTTGCTGGGTGCTTAGAATCCTTATTTACTTTCAAATACATGTAAAGTAAAATATTTCCTAATAATTCGGTAGTAAAAAAAATCAGTAAACGAAGCATTTTATGTATCCATCCAAATGAGCAGAAACTTCAGGAGAAAAATTGGAAGGCCATGGAAGCCCTCACGGCGGCCGAAAAAACGAGTCAGGACAAAGTGGCCGAGGCGTTGGCGAAAGAGAAGGTTAGATGATCTCTCATGTAAACAAGACTGTACAATGTATGTGGCATGCTGTACCTTGCTACCTTGCGTCTATTAGTTCCTTGCTTCTCGGTTCTTTGCATCCAATGCTTGCTACTCCAATCTTTCTAAGCTTTATAATTTTCTCTTGATTTGTTTTATTTTGAAAGAGTCTTCAAGAAGTTGCTCTTTGGAGCCTGGAGGTAATGCTCAGGTCATATTCTAGGGTTGATGAGGATGTACTAATGCCGACATGGTCACATGGTTCCTTGAAATTGTTTACTAGACAATAGGAAGTTACTCATTGGTGCTCACTTGGATAATTTGCACCATGAAATACTACTGTACATGTACCGAAATAGCAAAAACAACTTAAAACGGTAAAGCAATAAATGTGGTAGTTTGGTTTCATCCTGTATGTTTTGATTGTTCAATGGTTTTTGGTTTTTTTTATTTTTTTTTACTGACTTTACGATTTTTTTACTTTTGGTTTACTCGGAATCACCTCTCGGAATCCACATGCATTCATCAGTTGAGTCATCCTCTAAAACCCCAAACATAAATACATTTTCCAAAGTTGTCCAAATTAATCCCTGGTAGTTATGTACAAACTAATTCTCATGACATTATGATAGCACTTGAATGCCATCTTTTCTAATAAAATAAAATAACTGCACTTCACATTTACTGTTCTACAGTACAACCACACGTTTCAAATCAAATCAAATGCTTATACAGAATGAAATAAGTGTCTGGTTTTTTACTCTATAATAAAATTGTAAATGCAGTTTGTAAAATGTGTAATGTAATTTTGTGCTTGTCTGTGATTTTGCACGAGTCAAATGCCAATTCTAACAATACATGTGCTAATTTGGTACTGGTATTTCATCTTTACTGATTGTCTTTTATAAACCCTGACTAATTTTCATTTTGTGTGTGCAGTGTGTTTACTATGATTGGGGAATGTGACACTTATTTTACTATCAAAATATATCTCCACGATCAAATTATGGTGCAAGAAATTTAATAAAACGTACATGTCTGAAGGTACATTTATTCTACAAGTAACTTAAAAAAACAGCTTTTTCTCACTTGCTGTTTCTGACCAGTTCGTGCCGGAGGACGTACATTTTGGTATACACGCAAAGTTTCCCCCAGATTCAAAACAAATAACGCATTAACACGTCACGAGCAAGGCCGGAAATGTCTGTCAGCAGCGAGCAAGGCCGGAAATGCGTGGGTGTGCTTCCCGGTATCATTGGCCTGAACTCGGCTTGGTGATGTTAAAATAATCCCGGCGCAAACTGGTTAAAGAAAGGACCTATTCAGTTATCACATGCTCACATTATATTGAAAGCAGGGTGTAAATAGTGACTCTTCAATCAAAGATTTCAATATATATTTTTGTGACCGAATTCACTTATTTCTTCTGCAACCAAATTAAATTACACTGAAGTACGAGTACATGGTAACCTTCCCAAATCCTCCAAAATCCTTCACTCAAGCGTGGGGTTTTAAAGGATCAAGGAGAATGGGTTAAGGTTTTGGAGAATGGGTTAAGGTTTAGACTGTAGATGTGGCTTGTGAATGCTTTAAGCCATACCTGTACATACATTTATAGGTCTCTAAAATCATCCACATTGCATCAACACAGACATGTATCATTTCAAAATAGATTTTGGAGCATTTTGCAGGATTCAGGCATTGATAATGGTTACAATAAACACATTTCGAGAAATAATAGAGGATCTTGGAGGAACGAGGCTGTATCCTAGCAACAATGCCCAGGGGGTTTGATAATAATCCTTGGTACATGTACATGTTGATCGTCTTACTGGTACAATTACAGTACATGTACAGTACATATGTACCATTATCAGCATGTGAAAGCAAGTCATTGTACACTTTTTACAAACACACACTTATGCAGCTGTGATGAATACTTACATTTTTCTGCAATTTCAGCAACATGGCTAAAGTCTTTGAATATCCACTTAATTATTTATGCAAAACAAGTCTGCATCTTCACCTCGAGATTCTGTCCATTCAGCATCTGTTGGTACATGTACATGTACATATGTAACAAATACACGGCAGCCAAGTTGACCAATCAGCAGCTGTGTTTATATTTCTGCTCGAAATGGTGTCAGTCGACTACGATTGGCAGGCACACGAGGTTCTAGCCACGGTGGGCGGCGCCGGGCGGTACTGTCCGGCACTGCAAATTTCCGCCCGGCACTTGGGTTCAAATTGGCTGTGCTGCCCGGCACCAAAAAAAAAACAAAAAAAAATGGGCACAAAAGAGAGGAGATCATACAAAGTCACGTTAATTATGTTCATGTAGTAATTTATTTTATTAACTTACCGGTAGATAGACTTTCACAAAAACATGCAAAAATTAACTGGACCCCCGGCCGTGAGGCGCGAGAGCTCCGCTTGCAACGTTTTGCAATCTGATAATTTACCCGGCACTAAAAAGGTCCTAGCTAGAACCCTGCAGGCACATACAAATAACATGTACATGTATATATCCGATGTTATATCTGGTACGGCTGTAGAATGTTTAATACCTAGACTACAACAATCCACGATTAAAGAGCACCTCTAAGTAAAACAAGTTTTCTCTGATTTTACATTTTGAAATAAATATGGAAGTATCCCAACCGAATGCAATATCAATGGGATTTATAGCCCGCCTAAAAATAGTCTAAAAGAACGTTTTTTCGGTTCATGCCAAGACGCGAATTCTTAAAAACGTAAAGGTCACGCTTTTGTTTACCCGCGTCATTGAGGGGAAAACAAGGAAATTGAGGAGAAACCCAAATGCACATGCACGCACAACACACGCATGTTGTACGTTGCCCGGCCCTAGCTGCACACAACTTTCCATTCTTTGACGTGCACGGGGAGGCCAATTCACTCAAGAATACAAGCCAGGGAACAGTAAGAAAACAACTTTGTCTTGGTACTCACGAATTTATAATTCTCACCGAGGATTTGTAGGTACAAAAGCCTTCATTTCACTTTGAATGAAAGTCGAACACGAGCTTTGTTATACTCTACAACTTACAAGTACAAATCTAAGCGGGGTCAACGTGCGTATTTGCCCATGTCACCGTACCAGCGCATCGTGTACCCACCACGTGCAAACCACAAAACGAATCGCATGCGTGTTGCTGCTACCGGCCGGCCCCACGCATGATCGTCCGCCTGGTTACAACACATTATTGACGTTAGCGTCGGAATATACTTATGGCAGAATCGTACAATTCCTGGGAAGATTTGAGCGAGTATTCGGAAGAATTCAATGACGAAGATTCCCAAGGCAATGCACTGGACTCGGCAAGGAGACCTGGAGGTTTTTTCCCCTCCAGGTCCATAGTCCGATCGCGACGATGTATCACTAACTAAAGGACCCTGGCACCGATCGTTCGCGGTGCGCAACCCGAGGCCCCCGTTGACGACGGGGCGCGTGGTGGGGAAAATCTCGCTGAACAGAAAGGCAACCAGGATCGGTTTTTACACACAAACTGGTAACACATAATTTAGATGAATATACATTGTATCATGATGCCACTTTAATAGTTATCTCAGTGAATACAAGTCATTGCAAAAGTGTTGGAAAAACATGAACCACTGCAGAGAAGCGACCACTTGGACAACTTAAAAATCCGACCTTGTGTACATGTACGTGCACGGTTTACAAATCGGACCCACTCTTTTCGTGTCTGAACATTCTCCTTTGGAAACCTCAGAAAATTTTCTTCAGGGTTTTTAAGACAATTCCTCAAACATTTACCTACCACACAGGACTTCAGCATTTTGAAAAAATCTAACAAAATACGAACTAATGTCGAGAAAAACATTGAGAAAAGAAGGCCCTGCAAGCAACACAATCGCACGCGGTACACGCACGGTGTGGCGGTGGCATGCATGGCCTTGCGATCGCATACTAGCTGAATAACACGATGACGTTTCGGGGTCATGTTAATCTCATTTGCATACATTAAACATGGCTGTCGTTTTCTCAAAAATAGAGCAGAATCGTGTTGGGAACACCGAATTGAACTTTGTTTTTGATACACTAAAGTAAACCCCATGGAGTAAAATTATATACTAACGGTAAGATTGGTATATACTCTGTCATAAAATGAACCAAATACCCAAACTACAAAATTGTTAGAGGTGCTCTTTAAGAGACATAATTTGAGTTTTAAATGATGGAAAACAAAGCCCTGCATCTGTTAGACTAACTGGTTAATCTTGAAAATGAAATACCGGTAAGTCTTACAAAGAAACTGGGTTTTGTTTGTTTGTTTTTTGTTTTTACTTTAACTTGAAGCTGAAGTAAAAAAATCCTCTTTGTTTGTCTTGACTAGGAGGATCTGGATGCTTGTTTATACAAGGAGCAGGAAGCATCTAAGGGTTTATTGATGAAGATATTCCCAGACATCAATGTGGATGTTAATCTGGTAAGTATCATTGCTTCACTTCATGTGGCCTAGTATCATGGACCTAGTGACGTACAATGCTAAGCAAACTTCTGTGCTAACAGAAATATCTCCACTATCAACTATTGTGTGTCTTCAAATGCTGTAGAAACTGCACTGTAAAAAAAAGGGTTTCATTTGAAACTACATATATACTCAAGGCATCAAACAAACTCTAGCAATTTCATAGTATTACTGTACTCATCAATGCATCAATCAGACTCATAGCAATTTCATAGTATTACTGTTAACGTCCGTCGATATATCGATATTACTCAAATACCCGATACTATTTTGACATCGATATCGCCGATGTCACTTTTTTAATCATATCGAAATATCGACATTGCGATATATCGAAAATTTTGATGTATCTAAATTTTGATGTTCCTAAATGATATCGAAAACACCGAAAGATTGTCAGATTATCCAGAAAATCTCAGGCTTTAGTATATTAGAAAAGCTGCCGTCTTTATTTGTAGCTTAAAATATTTGAGTAGGCCTATTAAATAAAATACGTTTGACGACCAACTGCGGTTGTGAAGTTGTTCTTTGTGTTTCACCCGCGGCCCGTCTCTATAGTTCACAACCGCTTGCAAAGTAAAATCTCAAAAGAAACCGGCCATGCCGCCCCAGCCTATCGGTTGTTCGGGACGTAACCCTCCCTTGATCTGATAACATTTTGGGGTGGCCAATCACGAGTCGGGAATTGCGGGGAGCGTTCTCTGCACCCTGCTATTGACCTAGCAAGCCAGTCTGGATTCCAAGACCGAGCTGTTCATTTGGGGCGCGCCGTCCGTTATCTGGGCTTATTGAGGGCACCCTTATAAATTATTATTATTTTAAAAACTGACATCGACGGACGTTAACTACTGTACTCAAGGCATCAATCAGACTCTAGCAATTTTATAGTATTTTTACAAGAGGCAGGGTTGCAATATTAATATTCTGAGCACATGCCTATATTTGTATGGATCTGCATCTACCTTGTGATTTGTCATAAGTGGCTGGTCAACCAATCATAATTCGGTGTTGCTTACAAATCATTTCTCTATTGACAACTTTTCTTTTCAGGGTCATGAAGATTGGCAGTCCCAATTTGAGAAGAATGCCTTGAATTATCTTGCCGTACAAAAAGCTTCCTCAGGATTAGAGGTAAAACAAAGTTTTGAGATGCACTTACCAGTCATAGACTGTAGACCCATACTTGTTAGGGGAAACAAATGTACAATGTACCATAGCTTCTACAAAGTACATGCTTTTATGGATTTTGATGTAGCTCACAGTCACCCTTGGGTGGGAAGACAATTCTTGTTCATTGTTCAAACATGCTTCAAATTTCTTTGTCTGCAGAATTTGATGGATTTTAATCTAACTTGGGTGGAGTGATCCTTGGGTGGAGGTTTATCACAATTCTTTTCAAATAATACATGTAGGTCCAAGGTCATCTAGGGGTTTATGTGAAGTCCTCTAAAAAATGACCTTTTCAAGACCACAAAACGTGCAGAGATTGATCGCGGGAAAAAACAACACAGGTACCGGTACTTGTGCACATTGGCTGGTAGATCTTAGTGATCCATCCTTAGTGATGTTTACGTCTTGTGAAGTAGTATTGATAGTTTTGTTTGTTTCTTGTCCTAGGTCGCTGAGTTGTCTTCCACCATGTCCAATTTGGAAGAAGAAAAGAAGCAATTAGTCAATCAATGTCAACACTTCAAGTCAGTGCTTAGTGATACAGTAAGCAAACAAGACTTCTTTTTTTGTTGGGGGGGGGGGGATCAGAAGCACAACTTTGTGTATTTAAAGTAGATGAAATGATTCAGATTTGTTTATTTAATGTTCATCAGAATCTCGGAGTGATTTTCTATTTCTATCTATTAATGGCGTCCACAGGAAGGAATCTTAAATAAACTTCAAAGCAGCGTAGAATCTGAGGAGAAGAAATGGCAGGATAAGATGTCAATAAAGGATACAGCATTGGCACAGGTAGGTCAAAGGTCAATTAGACCAAAGTCAGTGAGGTCAACGGTCTATGAGGTCAAGGACTGTAGTCGTAAAGTTATATTATCGTCTCCTGACAATAGGCAGAGCATACTGTCCGTAACATTGAGTTCCCTCCGGTTCTTTTTACAACCACACATCTCACCTAAAAGAAAATTACCACATGGTGCTATCACAAACTACTTATCTTTAGTTTTCTATTGTTTTTAATTGCACGGGACACTGTTGTAATTTGGAAAAAGTGAAGTAGCAGAAAGAAGACATGTAGTCAATCGTGTACATAAATTGAATGGAACATTCACCGATGTCCAACGCAAATTACCGGTGAAAAATATCCACATTAAATGTTAACAAAGATCAGTTATTGCATTTCACATTACCAGAAATAGTATCAATAAATATACCAATAACATCAGTGATTACGACATATTTGTTATTTTCTCATATTGACAGGCTAAAAAAGACATAGCATCACTACAGGACCAAACAAAGCAGTTAGATCAACTTAAACAGGTAGTCCGTTTTGATCATGCACATGTAATAGATTCAGGAATAACAATGTAAAAAGTGATATAACAGACTCATAATAATGCAAAACTATTGTAACCAGTTCGCACCGGAATTATTTTGACATTGGCCGGGCCCAGGCATGGGATTGTTTTTCATGAAGCTCGATCTGAGACTGGTTCAGGCCGGCATCGTGGGTAGCACATCATAATATTTCCAGCCTCGCTCGCTGCGATTTACTTCTGGGTGGGGAGAGAAGCAATGTGTGACAAATTGACTTGCCCAAGGGCACACGCATCATAACCCATGGTTTAACTCAAATTCAGCGAATTCACTGCATGCTCCAGACCACAAGGCCACAGCACTCCACATAAAAAATCTAGTTCTTTACAAATTACAAAACATTCTTTGTCTGTCTATCCCAGGCATCTGAGGGAAGTAAGAGACTATCCAATGAGCTAGAAGCAGCTCGTACCAGCTTGAGTCAGATGGAGAAGGAACGCTCAGCCTCAGCGACTGAGTATGAGTCTACTTGCCGTGAGTTGAAGGATCTACAGAATCAACTCCGACAATTGATGGAGGAGTTGAATACAGCAAATCAAAGAGCAGAGAATAGCGTAGATGTCTCAGAAATGCAGAAGGTATACACATGTCATGAGTCTGTCTGTTAGCATTGAGTATCACATGCAGAGACAGATAATAGCGTAGATGTCACAGAAATGCAGAAGGTATACACATGTCATGAGTCTGTCTGTTAGCATTGAGTATCACATGCAGAGACAGATAATAGCGTAGATGTCACAGAAATGCAGAAGGTATACACATGTCATGAGTCTGTCTGTAAGCATTGAGTATCACATGCAGAGACAGAGAATAGCGTAGATGTCTCAGAAATGCAGAAGGTATACACATGTCATGAGTCTGTCTGTTAGCATTGAGTATCACATGCAGAGACAGAGAATAGCGTATATGTCACAGAAATGCAGAAGGTATACACATGTCATGAGTCTGTCTGTTAGCATTGAGTATCACATGCAGAGACAGAGAATAGCGTAGATGTCACAGAAATGCAGAAGGTATACACATGTCATGAGTCTGTCTGTTAGCATTGAGTATCACATGCAGAGACAGAGAATAGCGTATATGTCACAGAAATGCAGAAGGTATACACATGTCATGAGTCTGTCTGTTAGCATTGAGTATCACATGCAGAGACAGAGAATAGCGTAGATGTCACAGAAATGCAGAAGGTATACACATGTCATGAGTCTGTCTGTAAGCATTGAGTATCACATGCAGAGACAGAGAATAGCGTAGATGTCTCAGAAATGCAGAAGGTATACACATGTCATGAGTCTGTCTGTTAGCATTGAGTATCACATGCAGAGACAGAGAATAGCGTATATGTCACAGAAATGCAGAAGGTATACACATGTCATGAGTCTGTCTGTAAGCATTGAGTATCACATGCAGAGACAGAGAATAGCGTAGATGTCTCAGAAATGCAGAAGGTATACACATGTCATGAGTCTGTCTGTAAGCATTAACCAGTTCGCGCCGGGATTATTTTAACATCGCCGAGCCGACGGGCGGGATTATTTTTAACGAAACTCGATCCGAAGCGTGTTCAGGCCTATAGTGCTGGGTAGCACACCCACGCATTTCCGGCCTTGCGCGCTGCTGACATATATTTCCGAACTTGAACTTGGCGTATATATTCGTCATCCGTTTTGAATTTGGGGAAATTTTTGCGTTTATATTCGTCATCCGGCGCGAACTGGTTAAGTATCACATGCAGAGACAGAGAATAGCGTAGATGTCTCAGAAATGCAGAAGGTATACACATGTCATGAGTCTGTCTGTTAGCATTGAGTATCACATGCAGAGACAGAGAATAGCGTAGATGTCTCAGAAATGCAGAAGGTATACACATGTCATGAGTCTGTCTGTTAGCATTGAGTATCACATGCAGAGACAGAGAATAGCGTAGATGTCTCAGAAATGCAGAAGGTATACACATGTCATGAGTCTGTCTGTTAGCATTGAGTATCACATGCAGAGACAGAGAATAGCGTAGATGTCACAGAAATGCAGAAGGTATACACATGTCATGAGTCTGTCTGTTAGCATTGAGTATCACATGCAGAGACTGAGAATAGCGTAGATGTCTCAGAAATGCAGAAGGTATACACATGTCATGAGTCTGTCTGTTAGCATTGAGTATCACATGCAGAGACTGAGAATAGCGTAGATGTCTCAGAAATGCAGAAGGTATACACATGTCATGAGTCTGTCTGTTAGCATTGAGTATCACATGCAGAGACAGAGAATAGCGTAGATGTCTCAGAAATGCAGAAGGTATACACATGTCATGAGTCTGTCTGTTAGCATTGAGTATCACATGCAGAGACAGAGAATAGCGTAGATGTCTCAGAAATGCAGAAGGTATACACATGTCATGAGTCTGTCTGTAAGCATTGAGTATCACATGCAGAGACAGAGAATAGCGTAGATGTCTCAGAAATGCAGAAGGTATACACATGTCATGAGTCTGTCTGTAAGCATTGAGTATCACATGCAGAGACAGAGAATAGCGTAGATGTCTCAGAAATGCAGAAGGTATACACATGTCATGAGTCTGTCTGTAAGCATTGAGTATCACATGCAGAGACAGAGAATAGCGTAGATGTCTCAGAAATGCAGAAGGTATACACATGTCATGAGTCTGTCTGTAAGCATTGAGTATCACATGCAGAGACAGAGAATAGCGTAGATGTCACAGAAATGCAGAAGGTATACACATGTCATGAGTCTGTCTGTAAGCATTGAGTATCACATGCAGAGACAGAGAATAGCGTAGATGTCTCAGAAATGCAGAAGGTATACACATGTCATGAGTCTGTCTGTTAGCATTGAGTATCACATGCAGAGACAGAGAATAGCGTAGATGTCTCAGAAATGCAGAAGGTATACACATGTCATGAGTCTGTCTGTAAGCATTGAGTATCACATGCAGAGACAGAGAATAGCGTAGATGTCACAGAAATGCAGAAGGTATACACATGTCATGAGTCTGTCTGTTAGCATTGAGTATCACATGCAGAGACAGAGAATAGCGTAGATGTCACAGAAATGCAGAAGGTATACACATGTCATGAGTCTGTCTGTTAGCATTGAGTATCACATGCAGAGACAGAGAATAGCGTAGATGTCTCAGAAATGCAGAAGGTATACACATGTCATGAGTCTGTCTGTTAGCATTGAGTATCACATGCAGAGACAGAGAATAGCGTAGATGTCTCAGAAATGCAGAAGGTATACACATGTCATGAGTCTGTCTGTTAGCATTGAGTATCACATGCAGAGACAGAGAATAGCGTAGATGTCACAGAAATGCAGAAGGTATACACATGTCATGAGTCTGTCTGTTAGCATTGAGTATCACATGCAGAGACTGAGAATAGCGTAGATGTCTCAGAAATGCAGAAGGTATACACATGTCATGAGTCTGTCTGTTAGCATTGAGTATCACATGCAGAGACAGAGAATAGCGTAGATGTCTCAGAAATGCAGAAGGTATACACATGTCATGAGTCTGTCTGTTAGCATTGAGTATCACATGCAGAGACAGAGAATAGCGTAGATGTCACAGAAATGCAGAAGGTATACACATGTCATGAGTCTGTCTGTTAGCATTGAGTATCACATGCAGAGACTGAGAATAGCGTAGATGTCTCAGAAATGCAGAAGGTATACACATGTCATGAGTCTGTCTGTTAGCATTGAGTATCACATGCAGAGACAGAGAATAGCGTAGATGTCTCAGAAATGCAGAAGGTATACACATGTCATGAGTCTGTCTGTTAGCATTGAGTATCACATGCAGAGACAGAGAATAGCGTAGATGTCTCAGAAATGCAGAAGGTATACACATGTCATGAGTCTGTCTGTTAGCATTGAGTATCACATGCAGAGACAGAGAATAGCGTAGATGTCACAGAAATGCAGAAGGTATACACATGTCATGAGTCTGTCTGTTAGCATTGAGTATCACATGCAGAGACAGAGAATAGCGTAGATGTCACAGAAATGCAGAAGGTATACACATGTCATGAGTCTGTCTGTTAGCATTGAGTATCACATGCAGAGACAGAGAATAGCGTAGATGTCTCAGAAATGCAGAAGGTATACACATGTCATGAGTCTGTCTGTTAGCATTGAGTATCACATGCAGAGACAGAGAATAGCGTAGATGTCTCAGAAATGCAGAAGGTATACACATGTCATGAGTCTGTCTGTTAGCATTGAGTATCACATGCAGAGACAGAGAATAGCGTAGATGTCACAGAAATGCAGAAGGTATACACATGTCATGAGTCTGTCTGTTAGCATTGAGTATCACATGCAGAGACTGAGAATAGCGTAGATGTCTCAGAAATGCAGAAGGTATACACATGTCATGAGTCTGTCTGTTAGCATTGAGTATCACATGCAGAGACAGAGAATAGCGTAGATGTCTCAGAAATGCAGAAGGTATACACATGTCATGAGTCTGTCTGTTAGCATTGAGTATCACATGCAGAGACAGAGAATAGCGTAGATGTCACAGAAATGCAGAAGGTATACACATGTCATGAGTCTGTCTGTTAGCATTGAGTATCACATGCAGAGACTGAGAATAGCGTAGATGTCTCAGAAATGCAGAAGGTATACACATGTCATGAGTCTGTCTGTTAGCATTGAGTATCACATGCAGAGACAGAGAATAGCGTAGATGTCTCAGAAATGCAGAAGGTATACACATGTCATGAGTCTGTCTGTTAGCATTGAGTATCACATGCAGAGACAGAGAATAGCGTAGATGTCTCAGAAATGCAGAAGGTATACACATGTCATGAGTCTGTCTGTTAGCATTGAGTATCACATGCAGAGACAGAGAATAGCGTAGATGTCACAGAAATGCAGAAGGTATACACATGTCATGAGTCTGTCTGTTAGCATTGAGTATCACATGCAGAGACAGAGAATAGCGTAGATGTCACAGAAATGCAGAAGGTATACACATGTCATGAGTCTGTCTGTTAGCATTGAGTATCACATGCAGAGACAGAGAATAGCGTAGATGTCTCAGAAATGCAGAAGGTATACACATGTCATGAGTCTGTCTGTTAGCATTGAGTATCACATGCAGAGACAGAGAATAGCGTAGATGTTTCGGAAATGCAGATGATATACACATGTTATGTGTATACCAAAAATAACCCAAATAAAAAAACGAAACGCAAAATACACGTGGTATGTTGACTTGTTTACAGATTCAGATTAGTCAAATTTATGTGTTGGTAGCATTTATGTGTTGGTACATTGTAATTCTTTACATACCACGGGATGGTAAGTTAAACAGGCGGTTGGACGTTGCTTGATCAATTGATATTCATGCGATACTGGAATAAGTTCAGGCACAAAACAGACAAATTTCATGAAATTTAGGATGATTTGTCTGAGCCAGACATTCGATTTACTTTCGCGTTACATTCGATTTACTTTCGCGTTCGGTTCCATTTTTGTCGGTTCAGGTCGGGTTTTTCTCTGAATTTTTGTTGGGTCGGGTCAGGTCGGGTCGGGTCGAGTCGGGTACTCGGGTTGGAGAGTTCAGATCTGGTTCAGTTTCGGTTTGAATTGTTAACGTTTTGGGACGGTTTGGCCTAGTCAACGCAATCTGATACACATCATTAGTGGAAACCCTGATAAAGATTTGCTTCAGTTGAAGTTACTGGTACTTTTGTTCTGATCCTTTCTTTAAGAATTAGGAATGCATCTTGTTGCATTGAAAATGAAGCATCCAACAATCTGCATGTCCACGGTTGAAATCAAAAACAAAATGTTTGAATTATTTTGGGTTTTTATGTTCAAATTTTGATGGGAGTATGAATGTTGTCTTGACACCTTTGCATATTAACCCCTGCAATTGACAAGAAGTGATTACTTCTACTATCTCCAAACCCCTGCATCCCCAGCTCTATTCATCTTGCTCTCATGTCGGTTGTAGGTTCAGGTAGGGTTGCAATTATGAAGATACTTTTCTGGAAATTAGGGAAATATAAGAATATTAGTCAATGAGATTATTACAAGGGTTGTCATCAGACAGAAGATGGTAATTTTGTCTTTATTTTAGTACAATTTTGCAAAGACGGATTTGTAATTTGTGTAATAATTGCTCACAATTACCTTGATGCATGTGGAAGTTTAACAGATTTTGCACTACTCTGATATTTTTGCAACCCTATATACCTACATGTACATATATGTCATGATTTAGTTATCCTTGAATGCTAGGTGAAAGACATCTTAGCTGCTGAACAAGTAAAGAGTCAGAAACTATTGGCTGATCTCGAGGAGGCTAACCGAAGCAAAGACCAACTCCACGAAGCTTCCTCATCCAGTCAGGACATCTTACAACAAGAACTGCAGACGCTGCACTCTTCCTCCAGACAACTCCAGGCAGAACTAGCTAGTACAAAGGAGGATCTAAAATCAGCTTCAAAGAAGCTAGCCCAGTCTTCAACGCATCTCCAGACCACCCAGCAAGGTCTAGTTCAGTCTCAGTCTGAGCTACAGCAGCTCAAGCAAACCATCTCCAGGTTTGAAGAGACTGCAGAAGCCGCTACTAAAGCAAAGCAAGAGACTGAGCAGAGCCTGGCTGCCATCAAAACAGACCTTCAGTCGACAATGAGAGGGAAACAAGAAACTGAGCAAAGCCTTGCCTCTCTGAGAGAGGAGCTGGATATTGCCACCAAGAAGAAAGAAGAAACAGAACAGAATCTTGCTGTTTTAAGAGAGGAGCTGGATGCTGCCACCAAAAAGAAAGAAGAAACAGATCAGAGTTTTGCTGCTTTGAGAGAGGAGCTGGATGCTGCCACCAAAAAGAAAGAAGAAACAGATCAGAGTTTTGCTGCTTTGAGAGAGGAGCTGGATGCTGCCACCAAAAAGAAAGAAGAAACCGATCAGAGTTTTGCAGCTTTGAGAGAAGAGCTGGATGCTGCCACAAAAAAAATAGAAGAAACAGATCAGAGTCTTGCTGCTTTGAGAGAGGAGTTAGAAGCGTCCAAGAAGGACCAACAAGAAGCCTTAGAGAGAGACTCCAAGAAACTCCAAGAGAGTCAAGAATCCACCAAGGGTCTCCAGGAAGTACGAGTTTAAATCTTATCAATGTTTGGTGTTTTTTTGCAGACTGGAAGAAGATAAATCACCTTGGCTCACAAGCTTTGATTTGATCGCAGTAATCTTCATTCTAACCCCAACCCATCCACTAATATCTCACGATTATTGTTTTCACAATCTTCTTTGTCTTATAAAAGGAGCGTATCAAGCCCATTCTATTCATTTTCTTTGTAAACTCTTAATGAATTCAGCTGATCTATGAAAGAATCAAAGCTTCTGGCTTTCAGATCTTTTTCCAGTCAACGGATAAGTCAGTGTGTATCATCTGCTTTGCTTTGAGCAAAAGTTGAAGACTTCTCGCATCTGCACAACAGTTTCTGTTTTTGTGCACTTCATTCACTGTATTTCTTTACCATCATGTCTGTAGAATTTGTTTCTGCTTTCCTTGTTTTGTTGTTGTTTTTTACCCTTTTCTGTACTTTTGTTTTGTTAACCTTATTTTACTATCTTGTTTCATTTGATATACACATACACAGAGTTGTATTTGAGCCCAGGCAAGTCACTGCAATTCCCTTCAAGTCACTGCAAGTCTTTTCAAGTCACTGCAAGTCCATCACAAGACCTTAAGTTTCAAATCAGGTCCCTAGCTGTTCAAATGAACTGTTAACAAAGGCATTCCTTTGTCATTGTTCAACCAGTTACTTGAGGCTGGTTTTATGAAAGGGCTTGTGACTGGACTTGCAGGGACTCGAATACAACTCTGCACATACCTTCCATGACCACTTGTAGCCGTGTGAAAATAGTGCGCCTATCAAAGTGATTCCTGTTTATACTAAGCAACAGAATCACTAAACCACCTATATTTATTGTGTAAAGTTGCTTATGGGGTAAGCGTGCAAAGAGCGAATACCACTAAAGGGTCTCTAACCTCCTGACACCAACTGCAATTCACTCTTTGCAGAGTCTTCAAGCTTGCGAGGAGGGCCTCGATCTGGCAGTAGC
Source organism: Crossaster papposus (assembly GCA_037893245.1). NCBI lineage: Eukaryota > Metazoa > Echinodermata > Asteroidea > Velatida > Solasteridae > Crossaster > Crossaster papposus. The sequence goes on along the minus strand of JBAIAA010001031.1, from coordinate 127,741 downwards.
CACAATACTAAGCAACAGACACTGGAATCACTGAACCCCCTATATGTATTGTGTCAAGTTGCTAGTTCAAGGCCCTCTATGCTTATGGTGGAAGCGTGCAAAGGGTGAATACCACTAAAGGGTCTCCAACGTCCTGAAGCCAACTGCAATTCGCTCTTTGCACAGTCTTCAAGCTTGCGAAGAGGGCCTCGATCTGGCAGTAGCCACAATACTAAGCAACAGACACTGGAATCACTGAACCCCCTATATTTATTGCGTCAAGTTGCTAGTTCAAGGCTCTCTATGCTTATGGTAGAAGCGTGCAAAGGGTGAATACCACTAAAGGGTCTCCAACGTCCTGAAGCCAACTGCAATTCACTCTTTGCAGAGTCTTCAAGCTTGCGAGGAGGGCCTCGATCTGGCAGTAGCCACAATACTAAGCAACAGACACTGGAATCACTGAACCCCCTATATGTATTGTGTCAAGTTGCTAGTTCAAGGCCCTCTATGCTTATGGTGGAAGCGTGCAAAGGGTGAATACCACTAAAGGGTCTCCAACGTCCTGAAGCCAACTGCAATTCGCTCTTTGCACAGTCTTCAAGCTTGCGAAGAGGGCCTCGATCTGGCAGTAGCCACAATACTAAGCAACAGACACTGGAATCACTGAACCCCCTATATTTATTGCGTCAAGTTGCTAGTTCAAGGCTCTCTATGCTTATGGTAGAAGCGTGCAAAGGGTGAATACCACTAAAGGGTCTCTAACGTCCTGACGCCAACTGCAATTCACTCTTTGCACAGTCTTCAAGCTTGCGAGGAGGGCCTCGATCTGGCAGCAGCCACAATACTAAGCAACAGACACAGGAATCACTGAACCGCCTATATTTATTGCGTCAAGTTGCTAGTTCAAGACTCTCTATGCTTATGGGGCAAGTGTGCAAAGGGTGAATACCACTAAAGGGCCTCCAACGTCCTGACGCCAACTGCAATTCACTCTTTGCACAGTCTTTAAGCTTGCGAGGAGGGCCTCGATCTGGCAGCAGCCACAATACTAAGCAACAGACACAGGAATCACTGAACCGCCTATATTTATTGCGTCAAGTTGCTAGTTCAAGGCTCTCTATGCTTATGGTGGAAGTGTGCAAAGGGTGAATACCACTAAAGGGCCTCCAACGTCCTGACGCCAACTGCAATTCACTCTTTGCACAGTCTTCAAGCTTGCGAAGAGGGCCTCGATCTGGCAGCAACCACAATACTAAGCAACAGACACAGGAATCACTGAACCGCCTTTATTTATTGCGTCACGTTGCTAGTTCAAGGCTCTCTATGCTTATGGTTGAAGCGTGCAAAGGGTGAATACCACTAAAGGGTCTCTAACGTCCTGAAGCCAACTGCAATTCGCTCTTTGCACAGTCTTTAAGCTTGCGAGGAGGGCCTCGATCTGGCAGCAGCCACAATACTAAGCAACAGACACTGGAATCACTGAACCGCCTATATTTATTGAGCCAAGTTGCTAGTTCAAGGCTCTCTATGCTTATGGTAGAAGCGTGCAAAGGGTGAATACCACTAAAGGGTCTCCAACGTCCTGAAGCCAACTGCAATTCGCTCTTTGCACAGTCTTCAAGCTTGCGAAGAGGGCCTCGATCTGGCAGCAGCCACAATAAAGCAACAGACATGGGAATTACTGAACACGGAATCACTGAACTGCCTATATTTAAGTTGCTATATTCAAGGCTCTCTATGCTTATGGCGGAAGTGTGCAAAGCTTGAATAGCATGCGTAGGTTGAATAGCATGCATACATGTAGGTTGAATAGCATGAATGTACTCAGTATGCTACTGCTGCACAGCATCAGTTTGAATGAGTGAATTTTGTTGCAATATGCCACTCTTTACAGAAATGTGCATGTGTTTTTGTTGGTTTTAGTTCTTTTAATCCGCTATCATGTTTTCACTTATCATTTGCTAACCGAGTTTCCGTTTTAAAAATTCATGAATAGTGCTTAAAAAATGCTTACAAATTGGTATGTTATCATTCCATTGTTAATTATTTGTGGTGATGGTAATAAATCCAGTCAAGAATTAACAATAATTTGAATACACAACATACCATCTGTGGAATATGCAATAATGCGTTTTTCACACAGATGTTTGCCTGTTTGAAAACCTCATTACTGCAGTTGGTATGTTTTGTGTATTAAAAAATAGAAACAATTATAGATGACTGTGGAGATAAAAAACTTCTAATGAATTAGACAGTCATCAGATAAATGCTGTTTAGTCTTCAACTAAAGATTTGCATATGTGACCTGTTCCAATAAAACCCAGACAAAGTCGCACTGCGTTTTATTACAATGTTCTTGTCATTTTGGGGTGGATTTTACCATTTTGAGTTTTTTTAGTTTTTCTGAATCACAAATTATTAATCTACTATGGGAAGTCAGGTTGGCGTAGCGGTTCTTTCCTCGCCTTCCACCACTATGACCCGGGTTCGAACCCCGCCTGGGCCAATATGTGGATTGGGTTTTCAGTCCCTCCCCGACTCCGTGGGTTTTCCTCCCACCTCTAAAACTGTACCTTCTTCTCATGGTCTTCTCTCTACTGAGGGCCCCAAATGATCAGCTTCTGCTGGATGGGTTACCCTCATTAAAGATGGTTGTAAATAAATAAATAAACAATCTCCCTAAATTTGACAATAATCCGTCACCCACAAGCTTGGTTTTCTGTCAAATTTGTGAAACAATTGTGTATAGAAATAATACGCTTTTCTGAGCTTCAAAGCTGTCTATCTCATAATTAGGTTGTCGGGGTTTTATCACTTAATCCTTCCCCCAAGAGAGAGAGATATGTGTGGGGGGGGGGGGGGGATGTACATATGTAAATGATATGACATCATTTTAAAGCTGAGAACCTAGAGAATAAAAAAAGCTCGATCTAAAAAACTAAATTGTCAACTTTGTCCGTGTTTCGTTGGAGCAGGTCACATATGTGACCTGTTCCAACGAAACCCGGACAAAGTCGACTTTTTAGTTTTTCAGATTTTGCTTTTTTTCAAATTCTCTAGGTTCTCAGCTTTAAAATAATGTCTCATTTACATATGTACCCCCACCCTGTCTTCCCTGGGGTCTGGATTTAGTGATAAAACCCTGACAACCTAATTATGAGATAAACAGCTTTGAAGTTTAGAAAAGCGTATTATTTCTATACACAAATGTTTCACAAAATTGACCAAAAAACACTTCTGGTAGACGGATTTTGTTCAAATTTGAGGAGATTGTAGATTAATAGTGAGTGATTTAGGAAAACCTAAAACCTCAAAATGGTAAAATCCATCCCGAAATGACTTCAGGAGTACATTGTAATAAAACACATTGTGCGACTTTGTCCGGGTTTCGTCGGAACAGGTCACATATGGCCTTTTTGCAAATCCCCCATCTCAAGGCCAAAGGCCACTCGAGTCAATCTGGTCTCTTCACAATTAATAACAGTGGAAGTTGCTAAAAACTGATTTTTCAAAACAAAAGTTCAGAAATCATCATTATTTTTTATCTGTGTTCTTGACGGACTACTTGCTTGATGTTTTCATAATTACTACATTTACCACTAAAGTTATAGATCAAACAAATATTGTGATATGGTTAGTTTTTTGGTTTTAGTTTTGTCCACAAGTTTTGACCCGAAATTCTCATGCACAATTCTCAATTTAACTGCAGTTGGGTACAGAGTCGACTTGTAAATCTTAATCCTAATCTGTTACTAATCCTCTTTTCCCATTAATCCTCTCTCCTCAGGAGATTAACACCTTGAAGGAAACTCTCCAGAAGGAGAAAGGATTAACTAAGGATCTAGGCACAGCAGCAGCTAAACTCCAAGCTATGCTCAAGAAGACACAGGGTGCATTGACTGTTGAGAGGCAGACCGTGGCAGATCTCAAGACTAAGGCTGGCATTACGCAGGAGGTGTGTAAGATTCAGTGGATTTCTGTCTATGACAACACCACATATTCTTCAGGAGCTATCTAATGCTAGAGTTGTATTTGAGTCCCTGCAAGTCCTTTCATAAAGCCAGTCACAAGTCCTTTCATAAAGCCAGTCACAAGTCCTTTCATAAAGCAAGTCACAAGTCCTTTTATAAAGCCAGTCACAAGTAAACTGGTTGAACAATGACAAAGGAATGCTTTGTTAACAGTTAATTTGAATAGCTAGGGACTTGTGATTTGCAGGAATTCAAATACAACTCTATCCAATGCACTGTGGCTTGCCAACCTGAGGAAATCCTTAACCCTAACTCCCTAGGGGGTTTGCAGAATCATATTGACCAGTTCGCGCCGGATGACTAATATAAACGCAAAAAATTCCCCAAATTCAAAACGGATGACGCATAAACACGCCAAGTTCAAGTTCGAAAATGTCTGTCAGCAGCGAGCAAGGCCGGAAATGCGTGGGTGTGCTTCCCGGCACTATCAGCCTGAACCCGCTTCGGATCAAATTTTGTTAAAAATAATCCCGCCCCTCGGCTCGGCGATGTTGAAATAATCCCGGCGCGAACTGGTTAATGAGAAGACGAAAACAAAAATGCCCAGTTATTATAACCAGTGGTGCAAACCACTAATCTCTCTACACTGAATTGGCTGGTAAGCTCTGCGATTGATGCCACCGTGCAGCCATTTGCTATATTAAACACAATGGCCATTTACCAAGCCTCGGCTCTGTCTCTGATTTCAGCTCATTCACTAACTGCATTCATGCAGTTCGGCAATGGGCTGAAATAAGAGGCAGAGCTGAAGCCAGAGGCTTAGAAAACTATCATTGTGTTTAATATAGCAAGATGGCTGCATGGTGGCTTCAACCACCAGAAATGGTATCTTTTATTGGTGTCAGCAGCTGAATCCAGTTATAAATTACATGTACATGTTATACATGTAAGTTACATGTACATGTTATACATGTAAGTTACATGTACATGTTATAAGGTACATGTTATAAGGTACATGTTATAAGGTACATGTACATGTTATAAGGTACATGTACATGTTATAAGGTACATGTACATGTTATAAGGTACATGTACATGTTATAAGGTACATGTACATGTTATAAGGTACATGTACATGTTATAAGGTACATGTACATGTTATAAGGTACATGTACATGTTATAAGGTACATGTCATAAGTTACATGTACATATTACATGTTTTCCCAAAATGGATGGAATCCAATAAGTTGTTTTATGCATCCTAAACATTTTAAGAGATTTTGTTGCCTGAAATGAAGAAAAAAATAGGAACAAAATGCCGGCCATAAAAAAACTGATTCCAACCTAAAAAGAGAGTTTTTGGTTGAATGCCCATGTAAGCTTACAGATCAGCAAATTGGTTATTCATCCAGCAAAAAAAACACGTTTATCTGTGTCACGTGACATGTTTAGTTCATTCGTTTTCCAGAGTGAATTATTTGTAGAGCCGAGATTCCTTGGAGGGAATTGTTGAGACATGTTACCATCAATTTAATTCATCACTCCTCCCTACCAAACTATTATAATGGCCATTTGTACTGAAAATGATTATAATATATATTATAATGGCCATTTGTACTGAAAATGGTTATAATATATATTATAATGGCCATTTGTACTGAAAATGGTTATAATATATATTATAATGGCCATTTGTACTGAAAATGTGTGCACAATTCAAACATATACCTTTATTGACAAAAAGAAGAAGAGTTTTTAATGACGACATACATGTAGGAACTTTGCCTGGTTAGAACCAACAGGGTTTTATTTCAATTTCACTACTTGTCCTAATACGTATATTATCATATTGCACCTAATATGCATGAAATAATTAGCATTATTTTGCTTTAGAATGCTCTGTCAAATGCCTTCCCGCAATAATCTAATTCACAATTTAACATCTACACTGTACAGTGCATGCGATACTATCCGACTATAATCTTATTGTGCTATAGGGCCATTGCAGATTTGTCCTTTGAAAAAATATAGATAGAACAACAAGCAATTTTCCAACTTTTAAAATTGCTTCCATTGTTTGTTATTCTACCTATCTATCTTCAAATGACAAATCTAAGATGGCCTTATAGCCAAATATTTAGTTTTAATGACACATTCGGACTGTGTGCTAAAAGCTTGTATCATCAAACGCACAATCTTACCAGTATCACCTCTTTGCTGTACTAACTAGGTGTCAGTTGGCTTAATTCCTTAGCAAGTGTTAGGGGTTGGGTGGGGAGGAGGTTCAATGTAACGATAGAATTGACACATTCATAATTAATCATTGTAGGTTTGCATTTTAAACCTGCGCTTTGCGTAACAACCAAACTTACACTGGTAAGGGAGAGTACCAGTTGTCAACTGGCAGTGCGTAACTCAATGAACGGGGTCTATACCTCTGCATATGGACTTTTAGCATTTCCAAATTCTGTCCGAGGGAGGGTCTAGAGATTGTATAGAACCATTAGAACCCAGGAATTTATTTTCACTTAGGACAGCATTGCAGCATAGTGGCAGTATCAATTACCCCAGATGCTAAGGCTTAATTGTTAGTGCACAGTCAATGAGGAATTCCTGGTGGCTGGTAGCTTGTAACTGATCCAGTGGGTGAATGAACTTAATCAGGCCACTCAAATTCTATGTGTTTCTCAAGCGTACTATGTACAAAGTCCTGGAAAATGAGATTTCAAATGATTTATTAGTAATTAACAAAAACGCATAATTGGTCAGTTGGCAACTGGTAGTCTTGCGCAGCGCAGGGTTAAACAAATTCCCTTTGAATAAATCCTAAAATCAAACAAACAAACTGACGCTGTTATCCCAAAGTCTATAGCCGTGTTCTCATTGGATATTTGTTGGTTAACGAACCACAACTTTTCTGTAGAAAATTAAATCCAATGAGAACGCACGGTAGAATAACGTCCCTGTCAACGTACCGTGGCAGTGGTGTAAAACTAACATGCCGAATGTGGTCGCAAAAAGTTTCCGCTCAGCCGCGGCAAGTACCGTAACTGTACGTAAACTGCTTTGTCTCAAGGTCAAATATGACTGAACAGCACACACAATGTGTGCCAGTCTTGCAAGGAAAATGAAACGTTACGTCGTGATATAAAAGTCCATGTGGGAACGCACAGTAGAATTACTAGAGTAGAGTTACCATGAGGCCTTAGATGAAAAAGTCCAAAGGAAACAAGGCTTAACTATTATGGTCATAAAATACAGACGACGTGCAAAAACAGAACAAGGAGATTTTTCAATTTCTCTTTTGTACTTTCATTCTATACATGCATTTTTTACAACATTTATCCATTCCTATCTCTCTGGTTTTCCTTACTCTTACTAAGAAGATTATGCATCTGTTATTGAAATAAAACAAAACTGTAGTGCAATATGATTATATGCCGTGGAAGTTGTGACGACCATCAGAAGTCGACACAGTGTAACCATAGTTAAGTGTTTACATGTTCACGTGCACTGCAGCAGCAGCCCAATGTGTTTTGATTGTGGCTGCCATGGACACAATAAAAATGGAAATCTCTCTTCGAGATAAATGCACACAAGGCCATGGGGGACGTGGTAACTAAATCCGCATTCTGTGAAATTTTTCATACAAATGACTATTGTTCAAAAATAATTTTGGGCACACAAGCCATTTGAAAACATTTTTCTGTCCAAACATTATTTTTTTTAAATGTAACTTTAGAACAGGACGATATCTTTAAATTTGCTGGTACCTGTTATGCTTTTGCACGCATACGACGAAATGTTTATCTCGAAAAAAAATCGTCAAATCTTGTTGGCTTGAATCTCCTCTGGACAGTAAAAATAAGACAATGTTGTTGTAGCTGATGTGGTGACAATCTTCTGAAAGGCAGTAAACCCAACATTGTCAGGTACTTATTTGTGACATTCGCTCGTTCATGCCCTCCGCTCATACCGGGCGCTGGGAACCCAAGATCTTCATTTTCCTTATTTGTGACATTTGCTCAATCTCGCACTCCGCCCATACTGGGTGCAATGATCCCAAGATTGTCAAGTAATTGTTTGTGACATTTGCTTGTTCATGCCCTCCGCTCATACTAGGTGCTGGGAAACACTGATGGGCTATGAGCTCCGATTGGGTAGATTTTGTGTGACCTGTGAACTCGAGGTCAACAATTCCACGGGTCAGCTGGACTGCGTGAAATTAAAAAGGCCATGGTACCCTACCCAGAATACCATGCGTTTCCTAAACAGAAATTTGTGAAACTGTGTCAGTGTTTCCTAGTGCCTAATATGGGCGGTGGGCATGAGGGTATTTATGACAATGTCTGTAAAGGTGTAGGATGTAAAATGGCTGTCTGGGATCATGTGTTGAGATGGCGTCACACTTTGGCAGGGAATAGTGTTGACACTTTTATAATATCTAATTACATGTAATTAATGTAGCAATATTGGTTGAATTGCACACTGATGATTTCCAATGTTTATTTTATTGCGTGTTATCATAGGTAGAGGGCAGCTATAACAAATGCATACATGGCTACATCATGCATGCTTAATATCAGCCGCATACAAAACAAATTGCATGTTATAGGTTGCTGGTCATGCAGACACATTGCATTACTCTGAAAGAATGTAGTATCCTGACGCTACTTCAGCGGTTGTGTACAAAGTCTATGGAGAGTCAAAGAATGTAGTATCCTGACGCTACTTCAGCGGTTGTGTACAAAGTCTATGGAGAGTCAAAGAATGTAGTATCCTGACGCTACTTCAGTGGTTGTGTACAAAGTCTATGGAGAGTCAAAGAATGTAGTATCCTGACGCTACTTCAGCGGTTGTGTACAAAGTCTATGGAGAGTCAAAGAATGTAGTATCCTGACGCTACTTCAGCGGTTGTGTACAAAGTCTATGAAAAGTATTTCCTAACAAAATTGAAAATGTTTCCAAGTCCCAGATTCATGTCTTTTCAACATGTTTGCACTGATTGACCTTCATTGAGATGATACATGTATATTAAGAAGAAACAGCGTCAGGTTGCCACATTCTTTGCCATTTCTCTACCAGAGAGGACTTTGCAGAGCTGCTGAGAAAAGATATCCGTTAACTGAAATGTTATTTTGGAAAGTAAACCATGAATGAGAACAGTGCTCAGTAAAAGCTAGACTTATTTCCAAGTTACATTTGACTTGGATACAAGTTTGTGTCGTTGAGTCCATCACAAGACATTGTAGTCTCATGTCAAGTCACAATCCTTTCAAATGAAAGTTAGGAAAGGCAGTTCTTTGTTTTAATTCAACAATTTCCATGAATATATAAAGACAAAGCAATAGTCATTAAAACTCGCATCAAGATAAAAAAAAATACAAGGTATAATAGTTTATCCAGGGGGTTGATGATAGCACAAAAATGCTGTTAATAATAGGCAGTTATATAGCGCATGTATCTACCAGAACTGGTACTCAAGATGCTGTCATTATTATCCCTGCTCATGGGGCCCATGAAACATTACAAATACCATCTCAGCTCCCTGGGAGTCGACAGCCTAATGGTGCTGTGTTTTTTTCAGCGCAAAGCAGCTAATATTAATAACAACCATCTCCACCCTCACGGGTACCCATTTACGCTTGTGTAAAGAAGCAATGAGTGACAAAGTTTCTGTCCCAAGGGCACTTCCCAGGCTGAACCCCACTCGCCAGCTCTGCAAACCGGTGCCTTATTATTTGTTCAGATGTCTGATACCTAGGTACTAATGTATTCACGGCATGCTGGTAATTGGGTGCAGAAAACAAAATGGTGTAACTGTTTTAAGTTGCCTAGCCTAACTGGTTTACATTCTTCTCTGTTGCCTGTATCCCCCTCCTTGTTTTTTTTCTCCATCCAATGAACAGGCGGCAGAGATAAGTAGCTCACTGACAGAGAGTCAAGTTGAACTTCAACTCTTAGATGCTGCTGATGATGAGGAGGTATAACCAACCTTCTTCCTACCGCACCTGTTTGATTGGCTGCTTTGCTTTGCTCTAATGTAAAAACAAAGGAATGCCTGAAAAGATACAATGGGGCTTGAATAGAACTGTCTTAAGATGTGCAAGAATTGCTCTGTTTGAACCAATACTTGAAAAGTATGGAACCAATACTTGAGAAGTATGATACATTTTAATCAAGAGGATGTTGTGTGCTCTTTGCATGACTCTTCATCAAACTTAGTTCACCCAATCCGAATTTGTTATCAGTAAACACACAAGCACACACAAGTCAAAAGAACACACATAGTGGACTTTAAGGTAGTTTGCAAACATCCAAAAACAAAACTAGTGAATTATAAAAACAACAAATTTCTTGACTGTAACTGAATAACAGTCTCAAGTATCTTGTGAAATTATGGCACCTGATGTGATGTGGTTTTAAAGAAAAATGGAATAACAAATTCAGTTCCAGATTTCAAACTCTGGACGACCTAATGTTTTGAATAAAATCCAAACATTGAAAGCCCATTGCACATACCCCTCATTGTTTCTCTTGCATGGATTTGTCAGGCATTCCTTAGCTTTGCTTCTTCTCACTGTCATAACTGTAGCTTGAACCATTGCTGTAAGACTAACCATGTGTAGCTATTAGAAAAATCCTTTAAGTTAGTGGTTCTGGTATTTCTGGAAGGAATCAAGTGAACCTTTTTGCAACGTTAAAGTTTAGAGATAGGTCAACGAGCTCTAACAATAAGCCATTTACGAGTTAAGTTTGAATATCATCTGGTACACTGACTTGTTCAACATGCTTGGCACATTTAAACTTTGAATTCTCCAGACCAAAGAGACTGTTACTATATCACGTGATTTGGGGCAAGCTCTTGCAAAGTTAGAGAAGAGATGCTCAGCACCAATACATTGTTCACAATGGGTGAGAATGACACAATTCTGGAGCTAGGGGTTGCTAGCGTCAGAATTGCCCCGAATCACGTGATATAGTAAGTGGTCTGGAGAATTTAAAGTTAAAATGTCCTAAGCATTTTTAGTAAAGTCAGAGTACCAGATATTCAAACTTAACTCGCAAATGACTTATTACATTTTGCTGTGATTTGAGTCTTGTAAAAGAAAGTGTCTTTGAGGGAGATGTCATTCACCCTATAAATCACTAGGTGTTTTCCAAACCCATAGTAATTAAAGGCAATTTATTGAAATATAAGACACTTTCAATGTGTAATTGGTATTTAATTTATTTCGATTCCTATAAATAGCTGTCCACTGTTGTGTTTTACTTGTTACTGTTTCAGATTGATTCGTGGTGTATTGTAGAGTCCTGATGATATCGTGTAGAGTAGGTGCATGACTTATAGCATTAGTGTCTTCATTTGACGTTGTTGTTTTCCATGCAACTTGCACTTTTTGCATGCACAGTTACTGTTTTGTAGATGACGGTGTTTACTTAATGCCGGTTCATACTTAGCGCGAAAGCGAACACGAAAACGAATTTGTGACGTGGGGCACGTTTTTGCACATGCAGATTCTTCAAAATGGGACACATTTCAACATGGTGTGTTTTATGAAGTCAAATTCGTTTCACATTCGTAAAGTATGCACCATTCTTTACCACTGCACTGCTGTTGAGTTTGTTGAGTTTTTGTTAATTTAGTTATTTGGCTTTGGTTTTTGTGTGATCTTGTGAAACATATACATGTACATGTATTTGGCAATGAAACGTAAGATGACTCGCCAACATCACTTGAGAGGAGCCATTCTTATTTTAAAGAAATCTGTAATTTAAAAGGGTCATCTTTTGTTTCCTTGCGAATGAATTTACCTTCGGGATATATCGAGTAATAGTATCTCCAATTGTATTCAGCACTTGGTACATGTCTGAAACCCACTTTATTAACACACATCAATACACGATCATTAGCTTCACATCACTAAACAGAGTTAACATGATACTGTGCAGGTTTTATAGGAGTTCATCTGTGTGCCCAAGTAGCAACACCAAACAAAGACCATTACTTAAGATTAGAACATCAAATTCAAAACTGTAATCTTGCCATGCCTCCTGACAAAGTTACATCATTTAATGAAATATGAACGAAACTTATATTAGATAGCTGTATAGACGATGTGCCCTCTGTTTACATCTGTATTCAAATGTGCCGGCAGTATGCGCAGTTGCGCACGCGTCGTGTTTTGCATAATTTGGTTAAGAGGTGACATTAGAGGTCACATAATTCAAAGGTGATCTGACCTGCGATGTCGCTCCTCAACCACATTTTTTGCAAAACATGATGCGTGTGCAAACTGCGGGCACATTTTAATATAGATGTCAACGGGGGTTCATGAATGTGTTTTTACTTAGGGTTGTCACGTACCCCATCAAGGCTACTAATTCCCTGCTAACTAGTTCTTAAGTGTTGCATACATGTATGAGCAGTTGGGATTGGGGTCTAGACATGTATGATCAAACGAAAAGTATCTAACCTTCACAGATGATACTTACATCAAAAACAGTTTAGTTGGAAGTCACTTTGTACCATTTGTATCACACAAACTCCACTATTACTTTCCTGTTTTAACACTTTTAAAACTAAATCTTTGAATTAGATGTTATTAAGTGTTTCCTGATTGAGATAGTCCCTAAATAACCAAAATTCAAGACCGTGATGGATAAACAAATCACGAGCAAGGACGGAAGTCTCTGTCAGTGACCGGCTTGCAGCTAGCGAGGCCAGAAATATCAGGGTGTGCTACCCACAGATGCCAGCCTGAACCCATCTTGGATCGAAACAAAGTGAAAAACAATCCTGTGGTTTTAACTGCTGTGAGGATGTTGCTGCATTATAGACAATCAATAACACAAACGATACATTTGAAAAAGAATGGGTACCATTTCAGTCTTGTAGATTTCCAATTGTTATTATTGATTGTAAAGCCCTGTCCCGTTACTTGAATTACCTTCTATTTTTACAGTCACTAATGATGTCTGAATTATTACCTTTGTGTATTTTGGGCTGTTTGTTTTCTTTGGTGTTTTTCTCTTCAAGTTGTCTTAACAGAAATACTAAAGACAAAGAAAGTACTTTTGTACACGCGGTATTTACACGCGGTATTTACACGGTATTACGTTAAACAACCAAAACAACAAACAAACAAACAACAAAACAAAAGCAACAAAACACCTAATGCTATGAGAATGAGATCACCACGTTAACAAATCAATTTTTGGCTTATCAATTTTGGCTTATCAATTTTTGTCTTATAAATTTTGGTCTTATAAATTTTGGTCTTATCAATAAGGAGCAGATGTTTAGTACATGGAGAATTCAGCTCTTCATATTATGCATGGACTTGACCCTAACATCACCTAATAAGCAAACTGCAGTATACAGTACTCTTACTACACTGGCCTATAAGAACTGTATTTGTAGTACAGTGTACTGTACCCCAAATGAATTCCAAGGTCCTTAGGGTTAAAATAAAGTTGGTTTTATTTCTGAAGGTTGACAACCAGTCCTTCCCATGACTTCAATATGAACTTTGACATGAAACACAAAAAACAAACATTACTCACGATAATAGAAACTAAAAGCTGAAATTCAGCTATTTCTGTTGAACATTTGATTATAAATACGGACCCTGAAATGACCAATGAAAAGCACTTAAATAATTGTTTAAGATACAGATGAGCTGTTTTATAACATTGTACCTGTGTAATGTTTGGAAAAGAAGCATTTAGTAGCTAACTATTGGTATATTTTGTCTTGTTTTCCCAGGGTGCCAATGCTAAACCTGCTGCTAAACCCGCGGAAGTAGCCGATGGTTCCTCAGTCTAACATCAGGCAACAACGTAATTAACCAATGGTTCTTCAGTCCAACATCAGCCAACAACGTAACCAATGGTTCTTCAGTCTAACATCAGGCAACAACGTAACCGATAGTTCCTCACTCTAACATCAGGCAACAACGTAACCGATGGTTCCATTATTGCCTGATGCTAAACCTGCAGAAGTAACTGAAGGTTCCTCAGTCTAACATCGGGCAACAATGTAACTGATGGTTCCTCAGTCTAACAACAGGCAACAACGTAACCGATGGTTCCACTATTGCCTGATGTTAAACCTGCAGAAGTAACTGATGGTTCCTCAGTCTAACATCGGGCAACAATGTAACTGATGGTTCCTCAGTCTAACATCAGGCAACAACGTAACCGATGGTTCCACTATTGCCTGATGTTAAACCTGCAGAAGTAACTGATGGTTCCTCAGTCTAACATCGGGCAACAATGTAACTGATGGTTCCTCAGTCTAACATCAGGCAACAACGTAACCGATGGTTCCATTATTGCCTGATGCTAAACCTGCAGAAGTAACTGATGGTTCCTCAGTCTAACATCGGGCAACAATGTAACTGATGGTTCCTCAGTCTAACATCAGGCAACAACGTAACCGATGGTTCCATTATTGCCTGATGCTAAACCTGCAGACGTAACCGATAGTTCCTCAGTCTAATATCAGGTAACAACGTAACCGATGGTTCCTCAGTCTAACATCAGGCAACAACGTAACCGATGGTTCCATTATTGCCTTATGTTAAACCTGCAGATGTAACCAATAGTTCCTCAGTCTATATCAGGTAACGACATAACCGATGGTTCCTCAGTCTAACATCAGGCAACAACATAACCGATGGTTCCATTATTGCCTGATGCTAAACCTGCAGAAGTAACTGAAGGTTCCTCAGTCTAACATCAGGCAACAACGTGACGCAACATCACAATGCCTTCCAATCAAATGTAACCAAAAAGAATCCCTGCATAGAATATAAATACATTGTACCTTTTGTTGGGCTAGTCGTATAGTAGATATAGTTGCTTAGCTTTAAAACGCATGCATGATAACAATAAGATAATATCTAATGTTTACATCTAAAGCGCCCTCTAGTGATATGGAGATGTATCTAATAGTCAAATTGTCAAACAAAACTTAATTCTAAAACAAATGCTTAAATTACTTGTAAATATTGAAGTACAATACTGCAAAAAGCTTGTGAGTAAAACAAATCCGCCCACTAGACTTGAACGAATCTACTTCTCTTTGTTTGCGCATGCTAATCGAGCTTCTTAGATTACTGAGAAGGCGCATCAGTGTTTGGTCACGAGCGAACTTCTCTTGTAGAATTCCATTACATCAAATGAGGGCGCTGTTAATGAAAACAGAAGTAGGTGAGGGGTCAGGATAAAGCATTTTATTTGTAAAGGTCTAAAGCAAGCTGCATAAAACTAAACGAATGCTTACATGAGATCTAATGACAGAGATGTGATATTTAAACTTAGGCCTGGGCCAGAAGTGTGTTTATCTCTGTTACTAAGATTCATTAATTTTAGATTAACTGCGGCAGATGATTGAAATTATCAGTTCAACATGAATTTAGTGACAAGCTTTAATTGTTTCTTGAAAATACTTGGGGTTATACTTTTTCTTTATTCGTCTTTGTTTACAGTTAAGTGGTAAGGTGTTTGATTTAAAATACATGCAGCATAAGTTGAAAAGGTATTTCCCAAATAATGTGCGCAAGGTATTTACCATGGTAAATTATGCAAGACTGATTATTTAAGAGCAAACATTGTCTCTCTATCTGAGGCCATTGTGCCCAGATTCAATTTGATTTGCTTTTCATTTGCTCATTCTATTTTCTCTGGTTTAGTTCTTGCATCATTTCCAAAGACAGAAATGTGTGAACTGAAGCACCTTTAGTTATGGTCAGACAGATGATTTGCATAATCTCCAGATATGGCTAGTAAAATATTGAGATGGACCAACAACACATGTTGCATGTTCTTTATTTGAAATTAACCAAGCAGTTTATTTGCTGTTTTTTGGTTTTTTTGTTTTATTTTATTCGGACCGAGTACTTAATTTCTGAATGCTTCACTTTCTTTATTTACTTACATTTTTGTTCCCCTTTTTTTGGCTTAGTGGTTCTTTTCAAACTTAATAAAATCTTTCGATTTAAATATGTGTCTTGTCAAACTAAATTACTCTGGCTGGCTTTAAAAAATGCAGTATTTTTTTATTATTGTAACATCAGCATTATAAGCACAATACCATCCCTGAATTTGACTGACATCAATAATGTACGTATTTATTACATTCCAATGTAAGAAAAATGAATCGACATACTAATCAAAATGTGTTGCGAAATGACGTGGATCTAAAACAACAGTATCAAGTTGTGTGCTTATAATTGGATAAATTTGTCACATTTGCTGGGGAAAAATGTTTTTTTTTGAATTTTGTTTACTTTTTGAATTTTGTTTACTTTTTTGTTTGAATTGCACTTATTCAAGTAATCAAAGATATTAACAAAATATTCTTAAAACAGGAAGGAATACATGTATTGCAGAATTTCCCTGTTGCTTTATTGAGTGTTTTTCTTGACTTAGTTTCCGCCTGCTTTTCTCTTCCTGCTTCTTCATGATAGAGATATCATATGATAGAGATATCATATGATAGAGATATCATATGATAGAGATATCATATGATAGAGATATCATATGATAGAGATATCATATGATAGAGATATCATATGATAGAGATGTCATATGATAGAGATGTCATATGATAGAGATGTCATATGATAGAGATGTCATATGATAGAGATGTCATATGATAGGGATGTCATATGACAGGGATGTCATATGACAGGGATGTCATATGACAGGGATGTCATATGACAGGGATATCATATGACAGAGATATCATATGACAGAGATATCATATGACAGAGATGTCATATGACAGAGATGTCATATGATAGAGATGTCATATGATAGAGATGTCATATGATAGAGATGTCATATGATAGAGATGTCATATGATAGAGATGTCATATGATAGAGATGTCATATGATAGAGATGTCATATGATAGAGATGTCATATGATAGAGATATCATATCTATATACTAACAATGTTAAGGTGGTTATGCTGGGTCCGGATAACAAGTCATAATTGTAATCATTTATAAAAGTAATCATTTATAAAAACAGGGTAATGGCATTTAACGTAGTATTTTGTTTCTTAGTCCCTTTTTTCCCTTTTGATTAAACATTAAAAATGCAGAAAAGAATGTTGCAATCCGACGCGTTTTTTCCCTTTATATATCATCTCAATGAAGGTTAATCAGTGCCAAAGTGTTGAACACAAATGAATCTGGGACTGAGAAATATTTCCAATGTTGTTAGGAAATAAGTTGGAACATTTTCTCGACTCTCTATAGACTTTGTACACAACCGCTGAAATAGCGTCTGGATACGAAATTCTTTCAAAAAATGCAATGTGCACATTCTGCAATATCACACCGTATATAGTTCAGGTTGAACAACTATATCTGCTAACTTGCTTTGAATAGCGCTCACCTGAGATTGCCATTTGTTAATTATCACATTTATTTGCCAAATTTTGGGAAACGAACAATTTAGTCTTATACTAGTATTGATGCTGTCATCTTAACTATGGTTTTATGACATTTTGTGTTTTTTGCCAATTGTTTGCCAATGCATAGGGCCTATAGACGATGTGCCCTCTGACGTCACGTGTTTACATCTGCATTCAAATGTGCCCGACAGTGATGCGCACCCATCGTGTTTTACATAACATTTGCTTAAAGAGTGACGTCGCAGGTCAGATCGCCTTTGAATTATGTGACCTCTGATGTAATCTCTTAACCAAATTTATGTAAAACATGATGCGTGCGCATATTGACGGGCACATTTGAATACAGATGTAAACAGAGGCACATCGTCTATTGGTACAAACTGATTCGATATACGTTACTATCCTAATACTAATGTACGATGATAAGGAGTTACGATAGTTTGCGAATTGCTTTGTACTTTATCGCTTTTTTTTCCTGAGGGATTTCTTTAAAATCGTCGTAAGTAATATTATTCAGCATGAACTGTGGGTCTTTTTTATGCGCAATATTAACAAGTTGAAAAATGTACCCGTGCGCATGATGTCAAGGGAAATTACCATGGCTCCTTTCCGCAACAGTTTGCAAAACTACCTGTGCGAGTCTGGGTATCTCCATTCATCAAATTTTGAGCTGATACGCGACGGGCTGTGCGCCTGCGCGGCATACCGTCAGCTACAAGTACCCGGTCGATCTCTCAAGCGGCTGTCAAATCGCTTAATAGATGGCAATGGTACCCCGAATCACGCGGGTTAAACTGTGCACACGACGCGAAACTGTTTTTATTGTGTGTATCCAAAAACCTGTTATGCTGGATAGTTTTACTAATGACAATTTTAAAAGCGTTTAAGGAAAAAAGCAAGAAATCCTGGACAAATTGATAGAAAACGACCTGAATGATTGGACCCCCTGCACATTTTCAATGGGACCGCAATTCACTTCCGCCTCACAAGCCTCATTTACATAAATTATCATATTAGAGTGAAAAGGTCAATGGTTCCCTTGCAAGTAACAATTAAAGACGTGAATAACGAAACAAATGATTGGAGTTAAGAAATGGGAAAGTTTTGAAACCAACAACTTAACATGAAATGTTCTCAATCAATTCGCTATTCACATGTCATTGGATTTTGATTCTAAACAGTTGTCAATTAATTATCAGCATGTCATGTCATTGTGGATTAAAGTGTTTATCATTACTAATTGATAAAAACAAGGCTGCTATTATTTGAGTCTGTTTGTTAGTGTATTGTCGTGTGTGTTTTTATGGCAAGGTCGAATAAGCCATTTGCGCGTGACCCCGAGTTAAATTTAAATAATATCTGGTACACTGACTTGCTCATACAGCTTGGCACAGTTTAACTTTAAATTCTCCAGACCAAAGACACTGTTGCTATATCACGTGATTCGGGGCAAGCCTTACGCGTCATACGCTAGCAACGCCCAGCTCTGGAATGGTCTGGTGTCTTTTTGCCATTCTCACCCATTGTAAACAATGTATTGGTGCTGAGCGTCTCTTACGTAACTATGCAAAAGCTTGCCCGAATCACGTGATATAGCAACAGCGTCTTTGGTCTGGAGAATTTAAAGTTAAACTGCCAAGCTGTATGAGCAAGTCAGTGTACCAGATGTTATTCAAATTTAACTCGGGGTCACGCGCAAATGGCTTATTATTAGCAGAAATATTTCAAATTCACAGCCACAAACTCTGTCCAGGGTTGTAATGTATCATTAGCTATTCATTCTGTTTAATATTTCCATTCTGAAACCACGTTCACCTTCGCTTACGAATCGGTTATGTTTGACCATGGAGGAATAAGAAGGAATGGTTTGACTAAGTTTTGACGAGTCGCATTAACCTGAAATAATTAGGCTAAATTTCAATTTCCAGCAAGATTCAAGCAAGGTTCTGTTCAGGGACTGTAATTGGTTGACAATATGAAACAAGCAAGTTGCCACTGTCGCAAGTTGTCACTGTCCGTAAATTGGCACGATACCTTTAAGCTTTTGTAGTTCCCTATAATACTGAAGGCTGATTAAGGTTGGGTATACGGTATTCTGTAAAAACATGATTTTCTCCATTTGTCCAATCCCTATGCAAGAAAGTGTCATTTTGTATTGGTCATCACATTTAATAAATGGCAGCATTTCAAGGCGAAGGTTAACTGTTGGGTGAAACTTTATTGCACAATAAATGTGTAACATTTCAGACTACATTTTACATTTTTGTAACAGGTTAAGGATCCTAACTGTCTTCCAGAAAATTTTCCCAGGGGGGACTTATTTCTTTTGACCTGTTTACTTTGAGAGTATTCTTCCAGTTTGTCCCACGTACTGCCGTCCCACGAACTGCCTTCCAACCCGCTTATAATTTTGTCACAATTTAAACGTAATAGGCCTATTAATTATCATATGTTTACGCTATGATTTCCTCTTGTTTCTTTTCTTGACTAGTATAGTAGCCGCCACCTTGGGTGGCCTGTTGTGGGCCTTGTGGTTGGCGACTTTCCATTAAAAACAAAAGTGGCTAAGCACCAACAAATATTAATAATTCGCTTAACACAAAAGAAATCTTGTACAGTAAAACAGATTACCAGCCAAAACTCTATGTACTTTTATACTAAGCAAAACAAAGATCAGCTCAATAACAATCACCTAAAAAGTTGGTTTGTATCCTTGCTTATTTGTCAAGGAAGAAGTTTCATGGCAAGCAAATCCTTTTGTCTGTAAGTGTAAGTGCCATGGCATATAGTGGTTTAGCATTAAATTCGTGACGTTCTGCATTTTGGCATTATTAATCATTGCAGTGAACTATAGCTAAGTTACCCATCCCAACCCTATTCGTTCTATGAAGAGATCAGATTGTCTTGTTTCAGTGTGAAGGGCTGGTTCTTCCACACTTTCCTCTGTAACCCACACGTCGAGTGGCCTTTGACCTTAAGGTTGTGATGTGCGATTTGCATTAAAAAATATCAATGAAACGGACCCTTGATTATTCTCGAAATATGTTTGTCTGATCCTGAAGATCCTTGAAACATCGTTCACGGTCTTAGAGCCACCTCCGTAGCTACCTAGCCGCACCGTTGTAACCAAAGCCGCGTAGCTACTCATTACATAACATGTGTCCATATGTAATACGGGGGATTCCCCTTTTAGTCCTCACCGTCGATATTTTCCTGTTTCGGTTCCCAAAACCATGGCGATTATTAAAACAAAGCAAAACAATTCGAGGAAATGGGAAACATTTGCCCTTTAAAATGAAACAAGCAGCGCAGCATCAAGGACTTTTCTTTCTTGAAATAGTGGATTCGTGAATTAAAATTATGATCTCATGTTGTGAGATTGTACTAGCGGCGGGCGACGGTGCCACGGTGGTCAACCACCCCCCCCCCCCCCCCCCCCCCCCCCCCTTTACCTCGGATTTCCCAAAAAGATAAGCTGTTGCGCTTTGCATGTGCATACATATCGTCATGCATTAGTCGTCGGACACACCATTTCCACTGAACCCGGAAATGTGATCCAGAGTTTAATATTCACGCTGCACGCACACAAAGTTCTACAAAGTTGTACTGTATACACCAGATCATATCAGGATCTAGTTAAAAAAAATGAAAGAGGGAAGTCGGATTCGTCCGAAACTGCAGTGCACGTTCTACATTCATTGATTGCGGTCATTATTACGTGTCAACAGCAATTCCAGATCAGTATATCTACGACTACAAGTACAAGACTACGAAATAATAATTTCAGCAACGATTTTGAGACGAGCAAAAGGAGAGAATTTTATTTGAGCTACACTGTACTTTTTACTAGTTTGGAGGGGACGGCCACAGCACAGACACAGTACTGTCTACTGAGATCATGGCGATCAGTGCACAGCGATTACGGGAACTACCTGGCAATGATAAGTGCGCGGACTGCCAAGATTGCGACTGCCAAGAATGTGGATTCCCTGGTAAGTTGTACTTGAAACATGTTGGTTTTTTGTTCATCATTTGTGCCTGTGTCGAGTTGGGAATCCAAAGGCGTCTTAATTAAAACAAATTGGGGCCCGTAGTAGTTCTACCACCAGTTGCGACTAGAAAATGACCAGCGGAACACAGTCCCCTTTTTGTGGAATCCAAAATGTTGTTCTACAAAATGACAGACCATTATTTGTCACAAAATTTACAAACCACGCAATTTTAAGGAGTCACACATGTATTTGTGTGTATCATTATATAATTCTACCTATTAAAAACTTCCCAACCATATCCATTTCATTTTTTTAACGCCCAATCCAAAGCAATGTGCCTCTACACCATTGGTAATGGTAATTGCTTGAATTATCATTATTGGGTAGATTTTGGGGGTTGTATTTTATAGTAAATATCGTTTAACTGACCTGTCCGAAATTTTACAATCATGGATGCCGAGAAGAGCACGAAAAAATGGCGTTTGTTTTCAATCGGCATTGAGCAGTTATTCTTATGTTATCTTTGTTTGCCGGGCGGCGATCGCGAATTTTTCTTTATAAAATTTAATTTTTCAGAATAATTACAGGATATCTAGTGCAATCATTTTGCTGGATGCCTAGAATCATTATTTTCTTTCAAATGAGTAAGAGATTTCTTATTAATTCGGTAGTAAATATTTTCGATATCTGCAAATGGTGTATCCTACCTTTAACTTGTGTCAATGCATCTCAATGCATCATGGGATTGGATGACAAACATTATTGCCCCTGAAGTCTATGGCGCGGCACGGACGTTTGTGAGTTTTACATGTTTTTTCTCTCAAATATCTGATGGAGTTGAGCGATTATAATTTCACAGAATATTCCTCATCAATGTACAAAGAGAAGACTGAGTTATTGGTTTGATAATACAATCAGTAGTTCAGTAGAATTCAGTGGGGATTATCTTCCTGTTTGAATGACCAAATATTGCGATCAGGTGGCGCGGCACGGAAGTACAAGATTTTGTTCAACAAGGATATTTTTACAGACATTTTTTTCAAAAGTGTGAACAGTTTACATACTCACGGGCAATAAAATTCCATGATACATTGAGAATGTTGATAAGGTTTATAAACTTGAGTCTCTCTTGTGAATTGACTGGATTTAATACAACTCTGACTTTACTGTATGTAGACAATATTTACTACCAAATTTTGAAGAAATATCTTCTGTACTCATTTGAAAGTAAATAATGAGTCTAGGCATCCAGCAAAACGATTGCGCTAGATATCCTGTAATTAATCCTAAAATAGAATTTTATAAAAAAAACTTGCAATTGCCGGACGTCGATCGCGAAAAAACAAAAATAAAGTATACAACTGTAACTGCTTAACGCCAGTTGAAAACAAACGCTATTTTTTGTGCTTTTCTTGGCATCCATGATTGTAAAACTTTGTACAGGTCCGTTAAATGATATTTACTATCAAATACAACCCCCCAAATTCACCTATTCATGCTAATTCAAGCAATGTATCCTACCTTTATTATCACTTGATATTGTTCCTCATAGATCCAGTATG
This sequence comes from Crossaster papposus, assembly GCA_037893245.1. Classification (NCBI taxonomy): domain Eukaryota; kingdom Metazoa; phylum Echinodermata; class Asteroidea; order Velatida; family Solasteridae; genus Crossaster; species Crossaster papposus. The sequence goes on along the minus strand of JBAIAA010001031.1, from coordinate 104,805 downwards.
GGCCAATGAAGACCTAGCCATTCTTCTCTGTGATGAATGCATGGATATGCACTCTATGATCAACAAGTCAAATCAATTCAAGTCAATTCTGTGTCAAGATTGGACTGAGGAAAGCTACAAGGTAAAACAACATTACTTAGGGAATACATGTACTATGGAGGCCTGGTCCTTCACTACGTGATAATTGACCGAGTTTAGGGATGACCAATGATAATGGACCGAGTCAAAGGCAAGGTCCATTACCATTGGTCATCTTCCAACCATGCCCATTATCACGCAGTGAAGGACCGGGTCCTCACACTGTTATTCTCTTTAATAATACGTTTTTAACTAAATAAATGGTGAATTTGCTCCAAATTTTTCCTTCAGCGATATTATTTTAGACTTTTGTGTTCTTGTTCAGGGGCCATGTTTTAGCTTTTGGATGTACTGTACCCTGTCTCTTCAATATTGTTATTTATTACCTATACTTTGAGACAATTTTAGCTGACCACTGACTAGCAATGTGCTAGCGTGACAAACGCCGTGCGCTAGATACCGGTACAAACATTCTACACGTACATTTATAGTGTGCGCAATATATTAAAGGTAGTATACACCATTTGCAGATATCGAAAAAATTTACTACCGAATTGTTAAGAAATATCTTACTTATTTAAAAGTAAATAATGATTCTAGGCATCCAGCAAAATAAGGGCCCTAGATATCCTGTAATTGTTCCAAAAAATTGAATTGTATAAACCAAAATTCATTCTCGCCGTCCGGCGAGCGCGAAAAAACAAAGATAACATAAGAATAACTGCTCGACCCCGGTTGAAAACAAACGCTGTTTTTCGTGCTTTTCTCGGCATCCATGATTGTAAAACTTCGGAAAAGTCAGTTAAACGATATTTACTATAAAATACAACCCCCCCAAATCCACCCATTCCTGATAATTCAACAAATTACCAATGGTGTATACTACCTTTAAGATTTGATGCGTGCTTGTTACAAATTACCCCGGTATCATAGGACTATTTTGGCCAATCAATCATGGCTTGCATGATGCTTGATTTATGCTGGTTCAGGGGCCATTTCTTCACTTCTTCTTGCCAAAGCCGGTCCATTAATTAATAACCCTGCCAGATCCAGCACAGTGCATCTGTGGTGACTGCTTGACCTTGTTGGACTCTGCACACAAGTAAATTTGACAAAGTATGCAATATGTTGGGTCTGGCAGGGTTTCTAGCCAAAATACCCTGAACTTTAAAACTTTAAAACTTGTTCAAATTACTCTCCCACTTTAATTCAGTTTTCAGGTTTCTTTGCAAGGAAACTCCACCATCGCCAAATCCAATAAAAAGTGTTTCTAAATATCGGAACATTCTTGTATATTCTTGTGATTCCATTATATTCTTCAAAACCATGTTGGATTTTCATGGTTTTGTAGCAAAAAACAAATTGTCACAAAAAATGGGTTTTTTGTAATAAAAAATCTTCTGTTGTGTTGAATATTAAAAGCGTAATTTTTTAGTTAATAGTGTACAAATATTTACTATTTTAGTGAGTTCATATATTTCAAACAATAAATTTTTACTGTCTTTTCAGTTAAATATTGTGTTTATCAAAATATTCATCCAACAAGCCACCAAGTTTTATTTTTTGTGTGATTTAAATGCAATGAAGATCTGCATACATGTTGTAAATACAGCTAGACATAAAAGTTGGAGTCATTTCAAAACTAAATTTGTTTAGTTTACGTGTTTATTTTTCTTCGTGCTAAACCCCCTAGCGTTCACAGATTGGCACTTACAGGGTACCGGGAACAAAAGGGCAACAATGGGACAATGGTACCCACAACCCTGTCTTTAGAAGTACCGGTACCCAGCAGTTGTAATGCTATGTATTTCGAAATTTCTAAAGAGACAAAGGAAAACAAAAGAAGGCCGTGTACATGTGCAAGGGTGTCTGAAAATTTGTATTGAAATGGATGGGTTCATCAGAACTGTTATTTTAGGGTTAATAATAGCAAATGATTTTATCAGGAAAACCGGTTACGATAGAATTCATTTAAAAAGCGGAATGTATCTCAGTTTGTTCACCAAAAACACAAACCCAAATCCTATAAGGAAGTGTTGTTTGTTTGTTTTCTATGCAAGTTTTCTGTGAATTGATGACCTTTACGGAACAAGCAGGGAATTACCCGTGATGTCACAGTGTCATTGTGTCCATAACAATGTGTCTAGAATTTGATCTACATGTAATTGCAAACTAACTTCGATCATTTACAATGTATGCTGTGCATGGCGTTTAGCCAATTGTGCTTGCAGGTTGTCTATATATATCAATGATTTTCTATAGAGTTTATATAGTTCACTACTTAACCAATACATACCAGTATCTATCTTATATATCACAAATAATGCATGCATACAGATACACTGTCTATCATTTAACAACAACAATAGTTTAAATATTTTAAAGTGGATTTTAATTATTTATGTACACGTATACTGGTACATGTATAAGGATGAGGGTGTGCCCATAGGCCTATACAACATGTATTTTATTCATATTGAGTCTGTTTAAGGGAAATTAATTCCACACTATCAATGATCTAAAGCATCAGGCAGTCATTGTCTTAGAAAACACATGAAAAATCCCACTGTGATTTATGCTTCAGTTATATGCTCCAGTAACCATGCATGGGCATGTATCCATGTACCCCTTCCCTTGCTAGTAACATGACTGCTGCCACCAGTTTAATAGCATTCTGCATAGCATGCAAATGTTATGATTAACTGTTATCCAATAGCATTCTCATACAACATTCATTGAGATGTGGATAGCATGAAGATACCGGTAGCATGCGCATGCTACATTTATGCTTTCCAAACTGGAATGCTATACCATGTGCATGCTACGCAATGGGACTTTACGGTCACCTATAGCACGTATGCGTGCAGCGCGAAGAACACAAGCACGGCAAAGTCCATGTGATAAACATGTCAAACAGCATTGCAAAGTATTGAAAAATGCTTGACGTTTACTATCGTAAAATGTCAATCGTAAGTAATTTTGTTTATTTTGAGAAATTTGCGAGGAAAGAATCTGACCCTTTTTTAATTTCCGGATGAATTTTGACAGAAAAAATCCTCCAGAAAGGCTCCAGATTTGGATTCCACCCATTCCCACTGAGAGTTTTTTTAAAAACCTTTAGCGGTCGTTTATCGTCCTCTCTTTTCCGGTCAATGAGATCTCTGCGATGATCGTGTTGTACATTTTCAGCAAAACTAATTTAACACAAAAATGATGCGGAATCTCGCACAAGAATATTCTTCATACAGTGATGTTCATTTGTCCGTTCACAATATTACAATTTTGTTGTCCATAAAAAAGCCAATGAAATGCGTTGTTGTATCTCCGGATCCCTTTCAACTATGGTTTCTAGTCTGTGTGTGTTGCACAAGTTTTAAATACCCCATTCCATTTTTTGTTTTAGGTAGGGGACTACCGGTAGTGGAATTCTGAATAATTTCACTTTTTCTATTTTCTTGCAGAAAATGTTATCCAAGAACAACCGTGCTTCCAATGACAACCGAGAGAAACACCTATGTCCTGCCTACAAGAAACCCACACGGTGCTTCAATGTGTAAGACTTGCTCAAATTGTTTGTAATTACCATGTATTTCATCACCATCTGCAAGTTGAAACCTAAGCACATATTAAATGTACTTCATGACTGAAGGAAATGTCTGTATGCATACAGGGCAATTATTATTTGTACTCGTTTGTTCCCTATGTGGCAGGGTAAGTTCCATAGTCCCACCTGTACATTGCATAGATGAATGCACATGAAGGTGGATGTACATACTGTCAATCAAACACCCAAACAATTAAGGTCAATACCAGTAGACACCCAAAGAACAGATTCTTTCAATTATTAGGACTGGGATTTTATTTTGGACTGAAACAAATTCTGTCTGAAGACATCGTTGAACTAACCAGGAAACAGTTTCAAAATGACAACCATTTTTGCCACTAAAAGTAAAATAACAATTCTCAAATGCAAGGAAGTGATCGACAATGAAACACGTCTAATCTCCATACAGTAGACTACACTAAATGCTTGCTGTTGCTCTTCTCTTTCCTTTCCTTTATTGACAAGCCGGGGCTCCAGGATTGTTAAAAATACGGTACAGACAACCAAAAACAATAACATGACTGATTTATGAGCCATATGTACGGGTACATGTAGCTTGATGGGATGGGAAAACACATCAAAGAATGTATGAATAACTTCCTGATTTAAATAATCCATAATACAACACAATTTACTGGTACATGTAGCATTCGACTTGTGACTTGTGATTGACTTGTGATTGACTTGTGATTGACTTGTGATTGACTTGTGATTGACTTGTGATTGACTTGTGATTGACTTGTGATTGACTTGTGATTGACTTGTGAATGACTTGTGATTGGCCTGTGATTGGCCTGTGATTGGCCTGTGATTGGCCTGTGATTGACTTATAACCGACTTATAACCGACTTATAACCGACTTATAATCGACTTATAATCGACTTATAATCGACTTATAATCGACTTATAACCGACTTATAACTGACTTATGACTAGTTTCTTCATGATTGACTTGAGATTATAAGTGAAACAAATAATTGACAAGTTTGTAATTGACTCGGGATTGACTCAAGATTGACTCAAGATTGACTTTATACTGACTTTATACTGACTTTATACTGACTTTATACTGACTTTATACTGACTTTATACTGACTTTATACTGACTTTATACTGACTTTATACTGACTTTATACTGACTTTATACTGACTTTATACTGACTTTATACTGACTTTATACTGACTTTATACTGACTTGTCTTGCGGTTGATCTGTTAAAACTAGGATCTTTTCAACTATTTGGACATTTGTAACTAAACACAATAATGCATTGGTAATTTGTTGTAGGCCAGGACTGTGAATTAAACAAATAAAATTACAATGTAATATTCAATAATTCCAACTTGGATTCAATATTCTAATATTGGAAACGGGTTTTCCATGCACCGTTGGAATATTGCAGGTATTATCAGCCGAGGAAGTGCTTGTATCCTGGTTGATGTGCATGCAGTGATTGGGAATGAAATGGTCCAATGACTCGATTTGTGTCAACAATGAGCTTTATTTACATGTATACAGATGTTTTTATGTCAAAGGCAATTTGCTGTTGCTGTATTTTAGGGAAATGGATGGTTTAGAAGGATTATATATTGTATATAAAGTAAATATTGTGACGCTTTTTTTAAAGTTTTGTGTTCACAGATGCTGCAAAAACCAAAAACATTAATACTGTTTTTGTATATAGTGTGGTTCCTTAACTTTCTTCAGACAAAACAGAACAGTTTATATGTAAGGACATTTAAATATAAGGTAATGTTAGGAAACCAGACTGTTGGCTGGAATCCATTCACAAATGTGTAACAGTATTGCAAATAAAATGCGGACTAAATTTAATAAATTGGGGGCAGTGTTTGAAAAGAGTCGGGTATTTTTGAAAATTGATACAAAGTTCTATAGTTTAATCCTCTTCAATTTAGTAATAGAAATCTCATGCAAAATGGTTTTGATGTGATTCAACGGTCGCTGCAGAAAAGTGGCACATGATTCGCCTAGATATTTTTATCAAAAAAAGTTGATTACTGGTAACACTCTTGCATATGAAGCACGATATGTGGCAGAGAAAACCCCCCTCTTTTGTGTTGACCATTGTGTTCCCGGAATCTCAGGAATTCCTATTAGGTTTCAAGGGGGGGGGGGGGGGGGGGGGTGGGTTAGGTTACAATAGTGTTGAGTGCGTATAAGGTATAGGGATAAGAGGGGGGTACCCCTCTGCCACATATGGTGCTGGGTATACACTCTTGGCAGTGCCACATTGTACATTGTGTGTTATTTGCATAAAAGAAACGTGTCCCTGATAGGAAATGCTGGCCCTATCGTATCTGCATGACCCACAGTTTCCTGTCCTTTGACTTCCTGGCAACGCTGTACTATTGTTTCAAAACACAATGACAATGTGTGCTTCATTGCATATTACATACATGTACAGTAGGTTAAAGACTATAGATTTACCAGTCTAATTGGATCAAAGGAATCACGACTTTAAAAAGCCTAATTTGTATGCGTTATATGTCATTTAGTTTCTCCCTCTTTTGGAATAAAATAAGATCACCACTGATCTCTACAAACACCAAGATAGTGGCAATAATATATGGAGCTTTAGTGAAACATAAGGGAAACAGACTTCCCCGATCAATGCCAACCATACAGCAAGCCGCTATCAACTACAAATGTCTGTACAAAAATGAGGCATTGTTGCACAAATGTCTATAGGCTACGATACCAAAAAAAGTACCAGGAAATATTTTGTTCTTTCTTATAAAGCTTGGGCCTTTTTTCTGACTCACTGGTTGCATATCCATGTACCGGTACATGTACATGTATTATCAAACCACGCCTAATACTAGAATGCAGTATCTCACCTTACTAGAATGCATGCCATACTGTGACTGGGTGTGGTCTGGTGTGATGGGTGACACATATCCACTATCATTCTTTATCTCTACTAGCGAGATGCTGCGCTTTGCGTGGCACCCGCTAGCTGGTGGGATGAATCGTAACTTCAGATAAACCTTGTTGACATTTAATGGGATTGTATGACAAGCAAACCGAGAAACTTATGGAGTAGAGTACCAGCTTAGTGTGTGTATAAACTTGCTTGTTTGTCATTCCATGATGATTTTTGAATGTGTCGACAAAGTTTGTTTCATGTTTTAAAAAGTTGTACATAAATCAGAAAGTTTTCAATTGAAAGTAACTTGCTCAAATAAAAACCAGATTTTAGTATTGAAATTGTAACACTAAACACGATTGAATTGGATTAGAAGGTTGGTGAAAGTTTTATTTGTACATTTGTGGGTTAGGGCTGATATGAGAGCAATAGGATTATTATGCCCCTTGTCGTTGAATTATTTAGTTATAAAATTAAATAGGCCTTTGAAAAATAAGTTGGCTCTCGCAGGGCGGGTTTATCTGTTAACCAGTTCGTGCCGGAGGATGTATACACGCAAAGTTTTTCCCCGATTCAAAACAGATGACGCATAAACACGACACAAGCAAGGCCTGAAATGTCTGTCAGCAGCGAGCAAGGCCGGAAATGCGTGGGTATGTGCTTCCCGGTGCCATGAGCATGAACCCGCCTTGGATTGAGTTTAGTTAAAAATAATCCCACGTCTCGTCTCGGTGATGTTAAAACAATCCCGGTGCAAATTGGTTAAGAAAATGATGTTTTTTAGGGAGGCCCATTTTATTTATGTGGTTCTCATTTTTGACCGACCTCATTTTGGGCTCCTGACCCAAGAAAAAAAATGCCTTTTTATTACCGCTGACCCTATCTGGAACCACATTCACCAAAATAATGAATTACAGTATTACACACAGTTATCTGCTGTTGCACCAAACACTACACTACATCAGTGGTCAAGTCTTTTCAGATTATGTAACACACATCCCGTGTGTAAACAATTTATTGATCGATGTGTGGTCCAGGCCAAACATGAACGATATTAAAATACGAGGCATAGAGGAAGGAATACATTAAACAAATATATATATTACAATCAAAAGTTAACTTGTTCACCAGCAAGGAAAACAGTTTGTAAACAGTTGTAAGCACACAGAACACCACACAGCTTTACCTTACATACGTACTGTGGACATTCCTTTGTCTTCGTGTAGTTAACAAACTTTGACTAAATACTCATTTTTCTCGCTTCCCCAAAACAAATTTACCCTCAAATTTGGATTATGGGCCTCTCAGCTGTCCCTTCTATCTTTTCTATATAACCCTAACCCGTTTTTCCTCTAGCGCTATTTTTCGGAAACTGAAAAACGGATTGTGGACGTGTGCAAGTCCACACACCGTGACCTCTTCCCGCATCGTGTGGACCTATATTGTTCGGAGGTCCACAGTGCGTATGCAAGACTAACTCACGCAATGCCCACTGGACTCTGTGCAACAGACGGGTTTCCACGTCCGCTTCCCTACACCAAACCGCAATGGGCACACGGGACACGTCCGTCCACAAAATGGCACGGAGCACGTTCCGACAAAATAGACTGGCTCCCTTCCGCCCTCCACGCGCAAACCTGGACATGCCACACGGGACACCATCCACAAAATGGCACGGACAATATTAACAGTATAGGTGTTTCAAAAGGAAGGGTGTACACAACTACATGTACCAAGTCATATTATACAAAACTGCAGTTGATGTACATTGTAGTACTTGTAATAAATCGTAATAAATCAATAAACTGACAAACCGACAAACCGACAAACCAATACAAAATAAGCAAAGCTTAACAAGTTTGGTGAGTTTCCACTTGTTAGCTTGCACCGGTAATTTATAAATCCCTACAACATGTACATAATGTACACTAAATGGTCAGAATTTTAAATGGTTAGAAGGTTAATGAACACAAAAACAGACACTAGAGCCAATATCCCAAAACATCCGTGTTTTTAGGACGGATTGTAAGATGTTGTTTGTCTCTCTGGCACCAAAAGTTGGGTAAACTAACCGTACTACCGGTAGATACATGTACTTGTATTATTTTCACATTTTTGTGTCTACAGGGAATTCCGAAGACAGTGGATCATGGCCAAGTACATCCGTAAGGAATTTGTCTCGGCTGAGGATCAGCCTAAGTACTTGCAAGGCAAGAAGTCAGGTTACTTGTGGAAGCTGGGTCGAGATAGTCAAGTCTTCCAACGACGATGGTTTGTCTTAGATTCTAGTGAGAAAGGAACTCTGCGATACTACACAGATGCAAATGTAAATACAGGCACACTTTGGTGTTAGTTATTAAAGTGTGTTTTAATTTTGATTCATTACTCAAAAACTGTTATTGTCGTATGGCCAGAACTAATTGGTCATTTTTTGTTCCATTAAATGTCAAGTATATTCTTTAATCTAATCTACAAATTCTGATTTTTTTGTCTCATTGTTTCTCAGGAGCAGTCACTGCGAGGCGATATATCTCTCTTCAAGATGAACTTAGTCCTTGCCTCATCAGAGAAGATTGGTCATCCCAACGGCTTACAGATAGTGTATCCTGACAAGAGGGGACAGAATAACACACGCATGATCTATCTCTATGCTGAAATGGCAAAGGTCGGTCATTATTGTCTGTGTGTCCTGTTCTCACTTATTCTGGTAACTGACTTTCATCAAGCCTGGGTCACTAAAGCTGTGTTTCCATTGGACTTGTGCATTCCCATTTTCGTGCGCACTGTGGCCCGGGGGCTGTGCGGCTGTGCGGCCCGGGGGCTGTGCGGCCCGGGGGCTGTGCGGCCCGGGGGCTGTGCGGCCCGGGGGCTGTGCGGCCCGGGGGCTGTGCGGCCCGGGGGCTGTGCGGCCCGGGGGCTGTGCGGCCCGGGGGCTGTGCGGCCCGGGGGCTGTGCGGCCCGGGGGCTGTGCGGCCCGGGGGCTGTGCGGCCCGGGGGCTGTGCGGCCCGGGGGCTGTGCGGCCCGGGGGCTGTGCGGCCCGGGGGCTGTGCGGCCCGGGGGCTGTGCGGCCCGGGGGCTGTGCGGCCCGGGGGCTGTGCGGCCCGGGGGCTGTGCGGCCCGGGGGCTGTGCGGCCCGGGGGCTGTGCGGCCCGGGGGCTGTGCGGCCCGGGGGCTGTGCGGCCCGAGGGCTGTGTTATAGTATTGTTCATGTATTATTCATACAATTATCAACTAATGAATATTCATATTTACCCAATATATGGTAGAATGGTTCCAAGCACTCGGGCAATGAGATGCCTTTTTAGATGTTATTTATACATGTACATGTATTATTCATACATTTATCAACAGATGAATATTTATATTTCCCCAGGATATGGTAGAATGGTTCCAAGCAGTGAGATGCCTCAAATACTTGATTCAAAAAAGGAAGAGTGTTGAGAATGATCAAAATATAGTAAGTAAATATGCTAATTTTGGGGGCAGTTGAAATGAAAGCCCTTAACTCTTTCAGTGCCCGCGCCTTTTCAGCATTTAACTAAAACAAATAAGTCGTTCATGTACTAAATGGTGGAATACATTACAGCGATGGTGCCCTCTCGCGACAACCTGATGATAGCACTTTTAGATTGTACATAAATACAATAACGGCACTTGCATTAAATAGATCGTACATGTACAACCTTGGCACTGAATGAGTTAATATGGTAACGTTCCAACATCAAGTTAGTTATGATGGATCTGATGTGTTTTTTTACAAGGTTACCCATATTCTTTTGGCATTTTTTTAATAGTTTGTAATATGCCTTCCCCATTCTCTCAAACATGTTTATTTCCATTTATTCCTAAATACAATGCATATCCACTTTTTTTGTTCCCCACCCAAGTTATTTTCAACACTAGATACAAATGTCTCTCTGAATATTTTCAAAGACCCAATACATCTTTTAATTACCACATGAATAAATTTCAACATCTGTTGTTTTTCTTCTTGTTCTATTTGGACAGATTTCCCGCATACTGAAGTACGACATTCTAAAGGAGGGTTACCTGTTTAAGACGGGATCAAAAGGCAAGGAAGCCTTCCGTAAACGTTGGATCGTCTTGGACAAGTTATGTCTCATGTACTTCAAGGACCCCTTGGTATGTCAGCTCACTGATCATCAACCTCTACTTCCAGATTCATTGAATTTTGTTTCAGATTTCAAGTATTTATTGAAGAATGTTCTCATAAAGACCTTTTTTTTGTTTTATGTCATATTTGAAATGGTTATAATCAAGTGACTTATTTTCCTTTTTCATCATTGATGAGGAGGTACTGGTGTTTGCAATTCAGAGACAGACAAGATTGTTGCATGGTCCAAGTTGTCATTTCACTTCGGTTATTATAATTGGCACCAATTTATAGTGTTCTGTTGATGGTATTCTTTGCAGGATGCCAATCCTAAAGGCACCATTCCTATGAAGGGAGGCTACTCACTCATCCTGAGTGGTATGCTAGACCCGGAGCATGTAGGATTCCACTTCTATCTCAAGACTCCTGGGAGGATCTATCACTTCATTGCTGAGAGTGATCATGAACGCAAAGCATGGTTTAATGCTATACATGCTGCATGCAACAGGGCTAGTGGAGGTAAGGAGGTGGAGGTGGGGGGTGGGGGGGGGGGGGGGTTAAGGCAATGCAAGGGTACTAATTACTTGAACCTTACTTTATGAAACATGGTTAACATGGTGTATTCAATGTGGCAAGTGGTGGTAAAAACAGGGGGTTGAGGGTGGGTATTGAGGAGGCGTTTTTGGAAGGGGTTGTTTTAGTCCGGGGTACAGTTGTTTTAGGGGGGGGGGGGGGTTAATGAAGGGTACAGTTGTTTTAGGGGGTTGTTGTTTTAGGGAGTTTTTTGGTTTTTTTTAATTGTCAAGCAAAGTGGGGATATCTGGAGTTATTTCCTTTGATATGAAACTCTGACAATATGCATGATTACATTTTTCGTCAAATTGAAGCTAATTAAAAGTTTGCTTATCATGCACACCCTACAGTTACTTCCGGCAAAGTAGGTGGAGGTCCCACAATCTGCAAGTTTCCTGGCTCATCACCTAGTAAGCCAAAGGTTGACCCACCTACCAGTGAAGCTGCTGTATCATCAACTCCTGGAGACAAGGTAGCAGGTATCAGCAAGTCAGTCAAGGCATCTCCTACTGGAGCCACTGGGGGAACTTCAGAAGAAGACAGTACTGAGTTTGAGGATGGTTTTGAGATTCTGACCTCTCCCTTCGCTGGCGTCAGGGCAAGCACTAAACCACGCCCAAAACACACCTTGCCCAATTATCCAAATCGTGGTGGTGGTGGTGGTGCCACTGGGGGGCAGACACGTTACCATCAAATCACACATCTCAAACATCAAACACCTGTTGACATCCCTGAAGACAACAACTACTTAGAATTTACCACAGAGGAAGCCGACACTCTGGATCTTGAAGAAGACACAGAAGAAAGCTCTGATGATGATGATGAGTCTCCTTATATTGAGCTGGTGGGAGAGAAGGTGGTCATGATGCAGAGGGTAGATATGATTGGAATGACGACCAAACAACTCTCTACGCATCTCAAGGTGCCACGGAAGGCCCTGCCGCAGTCTTCAAGCTGTACTATGTGTGTTAGCTTAGTCTGGGATACACTGCCTAATCTACCAGAGTCCGAAGGTTGTGTCTTGGTGTCACCTATAGTCAGTTGCTGTAGCATGCCTAGGAATGTGGCACTTCTGCAACCATTTCAACTGGAGATCCAACATAGTGCCATCCTGAAAGATGTGGATGACTGCAAACCTAACATTTGGCATCTTAACAAAGAACATGGTAGGTTTAAATTTGTACTCAGTCTCTTCAATTAATCTAAAATATCTAACTGAGCACTTGTCATAAACTCTGAGATCATACAGTAGATAGATTGATCAGTAAGATTTCTGTTTGTTTTTGGTTTGTTTGTTTTTTCTCCAGATTTGGAACTGAAATGTTCTTCTTTGTTCTTCTTTCATTACACTGAGCTCAGAAGAGGGAAAAGAAAGAGGAAGATACTAACATAAATAATCATGCAACCAAAATAAACCACAAAATAACCACAATAGTTGATCCATAGAAAAAAACATTTTTTAAAACATTATTTTCAGATAAAACACAGTTATGTGTTTTAACTAAGACTTTGTCTCTACTTCCTTATATCATAATTGTTTTGGTTTTATTTCTGAACAAAATGATATTCCGCATTTTACAAAGTTAAAGTAAATATGTTTTATATAATAAGATGGAATTTGCATCCAGTGGTGTAAATTCAATATTAGATTTTGGCCCTTCACCGATGTGTATTTACACTGTAATACTCAGTGTTGCCCCGAGGGATTCTTAAAAACAAATCCCTGACTAGGTGAGACTCGAACCAACGACCTCCTGCTTTCTAGTGCAGACATCTTACCACTAGACCACCGAGCTAGCCAGGGTGGGCTGGCTGGTTGGAATCTGATTAGCAGCGGGTACCACTAGACCACCGAGCTAGCCAGGGTGGGCTGGCTGGTTGGAATCTGATTAGCAGCAGCTACCACTAGACCACCGAGCTAGCCAGGGTGGGCTGGCTGGTTGGAATCTGATTAGCAGCGGGTACTACTAGACCACCGAGCTAGCCAGGGTAGGCTGGCTGGTTGGAATCTGATTAGCAGCAGCTACCACTAGACCACCGAGCTAGCCAGGGTTGGCTGGCTGGTTGGAATCTGATTAGCAGCGGGTACTACTAGACCACCGAGCTAGCCAGGGTAGGCTGGCTGGTTGGAATCTGATTAGCAGCGGGTACCACTAGACCACCGAGCTAGCCAGGGTGGGCTGGCTGGTTGGAATCTAATTAGCAGCGGGTACCACTAGACCACCGAGCTAGCCAGGGTTGGCTGGTTGGAATCTGATTTAGCAGCGGGTACCACTAGACCACTGAGCTAGCCAGGGTTAGCTGGCTGGTTGGAATCTGATTAGCAGCTGGTACCACTAGACCACCGAGCTAGCCAGGGTGGGCTGGCTGGTTGGAATCTGATTAGCAGCGGGTACCACTAGACCACCGAGCTAGCCAGGGTTGGCTGGCTGAAATCTGATTAGCAGCAGGTACCACTAGACCACTGAGCTAGCCAGGGTCGGCTGGCTGGTTGGAATCTGATTAGCAGCGGGTACCACTAGACCATCGAGCTAGCCAGGGTTGGCTGGCTGAAATCTGATTAGCAGCAGGTACCACTAGACCACTGAGCTAGCCAGGGTCGGCTGGCTGGTTGGAATCTGATTAGCAGCGGGTACCACTAGACCACCGAGCTAGCCAGGGTAGGCTGGCTGAAATCTGATTAGCAGCAGGTACCACTAGACCACTGAGCTAGCCAGGGTCGGCTGGCTGGTTGGAATCTGATTAGCAGCGGGTACCATTAGACCACCGAGCTAGCCAGGGTGGGCTGGCTGGTTGGAATCTAATTAGCAGCGGGTACCACTAGACCACCGAGCTAGCCAGGGTTGGCTGGTTGGAATCTGATTTAGCAGCGGGTACCACTAGACCACTGAGCTAGCCAGGGTTAGCTGGCTGGTTGGAATCTGATTAGCAGCTGGTACCACTAGACCACCGAGCTAGCCAGGGTGGGCTGGCTGGTTGGAATCTGATTAGCAGCGGGTACCACTAGACCACCGAGCTAGCCAGGGTTGGCTGGCTGAAATCTGATTAGCAGCAGGTACCACTAGACCACTGAGCTAGCCAGGGTCGGCTGGCTGGTTGGAATCTGATTAGCAGCGGGTACCACTAGACCATCGAGCTAGCCAGGGTTGGCTGGCTGAAATCTGATTAGCAGCAGGTACCACTAGACCACTGAGCTAGCCAGGGTCGGCTGGCTGGTTGGAATCTGATTAGCAGCGGGTACCACTAGACCACCGAGCTAGCCAGGGTAGGCTGGCTGAAATCTGATTAGCAGCAGGTACCACTAGACCACTGAGCTAGCCAGGGTCGGCTGGCTGGTTGGAATCTGATTAGCAGCGGGTACCATTAGACCACCGAGCTAGCCAGGGTGGGCTGGCTGGTTGGAATCTAATTAGCAGCGGGTACCACTAGACCACCGAGCTAGCCAGGGTTGGCTGGTTAGAATCTGATTTAGCAGCGGGTACCACTAGACCACTGAGCTAGCCAGGGTTAGCTGGCTGGTTGGAATCTGATTTAGCAGCGGGTACCACTAGACCACTGAGCTAGCCAGGGTCAGCTGACTAGTTGGAATCTGATTAGCAGCGGGTACCACTAGACCACCGAGCTAGCCAGGGTTGGCTGGCTGGTTGGAATCTGATTAGCAGCGGGTACCACTAGACCACCAAGCTAGCCAGGGTCGGCTGGCTGGTTGGAATCTGATTAGCAGCTGGTACCACTAGACCACCGAGCTAGCCAGGGTGGGCTGGCTGGTTGGAATCTGATTAGCAGCGGGTACCACTCGACCACCGAGCTAGCCATGGTCGGCTGGCTGGTTGGAATCTGATTAGCAGCGGGTACCACTAGACCACCGAGCTAGCCAGGGTTGGCTGGTTGGAATCTGATTAGGCAGCGGGTACCACTAGACCACTGAGCTAGCCAGGGTTAGCTGGCTGGTTGGAATCTGATTAGCAGCGGGTACCACTAGACCACCAAACTAGCCAGGGTGGGCTGGCTGAAATCTGATTAGCAGCAGGTACCACTAGACCACTGAGCTAGCCAGGGTCGGCTGGCTGGTTGGAATCTGATTAGCAGCGGGTACCACAAGACCACCGAGCTAGCCAGGGTGGGCTGGTTGGAATCTGATTAGCAGCGGGTACCACTAGACCACCGAGCTAGCCAGGGTCAGCTAGCTGGTTTGAATCTGATTAGCAGCAGGTAACGCAACTAATTGTTTCATAAGATGAAAATCTAATATTAATTTAATTTGATCAAAATATTTGTCTTGTGACTAGGCAAGTTCTTCAAGTGGGAGAAGTCGGACCAGAGTAGTTACAGCATCACTTGTAGAGCATCTCATCGTAACTTTGTCATTGAAACTGCCAAGACTGGCTGCTTTGCCATCATGGTTCCTACACACAGCGTAAGAGGCAAGATGATCCGATGTATGACCTACATCTCCTCAGAGCAGAGTGATGATCATCTAGTTGCTAGGGTGTACTTCTTTGGTGACAACGGAAGCGATGATGCCCTTCATGTAAGTCAAGCCTCTAATCCCCATCTTAATGTAGTCATTATTGTAATCATCCAGTCATTAGTGGTCAAGTCACGATCTAATCAAAAAAACTTTGTTATTGCCGTTGTCTTTGGCATTGCTTTTCCCATGACATGACCTGTGATTGGTGTGATTTACTTATGATCGGACTTGTGATGGACTTATGACCGGACTTGTGATAGGACTAGTGATGAACTAGTGATGGACTTGTGATGGACTTATGACCGGACTTGTGACCGGACTTGTGATGAACTTATGACCGGACTTGTGATGAACTTATGACCGGACTTGTGATAGACTTATGACCGGACTTGTGATCGGACTTGTGAAGGACTTGTGATCGGACTTGTGATGGACTTATGATGGACTTATGACCGGACTTGTGAAGGACTTGTGATCGGACTTGTGATGGACTTATGATGGACTTATGACCGGACTTGTGATGGACTTATGATGGACTTATGACCGGACTTGTGATGGACTTATAACCGGACTTGTGATGGACTTATAACCAGACTTGTGATGGACTTATGACCGAACTTGTGATGGACTTATGATCAGACTTGTGATGGACTTATGATCAGACTTGTGATGGACTTATGACCGGACTTGTGATGGACTTATGACCGGACTTGTGATGGACTTGTGATGGACTTGTGATGGACTTGTGATGGACTTGTGATGGACTTGTGATGGACTTGTGATGGACTTGTGATGGACTTGTGATGGACTTGTGATGGACTTGTGATGGACTTGTGATGGACTTGTGATGGACTTGTGATGGACTTGTGATGGACTTGTGATAGACAAGATACATTGTAGGATACACCGTTTGCAGATATCAAAATGTTTTACTGAATCATTAGGAATTATCTTACATATTTGAAAGTAAATAATGATTGTATGCATCCAGCAAAAAGATTGCACTAGATATCCGGTAATTGTTTCGAAAAATTGCGTTTTATAACAACAAATTAACGATCGCCAGAAGGTAATCTGGAAAAGAACAAGAACAACATAAGAACCACATCGCGTGTCATGACGTCAGCGCTTTTGTCTGGAATAACCTTTGACAATGACACTTCAACTAGAATCTAAACTGGCTTATTGCCTCAGTCGGTCTGCAGACTCATTTTCGGCAATTGTACTATTCATCAGTGCAGCTCTGTGTTTTATTGCTACATTTTACCTGATTACAGGTGGGTAGTTACAATGAATCTATTTCCTTTGTAGGAGATTCAGCGACGTGAGAACACTTACCGCGGGAGACTGTGTGATATCTCTGGCTCATTCTTCTTAGCTAACACCAGTGATAACGTCTCAATGAAGTTGACTGATCTTGAAGGAATGGATCGATATCTTGGAGGCAATGAACCAATGGTATGACAACCAACTTTGGTGGGAAACAATCTAAATATACTAACAACAGGGATGTTGGTATATGGTAGTCACTCCTCATACAAGATCAGTTCCCACAGTTAGGAAAATCCTGGAAGATCTTGGGGAAAAGGTCATGGAAAAGTCATGGAAATCAAGATTATGTAATTTTTTCATGTTTTTTTGCTGCTTTTAATGTGATAACTGAATAATAGGTAATAATTAACACTTTTTTTCAAAAACTTACAATTGGTTTGCCCAACATCAGCAGTTCATCAGTATCATAATAGTACCAAACAACTTGGTGTTAAATGTCAGGGAAATTGTCATATTTTAGTCTTAGAATGTCCTGGGACTTACGCTGCGAACTTACGCACTGTCAAGCTTTCGTGAAACTGTCGTAAGCGAAATGTTGCGCAGCAAACAAAAGTGGCGTAGCTTATGCAATATATTGTGGCGCAAGGAGGCTTACGTCATAGCGTAAGGTTGTGTAGGGCTGCAGGGGTGCATTACCAAAAATCACCATTATTCCCCTCATTTAATGCCCACTAATAAACCCCCAGGCTGATGGCCTATAATCTTTGCATTTGTTGGCAGTTGTATATCAATTAACTATTGTCCCGATCATTTACGTATTTCCCCCCAGAACATCACAACAGAGGAGTTAAATCACAAGCAGTTGGTGTGTTACATGGTAGAAATTATCAAGAATGAACCGGTGGGTCAATGCACAGTCAACGTTTGGCAGGAAAACACTGCCTTGGAACACAAACCTGTTCAGATGAATCTACACTTCTCTAACGAGGTAAACAAAAACAGGGCTTTAAACCAACACTGCATGTATCAACTAAAATATTCTGACAGTTGCATGCGCTGCAAAATAACCTAGTATAGTAAAACTAGCCTCCCGAGGTGATCCATGGAGCATTCTATTTTCCCTTAGCTTCGCCTCGGGAAAATAGAATGCTCCATGGATCACCCAGGGAGGCTAGTTTTACTATACCGCGAAATAAAGCAGTCAATATTTGTTTTATAACACCTCACTCACAGATTCTGCACAATTTAAGCTTCCTGAAAGTATAGTAATGACAAAAAATCTCTGAATTCAGTGTCCACCTACGTGCAAGCAGTGCGTTGTTTACGAAAGAAATGTACGTTAAATTTGCGTTTTGAAAGGGCACCCGACTATTTGTATCTTCGTTCCCTTTTTCTCGATCATACGTGTACTTTGTTGCCTTGATGAACGGGTGCGAGGGTGATAGAGCAATGTTTACGCAATGCACCGAAACACACGTCTAGGTTTCAGTCACGCGTTCGTTGCTATGCGCATAGTATACAAATATTGACTGCTTTGAGTGGTATAGTAAAACTAGCCTCCCGAGGTGATCCATGGAGCATTCTATTTTCCCGAGGCGAAGCCGAGGGAAAATAGAATGCTCCATGGATCACCGAGGGAGGCTAGTTTTACTATACCGCGAAATAAAGCAGTCAATATTTGTTTTATAACACCTCACTCACAGATTCTGCACAATTTAAGCTTCCTGAAAGTATAGTAATAACAAAAAATCTCCGAATTATACGTCTCTCGATCATACGTGTACTTTGTTGCCTTGATGAACGGGTGCGAAGGTGATAGAGCAATGTTTACGCAATGCACCGAAACACACGTCTGGGTTTCAGTCACGCTTTCGTTGCTACTGCGCATAGTCCTTTTTGCGTGGTATAGTCTTTTTGGATAGCACAAGTAAAAAATAGTAAAAATAGCAAGTGACACGTGCCGCGCTCTCGGCCAATCAAGACACAGAATCTGTGAGTGAGGTGTTATAATACGTGTGTTGCTATGCGCATAGTACTTTTTCAGAACGAGGCTGCGTGGTATAGTCTTTTTGGAGCGCAAGTAAAAAATAGTAAAAATAGCAAGTGACACGTGACGCGCTCTCGGACAATCAAGACACAGAATCTGTGAGTGAGGTGTTATAACAATCATTATTTGTTTTATACAACGCCTGAATACTTCCTCTCCATCTGATTGGTCAAAGCACAACTGTGCAGTGGAAGTTGAAAAGTTGAATAGAACCATTGAATAGAACCGTTTTTTGTTTTTTTGCGGTGCGGCCGAATAATTCAATTCATGTAATCAACGATCCACCAATCAGATGACAGGGATTTATTCAGGTCTTGTATAATATCTGATATTGTTTAAAATCATCCATCATACATGTACTATCATTGAGTGTAGATGCAGTTAACTTTCGTTAACCAGTCGCGTCAGATGATGTGTATACTTAAAATAGATGACGTATAATTAACACCGGCTCAAGCGAGGGCGGAAATATTGGGGTGTGCTATCCATAGATGCCGGCCTGAACCCGTCAAAATAATCCCGACAGGAACTGGTTAAGTCAAAGTCTGATAACAGAAATCTCTGCTTAAAGTCACACTACATTCCATGCTCACAAGATGATAGGATTTTATCATCAATATTATCGTAACTCAAGTCCAAAAGAAACGATCGCTGTAACACTTACAAAGAAAGTGTAACCAATGGCGGACATTTTGTTAGTGAGTGGACATTTTGATCACTCTCAACGCACTTGGCTCTTCACGTTGGATATAGTTTTGGTTGCAAGATGTCCTAATCGCGGTATGCAGCGTGCGTAGGCTGCCGATGTGGGCGCCCTCTAACGTATGCCGTAGACCACTCCATGACCTTCAAATAGGTCGTCTTGGCTAACTCACGTAATTGCTGAAAAAATTTCGAGCAGAATTGTGTCACATTTGCATGCGAGTGTGACGTTGCTTGAATAATCGCATGATGGAAGCACTGCACACACTTTGATTGTTGGAAAACATAACAGAATGCTAATTAGTTCAAACTTTTAGATACCTCTATTTTTGTTGGTGTTAACTTAATAAAAGTTTAACTGTACATAGAAAAATGTACAGACTGTATCCCTATATAGTAGACCATCAAGATCCAAACGCTCAGCAAGACTTGGCAGAGCGTAAGTCCATTCCATTATTAAGCCATAATTGCATAATTAGAGCTCAAATATTGTCTACAGCTTCAGCAATGGTTCTACCGGTATGTATGTCTGTCCATCGTTAACTGATGTTTGTCTCCATGTACGTTATTCTGATTCGTGTACAAAACCTATGAGAGGCCTTCCGAAAAAGAGGGACAAGTACAAGCAAAAAGGGGACAATAAGAGGTTCTTGATTGGAGGCATATACATGTACACACTTTGCTGTTTGATACATGTGTTCATCATCAGTTGTGTTCTAGGCTAGCATTTATTCTGCTTTGCTCTTTGCTGTATAATTTATGTGTCAGGAATTGTTCATTGTCCAGCTTATTGTCTTGCTTTACTTACCATGAATCTAACCTCAAGCTGATAAGAATTAATTGCGGAAAGAAACCTAATGCTATACTTCAGCTGTTGTGTACAAAGTCTACAGAGATTCGAGGACATTTTCTAAGTATTTGCTAACAAAAATGGAAATGTTTCTCAGTCCCAGATTCATGTCTTTTCAACATTCTTGCACCTTCATTAAGATGATATATGAAGAAGAAAAAATTAAATAACATTTAATTTGTTGATTGTAATCCACTCTTTGGCTGCTGTAACTCTAGACTACTTCCAAGCCCAGTAAGCAGTATAACAAACACATTATTTACATTTCACTAATGTAGAGCAGTTCTGGTGCATGTTAACGGGCATTAATTGTTGCTGTCACTCGATCAGATGACTTTCCTAGCAAAATAACTTACTGCTCTATGTTTGTGCAGTAGTATTGAATAATTTCATGAGGTGACAGATAAGTTATATTCTGTGATCGAAGTAAGTTATATCAAAAATACAAGAGAGGGAGAATATAGCACGGCGGCATAAAAAGTGAAACAGAAAGTACTTGTTCAGAAAAGGGAAAGGGTGCCTTGCACGGTATGAAGATAAAAAGCCGATTTGCTCCATGCACTCAACATGAAAAGCCGCGTAAAGCCGCGAACATTCTACCTTGCTATCTCTAGCACCTCGACCTTAAAATAAGATTGCACCTGGCAACTGAACATTCTACTTTGCTATCCCTAGCACCTCGGCCTTACGTGAGATTGCACCTGTCAACTGAACATTCTACCTCGCTATCTCTAGCACCTGTCAACTGAACATTCTACCTCGCTATCTCTAGCGCCTCGGCCTTACGTGAGATTGTACCTGTCAACTGAACATTCTACCTTGCTATCTCTAGCGCCTCGGCCTTACGTGAGATTGCACCTGTCAACTGAACATTCTACCTCGCTATCTCTAGCACCTGTCAACTGAACATTCTACCTCGCTATCTCTAGTACCACGGCCTTACGTGAGATTGCACCTGTCAACTGAACATACAACCTCGCTATCCCTAGTACCACGGCCTTACATGGGCATGCACCTGTCAGCTGAACATACTACCTCGCTATCCCTAGTACCACGGCCTTACGTGAGATTGCACCTGTCAGCTGAACATACAACCTCGCTATCCCTAGTACCACGGCCTTACGTGAGATTGCACCTGTCAACTGAACATTCTACCTCGCTATCCCTAGTACCACGGCCTTACATGGGCATGCACCTGTCAGCTGAACATACTACCTCGCTATCCCTAGTACCACGGCCTTACGTGAGATTGCACCTGTCAGCTGAACATACAACCTCGCTATCCCTAGTACCACGGCCTTACATGGGCATGCACCTGTCAGCTGAACATACAACCTCGCTATCCCTAGTACCACGGCCTTACGTGAGATTGCACCTGTCAGCTGAACATTCTACCTCGCTATCTCTAGCACCTCGGCCTTACATGGGCATGCACCTGTCAGCTGAACATTCTACCTCGCTATCCCTAGTACCACGGCCTTGCGTGAGATTGCACCTGTCAACTGAACATTCTACCTCGCTATCCCTAGTACCACGGCCTTACATGGGCATGCACCTGTCAGCTGAACATACAACCTCGCTATCCCTAGTACCACGGCCTTACGTGAGATTGCACCTGTCAGCTGAACATTCTACCTCGCTATCTCTAGCACCTCGGCCTTACATGGGCATGCACCTGTCAGCTGAACATACTACCTCACTATCTCTAGCGCCTTGGCCTTCCATGAGATTGCACCTGTCAACTGAACATTCTACCTCGCTATCTCTAGCACCTCGGCCTTACGTGGGATTGCACCTGTCAGCTGAACATACTACCTCGCTATCTCTAGCGCCTTGGCCTTCCATGAGATTGCACCTGTCAACTGAACATTCTACCTCGCTATCTCTAGTACCACGGCCTTACGTGAGATTGCACCTGTCAACTGAACATTCTACCTCACTATCCCTAGTACCACGGCCTTACATGAGATTGCACCTATCAACTGAACATTCTACCTCACTATCCCTAGTACCACGGCCTTACGTGAGATTGCACCTGTCAACTGAACATTCTACCTCACTATCCCTAGCACCTCGGCCTTACGTGAGATTGCACCTATCAACTGAACATTCTACCTCGCTATCCCTAGCACCTCGGCTTTGCATGAGATTGCACCTGTCAACTGAACATTCTACCTCGCTATCTCTAGTACCACGGCCTTACGTGAGATTGCCCCTGTCAACTGAACATTCTACCTCACTATCCCTAGTACCACGGCCTTACGTGAGATTGCACCTGTCAACTGAACATTCTACCTCGCTATCTCTAGCACCTCGGCCTTACGTGGGATTGCACCTGTCAGCGGAACATTCTACCTCGCTATCTCTAGCGCCTCGGCCTTCCATGAGATTGCACCTGTCAACTGAACATTCTACCTCGCTATCTCTAGTACCACGGCCTTACGTGAGATTGCACCTGTCAACTGAACATTCTACCTCACTATCCCTAGCACCTCGGCCTTCCATGAGATTGCACCTGTCAACTGAACATTCTACCTCGCTATCTCTAGTACCACGGCCTTACGTGAGATTGCACCTGTCAACTGAACATTCTACCTCGCTATCCCTAGCACCTCGGCTTTGCATGAGATTGCACCTGTCAACTAAACATTCTACCTCGCTAACTCTAGTACCACGGCCTCAGGTGAGATTGAACCTGTCAACTGAACATTCTACCTCGCTATCTCTAGCGCCACGGCCTTACGTGAGATTGCACCTGTCAACTGAACATTCTACCTCGCTATCTCTAGTACCACGGCCTTACGTGAGATTGCACCTGTCAACTGAACATTCTACCTCGCTATCCCTAGTACCACGGCCTTACGTGAGATTGCGCCTGTCAACTGAACATTCTACCTCACTATCTCTAGCGCCACGGCCTTACGTGAGATTGCACCTGTCAACTGAACATTCTACCTCGCTATCTCTAGCGCCACGGCCTTACGTGAGATTGCACCTGTCAACTGAACATTCTACCTCGCTATCCCTAGTACCACGGCCTTACGTGAGATTGCACCTGTCATGCGGAACATTCTACCTCGCTATCCCTAGTACCACGGCCTTACGTGAGATCGCGCCTGTCAACTGAACATTCTACCTCGCTATCTCTAGTACCACAGCCTCACGTGAGATTGCACCTTTCAACTGAACATTCTACCTCGCTATCCCTAGTACCACAGCCTTACATGAGATTGCACCTGTCAACTGAACATTCTACCTCGCTATCCCTAGTACCACAGCCTTACATGAGATCGCGCCTGTCAACTGAACATTCTACCTCGCTATCTCTAGTACCACAGCCTCACGTGAGATTGCACCTTTCAACTGAACATTCTACCTCGCTATCTCTAGCGCCTCGGCCTTACTTGAGATTGCACCTGTCAACTGAACATTTTACCTCGCTATCCCTAGTACCACAGCCTTACATGAGATTGCACCTGTCAACTGAACATTCTACCTCGCTATCTCTAGTACCACGGCCTTACATGAGATTGCACCTGTCAACTGAACATTCTACCTCGCTATCTCTAGTACCACGGCCTTACGAGAGATTGCACCTGTCAACTGAACATTCTACCTCGCTATCTCTAGTACCACGGCCTTACGAGAGATTGCACCTGTCAACTGAACATTCTACCTCGCTATCCCTAGTACCACGCCCTTACGTGGGATTGCACCTGTCAACTGAACATTCTACCTCGCTATCTCTAGTACCACGGCCTTACGAGAGATTGCACCTGTCAACTGAACATTCTACCTCGCTATCCCTAGTACCACGCCCTTACGTGAGATTGCACCTGTCAACTGAACATTCTACCTCGCTATCTCTAGTACCACGGCCTTACGAGAGATTGCACCTCTCAACTGAACATTCTACCTCGCTATCTCTAGCGCCACGGCCTTACGTGAGATTGCACCTGTCAACTGAACATTCTACCTCGCTATCCCTAGTACCACGGCCTTACGTGAGATTGCACCTGTCAACTGAACATTCTACCTCACTATCTCTAGTACCACGGCCTTACGTGAGATTGCCCCTGTCAACTGAACATTCTACCTCGCTATCTCTAGTACCACGGCCTTACGTGAGATTGCACCTGTCAACTGAACATTCTACCTCACTATCCCTAGTACCACGGCCTTACGTGAGATTGCACCTGTCAACTGAACATTCTACCTCGCTATCTCTAGTACCACGGCCTTACGTGAGATTGCACCTGTCAACTGAACATTCTACCTCGCTATCCCTAGTACCACGGCCTTACGTGAGATTGCACCTGTCAACTGAACATTCTACCTCACTATCTCTAGTACCACGGCCTTACGTGAGATTGCACCTGTCAACTGAACATTCTACCTCGCTATCCCTAGTACCACGGCCTTACGTGAGATTGCACCTGTCAACTGAACATTCTACCTCGCTATCTCTAGTACCACAGCCTTACGTGAGATTGCACCTGTCAACTGAACATTCTACCTCGCTATCTCTAGTACCACGGCCTTACGTGAGATTGCACCTGTCAACTGAACATTCTACCTCGCTATCCCTAGTACCACGGCCTTACGTGAGATTGCACCTGTCAACTGAACATTCTACCTCGCTATCCCTAGTACCACGGCCTTACGTGAGATTGCCCCTGTCAACTGAACATTCTACCTCGCTATCCTAGAACCACGGCCTTACATGAGATTGCACCTGTCAACTGAACATTCTACCTCGCTATCCCTAGTACCACGGCCTTGCGTGAGATTGCACCTGTCAACTGAACATTCTACCTCGCTATCCCTAGTACCACGGCCTTACATGAGATTGCACCTGTCAACTCAACATTCTACCTCGCTATCCCTAGTACCATGGCCTTACGTGAGATTGCACCTGTCAACTGAACATTTTACCTTGCTATCCCTAGTACCACGGCCTTACGTGAGATTGCACCTGTCAACTGAACATTCTACCTCGCTATCCCTAGTACCATGGCCTTACGTGAGATTGCACCTGTCAACTGAACATTCTACCTCGCTATCCCTAGTACCACGGCCTTACGTGAGAATTCACCTGTCAACTGAACATTCTACCTCGCTATCCCTAGTACCACGGCCTTACATGAGATTGCCCCTGTCAACTGAACATTCTACCTCGCTATCCCTACTACCACGGCCTTACGTGAGATTGCACCTGTCAACTGAACATTTTACCTCGCTATCTCTAGTACCACGGCCTTACATGAGATTGCACCTATCAACTGAACATTCTACCTCGCTATCCCTAGTACCACGGCCTTACGTGAGATTGCACCTATCAACTGAACATTCTACCTCGCTATCTCTAGTACCACGGCCTTACGTGAGATTGTACCTGTCAACTGAACCTTCTACCTCGCTATCTCTAGTACCACGGCCTTGAGTGAGATTGTACCTGTCAACTGAACATTCTACCTCGCTATCCCTAGTACCACGGCCTTACAAGAGATTGTACCTGTCAACTGAACCTTCTACCTCGCTATCCCTAGTAGCACGGCCTTAAGTCGTATTAAGTCGTAATTAAGTGTTTAAGTGTTAAGTCGTATAATCATACGTATACTACGGACACGATCTTGGACGAAGAACACGTCAATATGGTAGATCTGCTAGCGGAAAAAGGCGCTGTTTACAGCACGTAGATAAACGCGCATTTGGCTACGCAGAATTATAGGACATTGGATGTAAAATGCAGGCGGAATCTTCATTGATGAATATTACAGGCATTTTGTGAAAAATAAGGGGTGAACCTTACACAAACTGCAACAGAAAATATTTCAAATGTTTATTACTCAAAAAAGTCTCCTCTATAACGCTAAATAGTCTTACTTTATAATAAGGGAATAAATGTGTGTTCGAGAGGTTTTAATCACTCTGTTTAATACCGCTTGGAGTCTGGGTGCTGATAATTACCCGAGCCGAAGGCGAGGGTAATTATCAGCACCCAGACTCCAAGCGGTATTAAACAGAGTGATTAATACCGACCGAACACACATTTATTCCCATTCATAAATACCTTTTTTGTAAAATTCAGCCCAAAAAGCCCCGAAAATCCAGGAAAATTGTCGCAAGTAAATTTCGGTGTTTCGCCATTATGTCTGTGTCAAATGACATGTTTCCGCCTCTGTCGCTCTCTACACAATACATGCAATAAAGCGTATTTACTGTGAACCAGACTATTACTGCCATTGGCAACCTCGTTCCCAAGGTGTCGAGCTGTACGCGGCCAACACTACCCGCTCTTATTATTGGAGACGAGGTACGGTTCAGGGTTGGAAATAAAGTGAGCCCTGGGGACGGAATGTTGTTTCCAGCTGGGTTTAAACACTTCCAGCCATGTCTTTATCGTCCGTTTAATACCGGCCACGTGACGGGCTCTCGACCAATAGGAATGCCTAAACTGTCCCAGGTATTTATGAATGGATATTAGTGATGCTGATATTAGGAGCCGTTCTCTTCACAGAATATAACTTAGTCTTCCGTCACAGAATATAAACTAAGGAAAACTAAGGTTGGGAGGTATTAAACAAGTATGTTTCAAACCGGCTCATGGGCACCTGGACGTTGGTAATGACCCGGCTCATTGGTACCTGGACTTTGTTAATGACCCGGCTCGTAGGTACCTGGACGTTGTTAATGACCCGGCTCGTGGGTACCTGGACGTTGTTAATGACCCGGCTCGTAGGTACCCGGATGTTGTTAATGACCCGGCTTGTGGGTACCTGGACGTTGTTAATGACCCGGCTCGTGGGTACCTGGACGTTGTTAATGACCCGGCTCGTGGGTACCTGGACGTTGTTAATGACCCGGCTCATTGGTACCTGGACGTTGTTAATGACCCGGCTCGTGGGTACCTGGACGTTGTTAATGACCCGGCTCGTGGGTACCTGGACGTTTTTAATGACCCGGCTCATTGGTACCTGGACGTTGTTAATGACCCGGCTCGTGGGTACCTGGACGTTGTTAATGACCCGGCTCGTGGGTACCTGGACGTTGTTAATGACCCGGCTCGTGGGTACCTGGACGTTGTTAATGACCCGGCTCATTCGTACCTGGACGTTGTTAATGACCCGGCTCATTGGTACCTGTACGTTGTTAATGACCCGGCTCGTGGGTACCTGGACGTTGTTAATGACCCGGCTCATTCGTACCTGGACGTTGTTAATGACCCGGCTCATTGGTACCTGTACGTTGTTAATGACCCGGCTCGTGGGTACCTGGACGTTGTTAATGACCCGGCTCGTGGGTACCTGGACGTTGTTAATGACCCGGCTCGTGGGTACCTGGACGTTGTTAATGACCCGGCTCATTGGTACCTGGACGTTGTTAATGACCCGGCTCGTGGGTACCTGGACGTTGTTAATGACCCGGCTCGTGGGTACCTGGACGTTGTTAATGACCCGGCTCGTGGGTACCTGGACGTTGTTAATGACCCGGCTCGTGGGTACCTGGACGTTGTTAATGACCCGGCTCGTGGGTACCTGGACGTTGTTAATGACCCGGCTCGTGGGTACCTGGACGTTGTTAATGACCCGGCTCGTGGGTACCTGGACGTTGTTAATGACCCGGCTCGTGGGTACCTGGACGTTGTTAATGACCCGGCTCGTGGGTACTTGGACGTTGTTAATGACCCGGCTCGTGGGTACCTGGACGTTGTTAATGACCCGGCTCGTGGGTACCTGAACGTTGTTAATGACCCGGCTCATTGGTACCTGGACAATGTTAATGACCTCGCCTTCGACTCGAGCAATAACGCGTCCAGCCAATGGACCCGTTTTAAACATAGTTGTATAAAACTTTCCATCCTTATTGTATTCCCTTTAGTATCAAGCAACTTACATGTACATGAACCCAAATAAAGTTTGGTTTGATGCAGGTAAACCTTAATAAATACATTCTGACTTTGTTTGCTCCGAAATCTTTAAACCATTCATGTACAGGGTGAGTAAAAAAAAGTTCCCTCTAAAAGAATATTTTTGAAAAAAACATTTAGAGGTAGAGAAATAAATAGATATATAATGCTTTTGGCTTCATACAGATTTTTTAATTTCTTTTTTTGAGCGTCTTTTCTGAAGGAAATGCATTTGAGTGAACCTACTCTTTTTTGCAGATGTCCACTGTGCACCATGCGGTCTGCAAATAATGTTGTGTAGTAGTCTTGGCCCAAGACTGGATTTGAAAAAAATTGTATGGACATGCATTTGATCCCACCAGCGCAATTGTTTGGCAAGCACGTGCTATGCATTGTGCGCCGTATAGGGACCGACTGTACGCATCAAAAATATATCTTAATCCAGTCTTGGGTCAAGACTAGCGAGTGTACTGAAAACAGGGAATGGTAATGCACAACTGTGGATGCAGCTGTGTTTTATATTTAATCACTACCAATTTAAAATTGGGATTTGTTCCAAATCGTGTCATTGTTTTCACGGTCGACCAACAATTAGATGCTCTTTCATATTATTAAAATTATTTTTACGAAAATAGTTCTAGAAATATTTCAAATGTTGCTGTTATAAAGTTGAGGAAACTTCTTTGTGACTCACCCTGTATATACATGTAGGGAGTCAGTAATGGTACACTTTAAGTGTACATAAATAATGTACTGATTTTAATTTAGTTGACATGTTATTTTTGGTTCTCTCTCAGGATAAGTATCCTGTGATTGCCCCTGTTCCATTCCTTCATACCAGCATGCCACTACCAACATCCATCCCAGTCAGATGTCATCAAGCAGTCTCACGAGTCACCTCTGCTCCTAGTCCACAGAAAGCTTCCCCTCATCTCATAGCTGATAGACCTAGAGATGCACCCCATGCACGCTCTGTGCCTTGTCGTAGCCAGGCAGCTGATGCAGTCCCTCTCACCAAACCGTCTGATGGAACCAGCTTGCTGGATAACATGCTTCCGTTTTCTGTCAAACGAGAGCTGTTTCTTCTGTTAGACATTAAGAAAGCGACCGGCAACGATTGGCGCATGTTGGCCAGTCAGTTGGGTCTAGATGCTATGATCTACTACTTTGATATGCAGATAAACCCAACTATGGAGGTCCTCAAAGCATTTGAGATCATGAATCGACCTCTCTGTCAGTTGGAGGAACAACTCCGACTGATTGGCAGAGGTGATGCAGCTGATGTAGTCAAAAAACATTTGGAGAAAACTGGAAAGGTGATAAAATTGAAATAGAAACATGCAATTGCATACGTACTATACAATGCTTCATCTTTCAGTAGTTAATATTCCATTTCATCAGGAAAATTTGAGGCGTTCTGGCAAAATAAGACGAAACTGCATGGGTACAGCTAGGGTACAGCTAGGGTACAGCTAGGGCACAGTGGAGAAAACTGCAAAATAATGAATAATGGGCATTTGTTTTCCCTGATTTATTGATATATTTGTTTGGCTATATTTAGTTAAGAAAAATTATAGAAAGAGTGGATTGAACGTGTTTTTAAGGCAAAAACAATTGACATTTTTCTATATCACATGTACTAAGCTCGAAGCTTTAATGGTCTTTTTCTTAACATGTTAACTTTTGCGAAATGTTGATAAATGAAAACTTTAAACAGCTATAACTTGTTAATAGAATGTTTGATTGAAGCGCAACAAACAGAATCGCAAGACGAATGTTATCCTCATTTCAATCTCTGTCTAGTTCCAATTCACAAATCTCTTTGCCTTTTAATTTTGTTCTTAATTATAATATGTGCAACTCAAAACTCTTTAAATTTATAAATTTGTTAAAACAAAAAGTAAGTACAAAATAGTTAAGTTAAATAAAGAGATAGTAAACTTCTAAATGTATGTTATTTTTGTTCCGCGCCTTGCTACATTTGAAGATAAAACTAAATAACTTTGTTATACCCTCCCTCTTATAGTGTGTGTCTAGCTATGTACATTTAGAATACCCCAGATATTTTCATATCTTTATTTCATATTTTTATCGTAACAGCCTTTTTTTGCAATATAGTTTATTGAGAATACAGCTGCTTACTATTTCGAAAGGGTGGTATGAAAAATATAGGCTGACCATGTAAATATATATTTTTTTAAACAAAGGTGATAATTACTGGGACAAATATGCAAATTAAATTAAAAAGCAGACCAAATATATTACAAATAAATGTGGAAGTTGGGATGAGGATTGGGTAACGGTTATTTTTGAGAGCATTTCTGTTTGTATACAACTCTTTCAATTAAAGTCTTGATGTTAAAACACTTTTATATCTTCTAATAGTAGACAAACAGTTGTAGTTGTTTTGCTTCAATACCAATAGATGTTTGCTGGTTGTAATGCAGACATACCGGTAATTAGGTGTCCGAATTTCGGATATGGCTATTGTCTAGGTGTTCACCCATTACAACTATGTGTGAGCACGCTGACAATAGACGTAGCTCTAGGAAGCCCATTTTGGACACCGTCTATTGGTTCACCATAGTCCAATCCCAGCATTCTATTATACACGTATTGTACATATGCATTAGGTAGGCTGTCGACAAGGAATGTGTAACTATATAATGTGAACTGTGTGTACACAGTTGCACTATTGGACTAATAGTAAAAACTAAAAGTGGAAAGTTAGTTGTGTAATTGTTCTTTTAAGCATTATTATAAGCATTGTTATTAAGCATTATTTAAGCAATATACATGTATCAACAGTTGTAGTTTTGATTTGTCTCAATTCAAACGGCCAGACTTGTTAAAACATACCTAGCTAGCAGCCTTCAACTCATTTTCAATAGAGAAGTTTTTCACAGCTATTCGGCCAAGAAAACGAACAACCACAACACACAGCCAGTATATCTGATAGGGCAGTTTTAACTCTTGTACATTTATCATAGATTGCTGTATATTTTATCGTACTAATTTTAATACTATATTTTAGGAAGAAAATGATGTAGTTTTAGGTTTATATTTTTATGCTGAACAGTAGTGGGAAATATCCCCTTCAAAAAAACAGAAATATTATTGGTACTGAAGTATACGAGTTAATTTTTAATAATACTAACGCAGTTTGAAACTTGTAAATATTTCTCTTTTTACTCTCATAGAATGACTATAACTGCAAGGTTATTCCGTTTGAAATGTTACAATGCAATTCTTTTTGATAATGTGGGGGAAGTACTCGCTTAGTATAATGAACCATAATAACTGAGAATATATGCTAAGATTTGTCTTTGTTATATGATACTCAGAGTTATAAACTGGTATGAAGTTTTTAAAACTTTTTTGTATAATAAATACTTTGTTTGTTTTTTCCACGACGAGTTACAAAGCAGACAACAATTTACTCAGTGACTTTGAATAAGACTGCGGCTGAGAATATAGATAGTTTAGCTGGTAGAATGTGTATATTCATAGTCAGTCGCTTTGAACTTTAATCTAATAATCTACCCAAGATCATTAAGGAGCCATTTCTGCAGTGTAACCACAATGGCTGATCGCCCAGTTTGATGACATCACAGTTTGAGTGACAATTGGCCCATGGCACTAATATGTGTACAGTTTTTGTTTCCAATTCACTTATTAAAGTTGATGCAACGAGACAGTAATAGGAAAGAAACAATCTGATCCGGTGAAATGTCCTGCTTCTTGTATCTAAATCAGTCGCATGTATGCGCCATGTACACGACACATACAAATGATTAGGTTTGTATTGATTAGTTTGAGACATTTCCCCATTCTGTTTATCTGGATGCAAATTCAGCCAACAAACCAAATTGGATATTTTTTAATTATTTTAATTTTTTCTTTTGGGGGGGGGGGGGGGGGGGGCTATGTGACTGCAGGATTGTGAAGATTCTTTTATAACCCAAGAATTAGGTTCCCTACAAGACGCATACTCTTGGTTTGTAATGTGGTTTGAAGTTTATCCAAGAATTAATTTGTAATCATTGAAGATAGACACCCTGTGTAGAGCATCCTCTCTGAAGGAAATTTGTAGTGATACAAATGTTATTGAGTGACAATAAAAGTGTCTATTCACAGAGGAATCAAATACCTAGCTTGAGATGTGGTCGGGTGCAAGGAGTCTATTAGTAATTGTATAATTCATTCCAATGTAGTATTGTAGGCTTTTTAGTCTGGAGCACTGAATTCGCTATCTGTCGGTAAAGCTGCAGGTTGTGGGATCGAGTCCGGGCTGGGACTATGGTGCGTGTGTCATTGGGCAAAGCACTTTGTCACTTATTGCTTCTCTCCACCCAGGAGTAAATGGGTACCTGTGAGGGCAGAGATGGTCGTTATAGCAGCCGAAATGGCAGCAATGAGATGTATACTCGCAGGGAGTTGAGATGGTATTTGGATTGTTTCGTGGGCCCAATGATCAGGGATAGTAATGACACAGCGCCTTGAGTACCAGTCCTGTTAGATATGTGCGCTATTATAATAATTATGTAGTAGTACATGTAGTAGTAGAATTGTGAAAGTTAAGAATCGATAGTATATACAGACTTTTGAAAATTGAAATTTATATATAAATTGATGAGTTTCGTTAAAAAAAAAATTCCAGAAAGGGTGCACATTTTACAAGAAAATGGCTATTTCTATCAGAAAGTTTCTACTATGTATGAGCAGTGTGACAAAGTGCATTGGGTCGTATGAATAAAAACGAGCAAGTGCTATGAAGTACAAGCAAAAAGTATTTACTTTGAAGTAAAAACATTAAGAAAAACAAATGCTTCAATTTGTATGAATAAAATAAAGTTTTACTGTTTAACATTTACTGGCTGCAATAGTACATACTTCTTACCAGCATTTGATTGCACAGCCGAATGGTTTATAACAATAGTCTCTATTGTGTGTAGTACAGTCACACACGTACAGCCACACAGCACTGAGCTCGTACGCCGACTGTACGTGTTTGAGAATGAAATAGGAACCTCAAGTTGCTGTTATGCTGCCCCTTTCTATCCCCAGACTGTTGCAAGAAATGATCGGCCATCTACGTCTCATTTAATTCCCCAAACCCGGTACAACTGCTTGTATTTTGATCCTAGACACACCATCTTCCATGTTTATACCCTTTCCTGCCTAACCACATAATATATACAAACTATTACTATTGTATAGTAGTATTCGCTTCTCTTTTTTCAAGGTTGCCCCGACTCAACCTTGAAAAATGACGAGGAAATACTGCAAATCTGAAGCATTTACTCATTTTTATTCATACAAATGGAGCAAATACTAATATTCTAGCAAATGCTAGAAAGTAACAAGTAAATACTTGTAGTCTTTAGCAAATACTTTCCAGTCAACTTTTCCTCTATATTTCTTTTCTCATACAGATGCTTGTAAGAGCTTGAAAATTGGTAATAAAAGCAAATGCTAGTTTGTATTAATAGCTCATTGACTGCTGTGAGGGATAGATGTAACGATTTCAAGTTTATCATTTATGAATAAAAAAGGCAAATGAAGTCGGATGTGTTATTCCAGATGTGTCTATTAATTAATTTCATATTAAAAATGTCCACACCTTCTTCCTGATCATATTAAAACAAAAATATAATATAGTTAAAGGTTAGGTTACACATTTGCAGATATCAAACAACTTTACTACCGAATTATTAAGAAATATCTTGCTAATCTGAAAATAAATAATGATTCTAGGTATCCAGCAAAAAGATTGCGCTAGATATCCTGTAATTATTTCAAAAAATTGAATTATAAAAAAAAAATCTTGATCGCTGGACGGAGATAGCGAAAACAACAACAACAACATACGAATAGGCAGTTCGATCTTATATAGCGCATGCATCTACCAAGACTGGTACTCAAGGTGCTCTCACATTATTACCCCGGTCATTGGGCCCATGAAACATTCCAAATACCATTTCAGCTCCCTGGGGACGTAGTATACAGCTCGATGCTGCCATTTCGGCGCAAAGCAGCTAAATCAACCACAATAACCATCTCTGCCCTCACGATCACAGGTACCCATTTACTCCTGGGTAGGAAGAAGCACTGAGGGACAAAGTGCCTTGCCCAAGGGCACACAAACCGTAGTCCCAGGCCGGACTCGAACCCACAACCTGCAGCTTTACCTACAGATTACAAATTCAATGCTTCAGACCACGAGATCACGGCAATCCACAAAACAAATCGCGATCGCCGGACGGAGATTGTGAAAACAACAACATAAGAACCACTGCCCGACGCCGGTTGAAAACGAACGCTGTTTTTTGGCTTTGCGCAACATCCCTAATTGTAAAACTTGAGACAGGTCAGTTGAAAACGATATTTACTATCAAACAACCCCTAAATCCACCCATTTATGATAATTCAAGCAATTCCTACCTTTACATCCGCCCATTCCTGATAGTTTAAGCAATTACCAATGGTGGATCCTACATCCCATTCCTCAGTGATAATTGAAGCAATTACCAATGGTGTATCCTACCTTTACATCTACTCATTCCTGATAATTCAAGCAATTATCAATGGTGTATCCTACCTTTACATCCACTCAATTGCCAATGAATGATGTAACCTACTTTTACATCCACCCATTCCTGATAATTCAAGCATTAACCAATGGTGTATCCTACCTTTGCATCTACTCCTTGTTGATAATTCAAGCAATTACCAATAGTGTATCCTACCTTTACATCCACCCATTCCTGATAATTCAAGCAATTACCAATGGTGTATCCTACCTTTACAGCCACCCATTCCTGATAATTGAAGGAATTATTTAATTTTAAAGCTTTAATAAAGCTGAAGTATATCTTTTGCAGCTATCAAAAAAAGTAACCAACTAAAATACTGTTAAAATGTTTACTTGTTATAAAGCTGTTATTCACTCTAAACTCCCTTGGCATGCTGTCATTTCCAAAGATGTGTCTCTGAGTAGCATTTTTGGAGATGTGCATTAGTTTGCTTTGTAATTCCTGGATTGGGCATCCAAGCCTGCGTTGGAATGATACACATGCGCATTGGTGGTTACTATTATTAGTCAGTTCAGTGTTTGATTCAGTATAAACCCTGCGACTGAATGAGAACGCACCCAGAATGATAAATGTGGCCGCACTTCAAATTGCGACTCGGCAAAATTAATATTGAATTAAAATCGAAATTGCAGAATATTGTTTTCTTACAATATACAGCATTCACGAAGACAACACTTTGTCAGGTTAGTCGTCAAGTTCCTTTCTTTAGATTTTGAGAACTTTTGCTGCTTCAAACGATCAAAATGCACAACTGACAAATAGTCAACTATAGCTTTAAATCATTGTAATAATACTTTCAAATTCAGCACAACTGTACTACTTTCTAGCAATAACTTGCCCTGCTTGTTAACTGAACATTAAATAGAAGTTGGAGTCTTTGCATACTATTTGTAAAATATAACATGTTTTATACAATGCCCCATTCAGAAGTATTAGCCATTACACAAACAAACACAGACCAAATAAATAGGCATTACACAAGTTTGTTTCTAATGTGTTCACCATTTTATAAAAAATTCTATAAATGGTATTGGCAAATATCTTTGTATAGAACAATATTAGTAAAAATGCTGCTTGCTTTAATTGTTAAAACCACTTTTTCATTTAATAAATACATTTGTATGCTACAAGACATGAAACCAATAAATTATAACGTCAAATGCAGGGGTTGTTTTTAAAGGTTCAATCCACAAATAAATATGCAAACATACAAACATGATACAAATCTGTGATCGAGAAGTTGGTAAAGATTTTGAAGATCAAAACAAAAATAATGTTGCACAAATAGAATATGTCAGTAAGAAAATCATGCCCTGCAATGTCAAGGTATTCTTTGGCGACTAGAAATCCATAATATTCCAATGATCCTAAAAACAAACTAGATGTATATCCCTAACCGACAATGTGAATGTGTCCCTAACCGATAATGTGAATGTGTATCCCTAACCGATAATGTGTATCCCTAACCGATAATGTGTATCCCTAACCGATAATGTGTATCCCTAACCGATAATGTGTATCCCTAACCGATAATGTGTATCCCTAACCGATAATGTGTATCCCTAACCGATAATGTGTATCCCTAACCGATTATGTGTATCCCTAACCGATTATGTGTATCCCTAACCGATTATGTGTATCCCTAACCAATAATGTGTATCCCTAACCGATAATGTGTATCCCTAACCGATAATGTGTATCCCTAACCGATAATGTGTATAACAACAAATGACTAATAGTGTAGTAAAATGTACTACACTATCGGTCAATCGTTATTACCTTATCGGTTAGTGATACAGTATCGGTTGTAACAAATTGTGTACTACCTTATCCATTGTAACAATTGGGATAAATTTCGGATGAGTTTATGATTAAGTCTGGAATATACCCTGCACCTATCATATGGACTCTTTGAAGGGAATATACATGTACATTTGCTGTTGCTGTAGTTTTTATAAGTGGATGGATTTGGGGATTAGTGTTTTATAGCAAATATTTTGTGTGTTCATGGATGCTGGAAAAACCAATTGCCTTTCGTGTAGTTTGGTTCCCTGACCTTACTTCAAACAAAACAAAGCATTTTATGAATGATTTTTTTTATGGAATCAGACTAACTAACCGATAGCAAACAAAATGTGGACTATAAACTAATTTGGTCAATTGGGGGCAGTATTTGAAAAGAGTCTTTTTGTCCAACAATGGTCAGCTGACCATCTTTGGAAATTGATACAAAATTTACAGTTATCTTCGAAAATGACGGCACACCAGGAGCCATGATTTGGCAGAATTCGTGAGACTATTATTATCTTAAAGGCATATTTCATATTAATTTAGTAGTTTTTTGTTAATGTTTGCAAATTGTGTATATTCCCTTCTAGAAGAGAAGCAAGTTTGATGCATTAAGCACTAGAAGAGAAATCAAGACTTGGGTCCAGAAATAGACAATTTGATCAAAAAATATCACTAGTATAAACAGGTTTTGCAAAGAACATTTCTTGTGTAATCCACCTGCTCAAAGCAACGGTTTGAAACGTAAAGAGGAACACAATCCAACTAACCCACACTATAATGCCAGATTAACTAAGTGATCCAATCAAACTTATCCCAAATTCCTGCAATAAAACATGCGTGTATTCAATTCCTTGTACAGTAGATGTATCATTACATATACAGAGAAAACTATCTCACGGAAGCATTTGCATACAATTATTCTATACACTGTTCATCCATACAATATACTCTTCTTACAAGACTAACACAAGTTTATTTGTTCAAATCCATCCTTTTAAGCACGAGTTCGTCTTGTCTTGATTTCTTTAAATACAAATTTAAAGACTGATTTGACTTTAAAAACATGCAGAAAATATACTTAGAGTTTAAAAACTATGCTGAAAAACGACTGTGCAAAATAGAGTTGACTCTGACCAACTATGTATAGTTTATATAAACACCTACTGCAAACAACACAGAAGTATTTGTTCAATTTAATTTTTCCGTGAATGGTTGATTTTCTTAATTTTGAGGTGATTTACTTTTTACAACTATCAGAAGTCAAATCAAGGCATTGTCTGTTCAGAAAGGATGTGAATGAAAATGTATTCAATCTTTCCTGAACATGAAACGTTCTGCTTCAATTGAATTTGATGCCTTGTTGCGATTGCTCTTCTAAATTAACGGCAACAAATTTATGGCGAGGGGAATCCTTCATCGGAATCACAAGACATTTATGAAACATTCTGTTGCAATTGCATAGATAGTGCAAACATCAAGAATCAATTTTTTTTTTTTTTTCGATTTGTAATTTTTTGGGAATCGATTGGTTTTCAGTCTTGAAAACATTTCAAATTGAGCTGAGATTGCAGTTATTGCTTACTGCTTTGGAAAACACTCCGCACTGTACAAATAAATATGTAAATAAACTAACAGTGTACATCTTAAAAAGTCCACTGAAAAGTTATCAAAGTCAAAAACAGAAACAGTTGAAATTGACATGCGGTGTAAGTGGTGTACTTGGATGAATATGACTCAAGGTCAACAGCTACATGTAATGTGATCATAATCTCTATGCAGATAATAAGGTCCATTTTAACAAGCCCAGAATTTATCTCCACTTTTCCCTGCTTTGAAACGAACTCAGAATATCTCTAATCTCCGAGTATGGGCTATTAGCCAATCGCAGGTTACTGCCCAGCTAATGCAGGTACTAATTTATACTCCTGGGTGGAGAGAGGCAAGTGTGGGTCAAATGACTTGCCCAAGGACACAGGACACAACATGTGGGCAGCAGTTAGATGAACCCCTGACTCTCTGACCACAACTCACACACCCTGACCACTAGGCCACACTCCTGCTTTTGTACCTTGTATTCTCATATATAGAGGACCCTGTGGTCTAAACAAGGCCTCATGAGTTTGGCAATAAATGCATTTGCTGTTAACTTTACCTCCAAATGATTTTCTGTTCAACTTGAGCTGATTGAGTGCAATTTGGAAGACAGAAAATGTACAAGTACATACATAAATGTAAATGTACGGTTTATGCACCAAGTCATGTTTTGCCATAACGACCGAGGATCCCCTATTGTGTTTCCCTTTGTTCCTATACTGTAATCTAACCCCATAGACTTATCGTACACTTTAACAACAAAACAAAATTCAACAAAAGACAAATGCTCGAGGACTGAAAGGATCTCTTGTTCGCCTATTGTGCTTCTGTCCTCGGGGGTTATATGTAGTACATAAACATGTGTACATCCACATGTGTGCACTGCAAATATTGCTGAAGAAAACGACACAGGCACTTTCAATATAACTCCGATTAGAATTCTGATTTGGTCATTCATTACAACCCTTCCAGGTCCCTCTTCCAATTTTACTTTGCTTGTAGTGCCTAAAACAAATAAAACATGGAGGGACCGTTTATTTTCTCACGCGGTGCCGATATTATGGAACAAACTTCCTTGGAATATTCGTGACTGTTCCACCCTGCAAGAGTTCCAATGTGCTTTAAAGACCCACCTCATTTAAGTTGCATTTCAGTAGCTCATTCATTCATTTGATTGTCAGGTTGTGTTTTGTAATGTCCACTTTTTAGGTTTTTTTTTCTTCTCTCTGTTTTTCTTGTTTTTGTTTTCTGCGCCTTGAGCATCTCATTAAGGATGATAATGGCGCATTATAATTTCCTATTATAATTTAAACTAAGAAGAAATCTTGACAAAACAATACGGACGGTCAGTTTGCGCACACACGGTGTGCTGCAAGGGACTTACAGGTAGCTGTAGCTATTAACTCAATCAACAACTCGCACATCATACCTTATCCCCAGGTAAACACATTACTGTACATGTTACAATACAGATGGGACCAACCACAATATGTTCACATCAGACCAAATACACATTGGCTCAAGTCCCAATTAAAGTGTCTTTCTTTTGATATCTTTAATATAAGTATCTGCACATTTATCTTTATACACTATTTGATAATGTTTTTTATTGTGCTTCATTCTTTGTCGGAAGAAGCTTCCTAACATGGCACACATAAAGCAGTAATTACATTCTGGCTAAAGTCATTCTGTAATTTTGCACACACAACAATATAAGTGAGATTGTACATGAAAACTGGACAGTTTGTTTTGGTGTAATTTCAAAATCTTTCAGATTTGTAAGTAATCCACATTGTCCACCATTTTGCTGAGGTTAAAAACAAAAGCATGTGGAGTTAGTACCTACATGGGAATGACTAGCAGGATGCCGCGCTTCGCGCGGCACCTGCTAG
Organism: Crossaster papposus; assembly: GCA_037893245.1. Classification (NCBI taxonomy): domain Eukaryota; kingdom Metazoa; phylum Echinodermata; class Asteroidea; order Velatida; family Solasteridae; genus Crossaster; species Crossaster papposus. The sequence continues at coordinate 64,425 of JBAIAA010001031.1, read as the reverse complement.
CTGGGTGAAATCGTAACTTAATATAGATACACCTTGTTGACGTCTTAAAAACATAATGGATTGTATGACAAACAAATCGCGAAACTTAGCGAGTAGAGTACCAGCTAGAAAGTATTTCGAGCGCACGAAATTATTTCGAGTTCACGAACAGATATTCTTGGAGCGCAAGAAGTCATTTCGTGGCCACGACAACATTTCGAGCTCACGAAATAAGTTATTTTGAGTGCACGAAATAAAATACTCAAATTATTTCGTAACGGTGATTTTTATTCGTCATATGTCCCTTTAGGGGCTCCGTAGAAGACCATCGCTTCTGAATAACAAACAATCTTTGTAAAAATACTTCCCGACTTCCGAACTAATAATACTCAATAGGCAGTTCATCTTTGCTTGCATGCTGCCTGCGTCTCGTGATTTTTTAACATGAATCGTACGGGAAACAATACGAACCACTTCGGGGTTTCTGATTTACGTCGTTACGATTGAAAAAACCCAACAGACCGGCCGTCTGACAGTGCGCCCTCAACTGACGTAAGGCAGTCCCGTTTCTAAATTGAATATTCATATCCACGATAGGCCTTACAATTTCGCGACATTTTTCAACGATAAAAGTTAAAATTGAGGCAATAGCGATACGTTTCGGAGTGTTTTTAGAGAGATAATGTTGTAATATTTAAGTATTGACAATGTGAAAGGAAGAAATTTTGCCAGAAGGCAACACGAAAGGAATAAATCATTGTTTTTACGTTCCAAAACTGTGACTACAAAATGGTCGACGCGCAGGAATTCGGAGGCAAAGCCGAAGCCGAAACGTAGTCATGTTTCTAAATTGCATATTCATATCCACCATCGCCATACAATTTCGCGACATTTTTGCACGATCAAAGTTGAAATTGAGGCAATAGCGATATGTTTCGGAGTGTTTTGAGACAGATAATGTTGTAATATTTAAGTATCGACAATGTGAAGCAACGAAATTTGCCCAAAAGGCAACACGAAAGGAATAAATCATTTTTTAACGTTCCAAGCCTGTGACTGCAATGTGGTCGACGCGCACGAAATTCAAAGCCGAAAACGAAGCTGGCGCTCAAACTCCGCAATAACCAATAGAGTATAAAGGTCAAATAACACGGGACGGGCCGCCCAATCGCGAACAACAAACTCGGCACCAACTCGGCCACCGCGCAAGCAAGGCGGATACAATTAATTTGCGAAGGCTTCGCGTAACGCATGTAGCCGCCGCTTAATCGCAAACGGCCAACAATTCGGCAACCGAGTTACGGCAGTACGATTTCGGGAAGGCTTCGGCCCGAACTCCGGTCAAGGACAATGCAAAAATAACGCAATAGTTCGCGCAAAAAGGCCCGCAGACATCGACAGGCAATCGAAAAGCGATTACGCGTTTATCGGTAACGTCCGTTTCTTTTAAATCTCACCACGGACGAATACGATTTTTTTAAAATCTTATTCCCCGGGGGATTCCCCGGGGGATTCCCCGTCGCGAACGGTCCGGCACCCCGCCGCACCGACGCCGGCGGCACACGTGCGCGGCGACAAGTCGCCCGACCAAAAGCCAACATGGCGCCAACCACGCGCCAAGATGGCGCGGCCCTGTGTTTCCAAGATGGCGCGGCCCTGCGTTCCAAGATGGCGGCGCCCAGGGACAAGATGGCGAATTTAACATCTTTTATAGTATAGATGGACTATGCACACATTGTTCCCTGTTACTGATAGTGTAGTAACCAACAGATAATGTATCACCAACCGATAATGTCAAACGCATTGACCGATACTGTATCACCAACCGATAATGTCAAAGGCATTGACCGATACTGTATCACTAACCGATAATGTCAAACGCATTGACAGATACTGTATCACTAACTGATAATGTCACACCAAAATTGACTGATAATCTAGTAAACTGTACTTCACTATAGGTCAATTGTTATTACATTATCGGTCCTGACCGATAATGTAACAGAAATTGATCAAGAGGCTAGTGAAAGTTACTACATTATCGGTCAATTGTTGTTACATTATCAGTTATTGATAGAGTATCGGTCAATGTGTTTGACATTATCGGTTGGTGATATATTATCCATTGGTTACTACATATCAGTTGTAACACACCCCCCCCCCCCCCCCCCCACCCCTCAGCTCTTTTGAAAGTATTGCTGCCACATGCCTAGTAACAATGCAAACCCAGAACAGATGTATGTACATTGAGAGTAGCGAGCATAAGACATGGTACATGTACTAGGATATGTATTGTCACCACCTTGACGGCTATGTCCCCGGCACGTTAATCCGTCCGGAATGTTGGTTTCAGCTGTGCTATGCTGTAGAACATGGCTTGTGTCACAGCTACACGCTCAGGTCCATTGTGCAGTGCAGCTACTGGACAAAGGCTGCTGTGCAGTACGTACATGTCCAGGTGGGTTTGGTGACATAACTATGCAAAACGACGATATAACTATATATCCTGTAACCGCACCGTGTCTAAAGTTCCCTAATGTATATAGTGTAGTACAAGCCTGCAGGGCTTGGCCCCATGAGTGCTGACCAGTGATCACTATGCATCATCTACTGTTAATGCAATGAATACATTGCACTTGAGACAATGTGCGCCTACAAGGGACCCAGGATAAGAAGTCTATTGCACCATGTCAAATGGGTCTCTCTCATCACCAGTATCAGGTAAGGAAGCCACATCAGAGGGTACAACTCGATAACGTCTTCGTCTGAAAGAGAGACACAGACAAATTCATGTCTTCAATGTTCCATTTAAGAGGTACCGGTACATAGGACCATTTGCTTTCAGTGCATTCTTCATTGCTCAACATCTGAAGAATGAATAAAAACTAGGTTGAAATTTCATCTCTGTGCATACTTCATGTTTTAAAACAATTCAATGTATGCACTATTTTGGGGGTCTTGTAACTTAAATTCCATCGCTAACATTTTTTTAAACACTGTGCCCATGAATGAGGTAATTGACAGCGAGGTAATTGACAGCGAGGTAATTGACAGCGAGGTAATTGACAGCGAGGTAATTGACAGCGAGGTAATTGACAGCGAGGTAATTGACAGCGAGGTAATTGACAGCGAGGTAATTGACAGCGAGGTAATTGACAGCGAGGTAATTGACAGCGAGGTAATTGACAGTGAGGTAAAGGCTGTAAATGATCAAGGCTGTAACAAGTGCTGTGGATTTACAGGATGAATAATACTATTATTTACTCAAATATCCAAAAAGGCTTCTTCAAAAAGCTACATTTCTTGTTGGCAAATGTTGTCCACTGCCTTCAAACTGGAAGTAGAATGTATAATGCAGCAGGTACTCACCTTCCAGCAAAGACAGCCTTCTCAGGAGGCCTCATGGGTGGTTTGGGTTGTATTCCCTGTGAGCTGCCAGTTCCTGATGAAGATTGACTGTCCTCTATCAATCCCTTCCTGACTGCTAAAACTGGTTTATCACCGAGTATGTCACGCAAAATGTCAATGGGTACGTCACAGGAAATGTCACTGGGTGTGTCCCGTGGGGTTACAACAGGTGACGCATCCTCAGGGAGAGACACTGATGTGGTTGTTGCAGTACCATCTGTATCACGAAGCGATGGATGAATGTGTCTCTTTTGTCTATCCCTGTGACGTGAAGCACGTTCCTCCTTGTGACTTTTGTGTCTGTCTGAGTGGCTTTGAGTAGCCGAGGCTCTGCCACCTGCCTTTGACTCGGTTTCCTGGCTCTTTGACTTGAGGCTTCTGGATGAGGAGGCGGGCATCTCAGGGTCGTTTGGAAAAGTAATATGGGAGCTGCTCGGTGCTGCAGCTGTTTCCAACCATTCCCGAGTTGAAGGCTTTCCTCCCTGACAGGAGTGATGCGTTGGACTGGCATTTCTAGGAGAGGTAGGAGGTAATCTTGACTGTGAGTTGCCACTGTGCGATCCCTGGCTTCGTGTACTGGCCAGTTTCTCTCGACGTCGTCGCTGTCGTGGAGTCAGCGCCTCCCAGGCAAGTCTGGACTGAGAGAAGGAACTCTCACTTGGTTGTCCATCCTCTAACCTACCATGAGATGCGAGAGAGTCTGTAATGCTTTCCTCATCAACAGATGAAATGTGTTCACCTGAGGAGCTGGATTTCATTCGTCGTCTCTTCCTCTTATCTGGGTCACCGTGTAAGTAACTCATTAGGTGAGCTTCCTCTGCTGCTTTGAGCGCTGCTAAACGATCACTCGCTTTGTGGAGTGATGATGAGCTGCTTCGTCTCTGAGGAGTCACAAAGACATCTGCTTGTACGTCATCTTTTGCATCTTCCATAGCTTGTATCTGATTTGCCTGCTTCCTAGCAAAAGCAGCCCGGAGAGAGGCAAAATCAGGATCTGTTTTGTGACGCAGGCGGCGTAATGCCAGTGGAGAGAGACCGGCTTTTGGGCTTGAAGGAGAACCTGCTCTTTCTAATTCCCGAACGTCCAAGTTAGACTCCAAGGTACTAGCTCTACTAACCCCGTCAACATTGAGTTCTTTGTTGAAGCTGACAGTTCTTGACCTAGATTGAGGACTCAGACTATCTTCATGTCCTTGCCGTGCAGAGTCTTTAAAACTTCCATCCCGACTCCCCCTTGCCTTCTTTGCAATTTGCTCATCTGAAAAACTCTTGACAATTTTCTGATGGCCTTGTCTAGAATGAGCCAGCAGTCCTTCTTTCAGTCTTGTCAGCGCATTTTCTGTGGCAGCATCTTCCATTTTCTTGTCACAGTTTTTGACTCTGCCCTCTCTTGCTTGCTCTTCATCCTCAGAAAATAACAGAGGTGTCATTGGAGATTCTCTGGGTGAAGATAAAGGAGGGGGACTGGTACACTTGTCTAAGATTAGGTCCATAGGTCTGTTTCCTGTAACGTCACCATTAATGGAAGGCTCATATACTCTTACTTCTGGCAAGACATCAGGATTAGACCCTTTTTGCTGTTCAGCTATCACAGTACTGCTTGCAGTTTCAACTTGCTGCCTTGTTTGATTATCCAACAATGCCTTTGCAGAGTTCATCACAGCTGTTTTGTGGGTTGAAGTGGAGACCGACTCCTGGGCATTTTCAGCACAAGACAAAACTGGAGTGGCAGGACCAGCTTGACTGTCCTTTAGAGTTGAAGTATAGGAGCCGTTGCTGTTCCAATCAACAGAGTTAGAACTTGCTACAGACGCCTTCCTCACATCATTCACACTTTTGTTTTCAATTTTATCATCTTTCTGTTTATCTTCATCATCCTTTAAAGGTGTGTTTATGCCACTGACAAGTTTGGATGGTATTTCACCTGCTCCTTTTGAGGGCGGTAATCTTGAATCCTCAACTGATTTTTTACTTGCAATATGCTTTGATGATGCTGGTGTGGCTGCCTTGTCCTGGGGTTCTGTCCTCGTGTAAAGCACATTACCTCCAAGTTGTTTCTTGATTATAGGCTTCTTGCTGAATATCATCAGATTAGGTGCTTTCATTGTAGCCCTGGCAACCTTGGAGTCTTGGTTGGTTTGGGATCCTGCAATGATAGGATCTGTTTGTTTGATTGGAAGCTCAGTCTTTGCTGGTTCCTCCTTCCTGACCGAGGTGCTCATGTCAAGGAAGAAGCTAGGCTCTTGCTGCTGAGTAGCACACTCTGAGATATCAGCGTTTATTGCACCATCCTCTTGAGAAAAGCTCTCCATGATAGCATATGTACATGAAGGCTCAATACTCAAGACCTTGATTTTTGACTCTCGAGTCGGTTCTTTACTCGTTGAGGGTGGTGGTGATTGGACAGTCACTTTAAACTCCTGAGTTTTCCTGAGCTGTATCGATTGCACATTCTCAGACTGAAAGCTGGAGTCATCTAAAGTATCCGAAGTTGGATTGGATGCGATCCGTGGACGTCTTTTATTCGTGGAGAATCGCTGCTGGTTTTCTTCTGCACTGGTTCCTGTCTTCCTATTTGGAGATTTTTCTAGCCGCAATCGATTACCAAGCTTGTTTTGCAGCAATATTTTAGGCACTTCAGGAAGCTTACGGGTCTTGCCCAAGGAGCCTTTCCTCTGGAGGGGACTCCCTGATGGCTGCCCGCTGGTGGGACTCTCCCGTTTCATGACAGGTGTCGCACTTGTTCCCTCAGCGACAGGTGCTTCCTTCTTTGGTGTTGGGATACTCGGGAGTTGGCGAGCTCGAACAGGCCCTCTGCCTTTTCGCTCACTCCTCCCAGAGCCACCAGACATTGTCTCACTCTCATCTGTTTTCGGTGTGGCAGACCTGGCATTTTCTAAACTTCTGTGGCTTGTTCTACCCTTCCTTTTGTGCTCCTTCTCCTCGTTACCACTTACTTTCACTCGGGCATCTATGTTTGTTCTTTTCCCGGTATCTTTAGGTGAAGTGTCCGACTCGGCAGCAGGCTTTATTTTAAGGTTTTCAGATTTCACAGCGAGGTGCCCCGATGAAAATTTTGCGGTGCCATCAAACCCGTTCAGAATGTTCTCCATTTCCTCTCTTTCCATGGATGGTGATTTGATTGGAGTATCCTTAAAAGAATGCTCTATGGATGATGTGGTCCTTTCATGTTCCTCTATTTCTTTCTCTCCCTCTTTTACCCATTCATCACGTACAGGTCTCCCTGTCGTACCATCCTCCTCTAGTGAGAAGGGTGTCAGTGGCCCAGAATCCAGATTATCAATTTCAAGCCCAAGTCTCTGGAGGTTTTGTCTACTTTTGTCATCGGGGAGCTCCAGATCTAGGTTCCCATCATTGGGAGAAGCATTAGCTTTCTCTCTTGTTACTAGCCTTGCTGCCCGGAGCTCTTCCAGCCAACTTTTCTCATTCCTTCCGTTCTTTTCAGCTTGCTTCTCAACTGCATTCTCCTTCGGGATGGCAAAAGCTTTGAGTTCATCCTTTGGCAATTCTGGCTCATCCCAAGAAAATGCTCCAAGCAGCTGCTCCATGGCAGCTCGGTCAGGTGTTGCTGGACCCTTGCCATTTGACCCACTGTGACTTGAAGCATTAATTAATTTATCGTGATTCTTCTCCAATACTTCTACATTCATTTTTGAGATAACAGCCTTATCTTTTTGTTCAGCATGGTAATGCAGGCCAACATCCAAGGGGATATTTAAGACCACATCATCCAGGTCTGCCCTCTTCTGGATTGAGGTATTTTCTTCAGTGTACTCATTGGAAATTTTAGGTAATGGCTCATTGATGAATAGTTCTTGTTGAGGAACTGGGACTTGTTCTTCTTGTGCTTTGGTTGTTTGTTCTGTGCTGTCCTTCTCTAGGCACTCAACTGGCTTTGCCTGCGGCTCAGGGTTTAGTTTTTTTACAGGCTGAACAACCTGTTCCTTGGTCTTGGGGAGTTTGGCTGGCTCCTTGGTTTTAGGGAGTTTGACAGGTTTACCAGCGTCCACATGAACAGTAAAGCTCTCTGTGGTCTGTGGTCGCAGGGGCTGCATGTTTTTTGCAAGAGCTGCAGTGGTGGATCTCTGAGGAACTTGGGGACCTGTTTGTCTATCTTCAGTCACTTTCAAATTATCCAAGGCTTCTTTTGTTATGCGTTTGTCCCTTTGTTTAGTTTCGACATTTACATGGCAAGCATCAGTCTGTTTGTGTGAAACAGCGACAGGTTTTTCAGCTGCTTGTCTGTCATGACTTTGAGCACCAATAGTTACTGCCACTGGCTTAAGGAGTTCCTGAGCGGGTGTGGTTGGCCATCCTGGACTTACAAGCTTCTGAGGGACAGCAGTCTCATGAAGTTTAATAGGTTCTGGATTCTGTTGAACTTCAGTGTGCTCGGTGCTGACCTTAATGATTGGTGGCTTCTCAAGACTAGTTGGCACTTGCCTCAGTATTCCCTGCACAGATGCCTCTAGTTCTTTTGCAGCATGATTAGGGTGACTTGGTCTCATTATTCTAGTCGCACTCTCGGGAGACCTTGTTAACTTTTCCTTGTCCACTTCATCCAAGGAACCGTCATGCTGAAAGGCATCCCCGGAGTCAGTCTCAGGAACGCTTCTGCTTCTGTCCCTATCAACTTCTTGAAGCCTAGTTATGGCAGAGGGACGGAGTTCATTTGCACTGGACTTTGGGCGATTCAAGTTCTCCTGCTTTTGCATAGTAGTTCCAATGAGCGGTGGGGTACTGGTCCTCCATGGTGGAGGTTTGGCGTCCTTGATACAAGGAATAGTCTTCATGGTTAGTTTGCCCTCGGCACCACACTGCGCCTCGGGTGGCAATTGCACTTGTTGGAGAGGCTCAGCAAATGAGCGGACGGGGAGCAGCTTGCTGTTGAGACCAGGTACAAGGTTCTCCTCTAGAAGAGAAGGATCTCGTTCACTGACCCCGAAGCCTTCTCTGAAGGTACTGACTTCACCCTCCAAGATAGCATGACTGTCTTGAGTCCTAAGCCTCTTGGGCTTCTGTCGTCGATGCAGCATGCGACGTCGTTTACTCATAGCTCGTTTGCACTTCTTATGAACATCTCGTTTCTCATTTTCTTTATTGTCCAGGAGCACCTCACCCTCTTGGGGTTCTCTAGCTTCCACTCTAGATTCACCTTCCTGTTCGGGTGAGTCTCCTTCTCTCTCTGATCCAACGTTCTCATTCTCATCAGCATTCTCATTTGCTTCTCCATCTTCATCATCTTCTTCCTCTTCTTCATCATCTTCATCATCGATCTCCTTCTCTGCATCTCTCTTTTCTTGACTCTCATCAACCTTGTCCGGGGCATTCACAGCGTCGATGCGTTTCACTTCTACTTGGGCCTCTTTCATGTTGTCGTGGAAACTAATGTTTTCTTCCAACACTATGTCTGTGTTTGCTGGTGGGACATCAGGACTAAAAAAACAAAAAAAACAAAAAACAAAAACAAAAACACAGTCAATTCATGCATTCAACCTTATCTATATTCTTTAAAGTGAACAAAGAAATTGCCAAGGCGGGACTCGAACCTGCGACCTCCGTTATACCGGAATACACAAAATCTGTTAGAATGCTCTTTCTCACCACAAAATGTGACCCGCTCTGTGAAAATGAGTCGGATGTCGCACAGTGCACTTACGAAATTTGGGTGGTTGAACGCGGAGAGGGGGGTTTTCGTACGAAAATTTGATATTCCTATTTCATGATTTTCACCTTGGTTAGGATCTATATTTTCAATTTCTAAATTAAAACAGGCTGAATTAAATAAGATTTAGTGAGAAAAACCGGTTTTGTATTCTATTGCATACATCTCCTAAAGGGAAATATTTTTTGTAATCCATGATTTATCATGAATGGGGTTTTTAGATTCGCAAAATCGTCAAAATTAAAATCGGTGTATCACAAGAACGCAACATGCTACAGACCTCCAACATACCTGTATATCAAATTAAAGAGGACATTGCACTCACTCTAATGGTATACATAACCCTGTTTGTCAAATTTTCTACATCTGACTCATTTTCACAGAGCAGGTCACAAATGTTAAAATCACTGAAACATATCCCAGCAAAATAATTTCACTAGGTACCAATTTTTCTGACTCCCCCTACGAATTAAAACCTCTCTTCTGTTTAATGATGCTAAATTTGTTATTACCATTTTGCTCTGTACAAATATTAAACGTTTTATAGACTTACACTCCTTGTTTGGGTTCCTTCGCTGGGCTGAGTGAGGCTGTAGTGGTGGTCTGAGACCCATCAGCATAGATCTTCTCCCAGTCATAAGGGTCGGAGTCTTTGACGCCTTTCCTGTTCATGCAACGGTCAAGCAAGGAGTGTAGGAACTGTTTGGGAAGAATAGAAATAACCATCAGTTTGATAAGCAGTAATAGGAATGTGACTGGTGACTGATGACTGATGACTGAAACCAATCTAATTATTAGCAGTATAATACATCACAAGTCAAATCACAAGTCAGTCACAAGTCAGTCACAAGTCAGTCACAAGCCAGTCACAAGCCAGTCACAAGCCAGTCACAAGTCAGTCACAAGTCAAGTCACAAGTCAAGTCACAAGTCAAGTCACAAGTCAAGTCACAAGTCAAGTCACAAGTCAAGTCACAAGTCAAATCACAAGTCAGTGACAAGTCAGTGACAAGTCAGTGACAAGTCAAATCACAAGTCAGTCACACCTCAAATCACAAGTGAGTCACAAATCAGTCACAAGTCAAGGCACAATTCAAATAACTAGTCAGTGACACACCAAGTGACACACCAAGTGACACACCAAGTGACACACCAAGTGACACACCAAGTGACACACCAAGTGACACACCAAGTGACACACCAAGTGACACACCAAGTGACACACCAAGTGACACACCAAGTGACACACCAAGTGACACACCAAGTGACACACCAAGTGACACACCAAGTGACACACCAAGTGACACACCAAGTGACACACCAAGTGACACACCAAGTGACACACCAAGTGACACACCAAGTGACACACCAAGTGACACACCAAGTGACACACGTCGCATCACACGTCGCATCTCAAGGCAAAAACACACGGCAAATCACAACGTGGGTCAAGTGACAGGGGATGAGCAGCAACAACCAATGTATCCGATTGGGTTGTTAACTCAAGTTGAAACTAAATCATGTGTGATCGACTTGTGATGACATGTGATGACATGTGAATGCTTGAACCTCTTATGGAATTTCTCTACTTCAAACCACGATGGAGTTTTCCTCCGACTTTAATATTCTCTTGAAATTTCTTTCCAGTGTTCCACATGTGGCAATACCCTTGATTCTAATTTTGCTCATGCATGTAGCCTAATGATTCATGACGTCCCACACGTACATGACATACATGTACACATCATTAAACACATTTTCTATTTCGAGAGTGGAGCTAAAGTTACGGGACGGCCAGGCCGATGAAAAGCAAGGCCAGATATGGTTGAGCCAAGCCGAGACTTGGCCCGAGCCATCAGGCCGAGACTTGGCCCGAGCCATCAGGCTGAGGCTTGGCCCGGGCCAGGCCGAGACTTGGCCCGAGCCATCAGGCTTTTTTAATCCCTGGTCTGGAACAATAGACTATCCACTGAAAGCCCCTACCCAGTCCTGGATTATTGTTGCCGACCTGACTGACAGCTGGAGTACACTTTGATCACGCCCCAGCTTGTTCACAAAACATGTATCAAAAAGAACATTCTCAAATTGCAGCCTGTAATTTTGAACAATTCTCTGAACATAATGAACCAATACCTTGTAATCAGGCTTGTTTTGATACTGTAGACCCTGTATGTGTTCCAGAAACTGCTTGAATTCTGACGGCATGTGCTTCAACATAGATCGGTGATCATGTTTCTCTTTCATTAAGCCTACTTGCTCCTGAAACAGCAACAGAAAAAAGTCATCCATTGAGGGCGGTATATTCAAAGACCTAATCACACAATTTTGCTCTACTATCAAACTGTAAAATGTTTGTTTGACAATGAGACAAAATATAGAGAGGTGATTGTGTGTAAAACCGAACAATCGGAATTTGTTGAGAGTGAAAAGCAAAGCAGCAGCAGCTAGATTATACCTTATCTTTGATCTTCCTCCATGGTAGTTGACCGATGACAAATTCCACTAACATATAGAAGAGTGACCACAAATCATCGTGTCTACCCATCTCCTGTGAAACAAAGACACAAAGATATGGTGGAAAGAGGAAAGCACAAAGTTAGTCAACACAATTACATTACATAAAACCTGTTGAAATAAATTACATTCTTAAAAAATATGTAATGTGCTGAAGAAAATATTTAGAATGTCTTTCCAACCCATAGATAATGTAAGGGGGTCTTAGAGGGTTAGTGATGGACTTTTTGAACTAGTTTGTGTCGGGATAAATTTAACATTGACCGGGTCCAGGCGCGGGATAGTTTTTCCCAAATCTCGATCAGAGTCAGATAAAGGCCGACATCTGTGGGTAGCACACCTAGCCTCGCTCGCTGCGAGCTGGTGGCTGACAGATATTTTCTGACTTGCTCGTTTATCCGTCATCCATTTTGAAAAACTTGGCGTGTCCTGGGTACGACATTCAACTGCATCCGGTGGCGAGGCTCCAGTTCGGGAGTCCTGGAGTCTTTTTTCGGACCAACTGTCGGGTGCAACTAGGGAGTGAGTTTCCATTAACTGGTCCCGTTACTGCAGAAACGGCAAGTCAGTAGGCCGTGAGGTGGCAGCCCCACCAACCGACTAGTCATCACAGAGCCAACGACCCCGTATTACGATAATTCAACAGTTACCAAACCGACAAGAAGGAATCGACCCTTGACTGTCCCCGACCAACATATATTTGATCTGCGATTTTTGATCTCAGATTGCAACCTGGAACGTCCAAACCCTCCTCGGAATGTACTTTCGAACAAGTCCGATTGCATCGGTCATTGGAAGGGACATTCAGCCAACTCCTTCCATCATCCTCCTATTCCGCCAGATCCTGACCTCTAGCACCAATTTGAACTGCCGCATAACACCGGTTATGTTGACCTCTCCCATTCAGCTGAAACCTTTCTAGATGACAATCTGAACTGCCGCATAGCACCGGTCACCCGAGCAGAAGTTACAGCCGCCCTGGGTAAGCTGAAGAACAAAGCTCCGGGAATTTGCAGCATCACTGCTGAAATGTTGAAGGCTGGCGTAGACTGCATAGTTGAGTGGCTAACCTACATCATCAATCATGTATGGGTCCAAGAGCAACATTCTGATGACTGGAAACAGGTAGTCACCCTTTCTGGAAGAAGAAGGGTGACCAGGGCCCAATTTCTTGGCTCTGCTAACCACAGAATTCCGCGCTTATGGTAACCATTTTCCGCTAACCGTGTTAGCAGAAAAATTATTTGCTTACCATGTAAGCACAGAATCCTTAGTTACAGGATGTACGCATGCTCAGAGACCAAAATTCCTCGCTAACGCGGAAAATACATTTACCGTAAGCACCGAATTTTCTGCTATAGTACGCAGGAATTTTTTGCTAATGGTAAGCAGAGCCAAGAAATTGGGCCCTGCTCGTCTGTAGCAACCAAAGGGGCATTACATTACTTTTCATTCCTGGGAAGCTGTTTACACGGATACTCTTTTCCAGAGCCATTCCAGTCATTCGGAGCAGACGACAACCCAGCAGGCAAACTTCAAAACACCCCACCAAGGCAATATTAAACTTTGAGCCAGTTTGGTATTCCAACATTGACGGTTTGTTGCCTTCTTTTTAAAGTAAACCACAATAAGCTAGTTAGTATTCCAACCATTCCACGTATTCTTTGGGGGAAAACGTGGCAGATAAATTCACACAGGGTTATGGGGGACGTGGTAATCGAATCTGCTTTCTGTGCATTTTCTCGTGCAATCGGATAGACGATGAAAACTTTTGTTTTAACACACAAGACACGTGAAAATATACATGATGAAATGTTTATCTCGAAAGAAAAATCGTCAAATCTTCAAGAGTTGTTATTTTTCCTGACCTTGTTCTTGTGTGCGTTGACTGATGCATATCGGACGGTACCCCTGAAACCAGCTACAGGTCTTGGCTGCACAAATACACAGAATCATTCACATCAATCAATCACCAAGAAAAACAAAAGTTTATGTTACAACTGATATGGTATTACCTAACGATAATTCAACAAATGACCGATAGTGTAGTAACTTTCACTACACTCTTGATCAATTTCTGTTACATTATCGGTTGCGACTGATAGTGTAATAACACCACAGAACTGTCCTAAATTGATGACACACTGCATATTTACTGCTGAAGAATGGTAATGTACGGGTACAAAGCTAAGACATACATGTTCATGATAAGATCAAAGAGCAATGATGTGCACCTGTCTCCAAGTCATTAGGCAGACAGCTAGTGGTATATACACCTGCCACATTTTCCAAGTTTTATGAATGCAAGTGGTACATTATCCTTAACCCCCACAGAGTATTCTGTGAAGATGTTTAGCATTTAGCACACATTTGGATGCCTGTGAAATCTGGTCGCTTTACCCATGTATATTTGGTTAAACCTGCATGCATGCGCATTACTGGGGCAAACAGGAAAATCAACTTCTATCACATAGAATGGCTTCTAATGTTTATTGAAGAAAACATTAGAAGATTGCTGACTTGAGTCATCAGCTATTGTGTGTGATTGAAGTTGCTCTTTCTGTTCACACCAAAGTTCTAAAAGAAAATCGCACTTGCATCGTAATTATAAACGTTCAATACAAAGAAAATGACGGAATGTTCAAAACAGAAGAACAATATACAGGGCCACACACTGACGTGGGATGGGGATTCTTAGTCCGACGCGACGGTCCTGGCATTGTTCAAACAACCACCACAAACGAGTCCATACTTTAGTGTCCTTAATTCACGCTGTACGGGCAGCTTGTGTGTGGGACGGATCACGTGAGCGAGGGATGGATCAAGTGAGCAAGGATATCAAAGGAACATACCGGTACCATTAACGTAGCTAGAGGGGTGTATCACAAAATATGAAGTATTATTGATTAACAAATTGTTTGACGTGTTTTAACAAAAGGTCTTTATGAATACAAATAAATGTGGTTGGCCAGTATTAAACGTACGCTTCAAACAAGCTCATAGGCCTGCACCCAATTTCACTAAGCACTAGGACGCGTCCCATTATTAATGACCCATTAACTCGCCCAGGCCTATGAGTCAGTTTTAAAGGTACGTTTAATACCGGCCAATACCGGTTATTTCCTTGGATTGACCTTACTTTGCTTGAAGATGTAATATTTTTCAAGTATGGAGGCAAGAGTAGGAGGTGTGAATACTTACTGTTCTGACTTGGCCCTGTGAGTTAGTGTACTGCCTAGAAAGACCAAAATCCAACATATACACCTTCCTACAGTTACTGGAAAGACGACCGATGGCAAAGTTGGACTGGAGATGAAACAGAAAACAAATACTAGTGAGCCAACCTTTTAAAGGAAAGAAGATTTTTATAATGATAGAAGACTGCATTTGACAAGATTTTTGTTAATACAATGGGATTAATACATTTAGGAATAAGGATAGCAAAATGTATTGACTGACAAATTGAATACTTTTCTTGCTTTGGCTTTTTCCCCTGAACAATTTAAAACTGTTCACTTCCACCAACAATTTGGCAGAGCGAACATTTTCAGAGTTGTATTTGAGTCTCTGCAAGTCCCTGCAAGTCCATCACAAGTCCTAAAGCTCCTGACACACTGTTGCCTGGAATAGCGTTCATGCGACGTTGGTCAAGTTTATAAACATTTTGTAAAACGTGGCTAGGACGTACATGTAGGATTTATGTCGCCGGTGGCTTGCACGCCCTTCAACGCATATCATAGTACATCTACCGATATGTGAAGTTCTATCCCGTCCTTAGCTCGTCCACAGGCAGTCTATCATGTCCTTACAGCATTCTCTATAAGTTCAAGTCAAGACAGACTCTAAGTTCCCACCCCAATCTAGCTGTCGCTACCACGTCCATACTAAGTCCAACCCATTCGCACTGCATTTATGAAGTCCTTATCACGCACTTACGGTAGTTCAAACTTATTACGTCCGTGTGACATTTCAGCCGATTGGCAATTGTCAATCATTCCTCAGATTTTCTACAGAGCACACCACTCCAGTCAACTTCAGCCCCTGACAATGCCCGCATTTTTCACCCAGATGCTCCCGACTGCCGACAAGAACGACAAGGCCGTTCGAGGGCCGTTCGAGGGCCGTTCGAGGGCCGTTCGAGGGCCGTTCGAGGGCCGTTCGAGGGCCGTTCGAGGGCCGTTCGAGGGCCGTTCGAGGGCCGTTCGAGGGCCGTTCGAGGGCCGTTCGAGGGCCGTTCGAGGGCCGTTCGAGGGCCGTTCGAGGGACGTTCGAGGGCCGTTCGAGGGCCGTTCGAGGGCCGTTCGAGTAACGTTCGAGTAACGTTCGAGTAACGTTCGAGGGCCGTTCGAGTAACGTTCGAGTAACGTTCGCGCACAGTCCTTACCCTGTTCTGGTCAGAACGTGAAAGCGAACATGGCGGTAGGCCGTTCAGTCAAGTCCATCCTGCCCCTCTCATCAAGACCTCTTAATACAATCGCGTTTTTTGCCAATTTTCTTGGTTGTGATATGAACGGCATTCCAGGACTTGCAAGTGTAACAGGGGCTTTAAGTCTCAAGTCAAATCACTAGCTATGCAAATTAACTGTTAACAAAAGCATTCCTTTGTCATTGTTCAACCAGTTGACTGGCTTTATGAAAAGACTTTTGACTGGACTTGTGAAAGGACTTGCAGGGACTTGAATACAACTGAAAATCTTCTAAATAACGTATGAGGCGTCTTATAAAGCCGCAACAAATTAAGAAATTCCAAGACCTCAGAAGAATTTGTTCAATACCGTCAATGCTTTCTAGTATCTATTTTGTTTGCAATGCAACTTACTGGTTTTATATCTCTATGTAGGAAGCCCACTTCATGAATACCCTCAATGCTTTCTAGTATTTGTACACCTAGTCGTAGCGTTGTAGTCATACTAAACGTCCCTCTGGGTTGACTGCGACGTAACTCAGCTAGATTAGAACCTTGCAGTGACATGACAACGTAGTTGAACTGATCATTACGTCCACAGCCAATAAATTTACACACGTGGTCCTTGCCTGAAACAAAACAACAAAATGTGACGTATCAAACTGTTGTCTCAAGAGATTTACTAACCCTGGCTAGCTTGGTGGTCTAGTGGTACCCGCTGCTAATCAAATTCCAACTAGCCAGCCAACCCTGGCTAGCTCAGTGGTCTAGTGGTACATGTACCCACCGCTAATCAGATTCCAACCAGCCAGCCAACCTTTGGTGAGATGTGTGGTTCTAAAACGACCGAAAGGAACTCAACATTTCGGACAGTATGCTCTGCCCGTCGTCCGTATACCGAGAGATTTCAACGGTGAAGCGGGGTTATATTGAGCCTGGAAGCGATGAAGCGTACAAAGGATGCAACTTTGTATTTTCAGGTTTCTGAGAAAAATTCACAAGCTTGTTGGAACCCCCGTCCTTCTGCAGACATCTTACCACTCGACCACCGAGCTTGCTGGTAATTCCAACTTGACAGGGTACCACAACCACATTTGTACGAGATGGAATTTGCGTTGTGGAGATTTTAATTTTATATTGGGTTCTGCCATTCGCTGATGTATTTTATTTAGTTCAGAATTGTCCAAGGACTAGTGAAAACCAAATCACAAGCTTACTCATTCAAACACCTGTCCTCTCGCTTACTAGCTACAGATGAAGTACCAGATGAAGTTTTTCAAAAAACGTTTGGACAACCGAGTAGCTTGTGTGCATTTATCTGTCGCGTTTATCCCAAGAGAAAAAATGTCAAATGTTGAGGTACACATGCTCGGTTGGAATACCAAACTGGCTATTCGAAATAAAATCACGGTTACAGTAGTTTATTTTTTTTCTCAAACTAGTAACTGATACCTTAGTCAAATGTTATCTAAATACATACATGTACAGTACCTTAATATTTTAGCAAAGAATACTTGACCAAGCAACAGTTGTCTACCTTGTAACTTCTTGAGGACAGCCACTTCCATCTTCAAGACTTGTTTTGGTTGAAGAGCCGACTCCAGCTTGAGAGCCACTGCCTCCTCAAGGACTTGATCTTGAGCTTCGTAGATCTCACCTTAGGGCAAAGAGAACATATTCTATTATCAAGTCATGTACGCTAGCATTTTAAACCAGTACATGTACATGTATGGTACCTTTAGGTTAATGTTTTGATGACACTGAATGTTTCATCTACTGGTACATGTACTACATGCAAACATGTATACGTATAAGATACGGTAGATATACATATTTCACATGCCAAAACTTTGAAGAGATCCGTGGGAAACAAAACTATATTCTGTGATTTTAAATAATGATGTCATTTGAAACATCTTTGTTTTATTTAGGCTTTTCGTTTAGATTTTTTTTCTAAAAATGCCAATTTGACAATCCCACCATTCACACTATCGACTAATTTAGCCTCAAACTAGACAAGTATATTTTCTTGGAAGGGGCAACGTTGTGTTTACGACATATTTTTAGGGTACTTACCAAATCCACCGCCACCAACCTTTCTGGTCTGAAAAAAAAAAAAATATTAAAAACTCATCAACAAATTATGCAATTATGCAGCATAAATTAAACAAAGAGATGACAGTATGTATGCGTTATTGAAAGAAATAAGGAAACAGTCATGGAAAAATACTGGGATCCGTTCTTTAATAAAAATGTCTTAATAACTGAACAAAGAGCTTACAATCTGAAGGTTAGTTCATAATTTGTATGAAAGCAAAAGCAAAAGAAACTCTCTATGACATAAATAGTAGTCAGTAAAGGAAGGACATTCCATTTCTTTTTATTGAACTGTAAACATACATGTACATGTATAGTAAATTGACAATGGCCACTGGATGGACCAGGTCCTCAGACATTGCTGCTACTCCTACAAAAATGTAGGATTTTCGTCTAAAGTCACATGCTTGTTACCAGTACTACCGGTATGCAAAGAAAGTGGCCAATTGTTGCTTTATATTTAGACAAAATTATCAATTAACCCAACTCCATAACCTGAATCCTGCAAAAGCTCTAATTTCAAAGTGTTAAAATTCCATGTAACCTGATGATCCTGCAAAATCCTCCAATATTTATTACGGGTAACCACTGCCTGAATCCTGCAAAATCCTGCAGTGGGTTTACCATTGAGCTATAAAGCAGCCAAACAAACAGCTGCTAATTGCCCTACCTGGGATTACAACAAGGGTCTGCAGTACACATACCTGTAGGCAAACGTTTCTTATCCTTGACACATTACACCTTTGAAGCTCTATGGAGAATGTGCATCGTGTAGCATGAGCAGTGTAGTAGAAAGTAACAAATAACCTCAACCCTCCAAAATGTTGATTTGGATAAATACCCAAGTAACCTCAATCCTGCAAAATTATCTAGCATTACATGTACATGTATGTACGTACATAGTTTAGGCCTTATGACCTGGCAAAAGCCCCAGTAGCAAAACCCTAAACGCCCTTAATCCTGCAAAATCCTTTGATGCATCAACTTCCAAGTGCCCTCAATCCTGCAAAATCCTGCATTTTGCAAAGAGGATTTTGGAAGATTTGGAATGGTTAGGGTATAAACATCATGATGTGTGTGAGTCAGTTTAACATGATACTGTGTATCCTTGAATAGAAATTTAGTTTGCAGATTTGACATACTGGTATTGCAGAATATAATACCAGTACTACAATACCAGTATTGTTCAATCTATGGTACACATGTAAGCTCTTATGCAACAATTTTATGACTCTGTTTATTCAATTATTTTTATCTTTCGGCCAAGGTTTGTGTCACTATGTTATAAATTATCTTCATAGACAGTACTTGTGTACATACTGTATATCCAGTATGTACTGGTACTATGTATATCAGTACTATATGTACACATGTACAATTACTTGCACGTGTGCATGTACTGGTATACCAGTAGTTCAGATACAATGCCTTTGATGCTAAACTATGCCAAAGATTTCACCCTATAATACCTATGTATACACATACCGGTAGGTTGGCAACTTGATTTGCAGCCAAGGGGATCAGCTTGGATATAGTTAACCTTATGAGCAATTCCACAGTTAGTATTAGTAACGTTACATTTTTTGCAAGTTTCAATGACTCTTACATCAAGATGTATCAGTTTCATGTCACAGTTACTGTATGTTACCATAATTACATACACCAATTATCAGTAGGGGTCCGAATTTAGCCATTGGTCATCTAATGGTCAGTAGAGGTAGTTTTTTCCTTCAAAATAACGAAATGCTTCGCCCACAGCTTTGATCTAATTATGTACCTACCGGTAGGTCTACTACAGTAGTACTATACAAATTTTTAACATACACTGGAGTTGCAGGGTTCTATCTAGGACCTTTTTAGTGCCGGGTAAATTATCAGATTGCGAAGCATTGCGAAGCATTGCGAGCAGAGCTCTCGCGCCTCACGGCCGGGGGTCCAGTTCATTTTTGCATGTTTCTGTGAAAGTCTAGCTACATATGTACATAAAATTAATGAACTAAATTACTACATGAACATGATTAACGTGACTTTGTATCTCCTCTCTTTCTTTTGTGCCAATAATTTGATTTTAAAAAAATATATAAAAAAAAAATTAAAAAAATATAATTAAAAATAAAATATTGTGCCGGGCGGCACAGCCAATTTAAACCCAAGTGCCGTAATTTAAACATTACGTGCCAAAATGTTGCTTTGTTCACAACGAGAAAGCCCGTCATCTGCTCACAAACTAGATTTGACATCATTGATCGGCTAGACGCGTTCGAGTAAAAAACAGACCACGCATGCGTGAAATTGAATTGGAAATCGACAAAGGAGACTACGGTAGTTCAGCAGCACCTGAACTTTCTCCTTGCTGCTACTCAATGAGCTGCTACTCAATCACAATGACTATAGGTCTAGTACCCTGACTCACCACTTTCCAGCGGTCCTTCACAATGGCACCTAGATGGACCGGGTCCTCGGACATTGCTACTACTCCTGCAATGTCACATTGACTATGGATCTAGTACCCTGACTCACCACTTTCAAGTAGTCCTGGACAATAGCCCCTGGATGGACCAGGTCCTCAGACATTGCTGCTAACCCTACAATGTCACATTGACTATAGATCTAGTACCCTGACAATGGCCCCTGGATGAACCAGGTCCTCAGACATTGCTGCTACTCCTGCAATGTCACATTGACTATGGATCTAGTACCCTGACTCACCACTTTCAAGTAGTCCTGGACAATAGCCCCTGGATGGACCAGGTCCTCAGACATTGCTGCTAACCCTACAATGTCACATTGACTATAGATCTAGTACCCTGACAATGGCCCCTGGATGAACCAGGTCCTCAGACATTGCTGCTACTCCTACAATGTCACATTGACTATGGATCTAGTACCCTGACTCACCACTTTCCAGCGGTCCTTGACAATGGCCCCTGGATGAACCAGGTCCTCAGACATTGCTGCTACTCCTGTTATGTCTTGAAGACTGTGGACACATGAGTTGACGTCTTTGGGTTTTCTTCACTATCCTCTACCATCCTGAGAAAATACACAATCACAAAGAATCAGTAAATGAATCAAAGTACAAATAAACTATGCAAGTACATTGTACATGTATGAAACAAAGCAATTTTTTTTTTTAAATGCTGTTATTACGGTAATCCGATCTTAAACTTTTTTTGCCACTTTGCTAACGGTAGTGGATAATTTGAAATGAACACTGGTTTCAATTATTTGAAACGAACATAATCATTGTCCACACTGAAACTAAACAGAAATGAAAAAAAATATTTAATTAAAATATTTCCTGACATGTACGTATGTATGCTCTTGCACCACATAACGACTGAGGGGCGAGACACAAAAGAGCACAAAGGGAACAAAAGCCCCTCGGTCGGCGGTATGAATGGAAAAATTCGGTCCTCGATCGACGGTGCAAGCGCTAGGCAATGGGGTTTGGGTATAACATAGGAATAAAGGAAAACACAATATCGATCCTCGATCCTTATGTGGTTCACGACTACATGTACAAACACAGTTTTTTTTAAAGCCGTTACCGTAAACACACCAATTTCCTTTTTGCCTAATCTTGTAAAATGTTGTACTTAATGTGAGCTTCACATTATGGCACTCTGCATAACAAGGGTTGGAGAGAAAGGTTGGTCACTACACGTACTGTACCACAGCAAGTCTTTATTATACCACAGCCAGTCATGATTATACCAAGTACTGACATCGTACCACAGACAGTCGTTAAATACCAAAGACAGTCATTATACATGTACTACAGACAGTCCTGTTACAATATGTATACATGTACAATGTACAGTACCTGTACTTGTCAGTTTCCAGATCCAAATAAACTTGGAACAAAGTAAACAGAGATTCACATCAATACAATGCACAAATGTGTACATGTACCGTACTGCATACATGTACCGGTACATCAAACAATCTACCATACATTGTACATGTATACGGTACACATCACACTCACCTACATGTATGCACTCCAGAATCCTCTTAAGTTTGTAATTAAAACTGTACACTACATTGTATATTGGCAAGTCTTCAAATCCCTTCGGGTCAAATCAACACGGAAGAATTGTTGGTCCAAACTTTCAAATTCTCATCGGCTGTTCATCAGTACAGATACAGTACACTACATGTACATGTACATGCACCGGTACGTGTAGTACGTATCAACCTACGAACTTGCTCCACGATTCACCAATATAGACTACATGTATAAGACAATCAGTTGCTTAAATATTTTCCCAATATTGAAATAAATCCGTCCTGCTGTAAATTTCCACCTACATGTACATGTACACACTCGCTTCTTATTTCCACAGGAACTTGTAGCACAGAAGTGGATTGTGTGACGAAGTGAAGACAGTAAATTAACTCAAGAATGAAGAATGTAGACGATGTACAAATGTACATACGTGGCATCAGTCCCAAGACAAATAACAAGGCCTCTAGCATTGGAATTTACTCACCTCTGATGGAATACACGAACCAGTATACATTGTTTCTGGGGCAATAGGGATACAATGTATCCACATGTCCCGTAGCAATACAAAACTAGTCAAACTACAGTATGTTCAAAATATTCTTGTGTTAGTTTTCGGTGACAGTCAATTGGTTTTTTTTTTACAGGCAAAATTGCTTTAAAACCTACACATTCGTGAAGCAATCAAAGAGTGCGTTCAGACATCGTTTTAAATTCGCTTAAAAACACTAGTTCAACTCGATTTGGTTAAAAGTTTTAGCTAAAATGATGTCTATACGGTTTTAGTTTTAGTTTTATCTCGTTGCTAAAATGGTAATTTAAAACACCTCGGAGGGAGGGTTTAGCTAAAACTCTGACCATTTTATCTAGTGGTGTGCTCTTGGTGTAAACAAGTGCGGTGATTGTTTACGTGCTCCGATCCAGTACGGTGATGTGTACCGTTACATGTGTGCGCTACTAGCGAATGGTAAGCCGCACGCCGCATACCCACGCCATTATTAGCTGCCATTGCAACGTTTACCTCCATGGTTTTACACTAATTTCCACTAGTTTATCCGTGTATTTTCGTCGATCACTTACATTAGCTGTACTTCCAATTATGTTCATCATCATGGCCAATGCTCCGACAACATCAACTGCAGAGAAAGGCTTAGAGAAAGGATCGAAAAAAAGTACAGCGTGGTGCGAATTGATCGAGGGTGGAAGTGAAGGCCCTCACTAGCGGTGTGGGCCGATCTGACATCGTTTCTTCGCTGCACTTGCATTCTTATCATGCTCAAGAAAGCTACTGTCCTTAAGGTTATCGACTGCCCGTTAGCTTCTTTATTAGAAACTATCAATTTCTCGAGACAGTGCCATGTTGAAAATCATGCATTTAGGGTTCGCTATTGTGCACGCAACCAAGCGATGAAAGCATGCATTACGCACTGTGTTAGCAAGCAAGTATGCCTGCGGCTGCACACAAAATTGTTGATGTGCACACGAATTGTAGCGCGAAATATATAACGAGCGGAAGTTCTACGGGACCAAAGAACAGAGATAAAACACTTAGAAGTTAAAACTCGCTAAACTTAAAACGGTGTCTGAACGCTCGGTGTTTTGATTTTACGATCGACCACCCGTGGTGAGCGACCGTTTTTACTTTTACTGTTTTAGCTAAAATGCTGTCTGAACATGGTCATGGTGATTTAGTGGTACATTTTGTACATTTATCTTGTAGTGTACAGTATGTACACGTATACAAATAATCTGTAGTACTACACAATAAACAAATTTCATGTATTTCTTTTTTATTAACCAGTTCGCGCCGAGCCAATGCATGGGATTATTTTAAACGAAAAAGCGTTCTGAGGCGGGTTAAAAGCCGATGATACCGGGAAGCACACCCACGCATTTCCGGCCTTGCTCGCTGCTGACAGACATTTCCGGCCTTGCTCGTGACGTGTTTATGCGTCATCCGTTTTGAATCTGGGGAAAACTTTGCGTTAACTTGTACGTCCTCCGGCGTGAACTGGTTAACCCTCAAATTTAGTACATTACAATGTACACATTGTCTCCCATGTTTTGTTTGAAAATAAAAATAGCATGCACAAAGAAAAGTCCAATTGAAACAACCTTGCAAAAGAAGGGACGGGTATAAAGTTGGAAATTAGTACAGTGTATGTACCAGGCCCGTACGCAGGATTTTGTATGGGTGGGTGCGAATTTTTTAGTTGACATTATCGCCTAAGCCAAGTCCATTTTCGTGTGCCAGTACCGTTGTTTCTACATCCATTATTTACCCCGGAAAGTGTGAACCTTTTAGTAATTTGGGGCCGTCGCAACTACATACATGTGTATGTAAGCTCTTGGAATTACTATACAAATTTACTGTATAGTTGCAGTACTTCTGCACCCAAAGCAGATCATGACAGTGTGTAACACTGTTAACAAAAACAGTTCATTGAGGTTTCATTTTTGTATAGTTGCGAGACAAAAAAAATGAACTAGGAAATTTGAATTTCAAGAAATGGAAAAACTACATTGTACCAGTACATGTACTGGTACTGACTGGGGTACCGTAACTTGAAGGGGGAACAGTCTTAGAAACCATCTTTTGGTCTTTATTGTCCGGGTGCTCTCCTCAGCTTTTCCACATAAGTGCCCTTGGTGATGAGGATGACTTATTTTCTTATCAAAGACTAAAGCTCCAAGGCCTCCCTGTACAATTTACACAACTCCTGATGAGAGTGGATAGCAATGCTTGCCTCTAACCTCTTCTTGAAGTTCAGCTACATGTACATAGGATGGCATCCAGCCAACATTCTTGAGATGTTAATAAGGAGGCAGCGCTGGAAAGCTGTAAGGCAGAGAGATTCCTGAGAAATACAAAGCCTGGCACTTGACTTCATGGCATACAAACCTACAAGCTTCTATCAGCAAGGACAAATTCAACAGGCTATTGTGATGTACAGTACAATGTGGGTCTAATGCCATGACCCATTTCAAGTGAGGTTATAATGACACACGAACAAAGTAAATTTGTTAAGGATAGAAAATGAAGGGTAATTCACTTCCCCACATCTAATTTGTTGCAGGATACAACATGTATACCGGTACATGTACTAACAAACTAATAATACATACACACACAGGTGTAGGACCACAGAGGAATTCTAATTGTATTTTCCTACGGTAACCTTGCAAGTTAATTCACAAATTCCATTTCAATAAACCACATCTTAAAAATACAAAATACGCACATGTACCGGTAAGCATTCCAAATTCTTCCAATATTGCTCAGGCTTTATATTTGGCCCATATCATGTATACACAACGTGTACATGTACCAGTACCAGTAGACACATGTACATGTACATGTACTGTACCTAGGTATTATGTTGCATCAAAGCATGCAGTGACTCAAATATTACTGTACCGTACCTGCAGCCTTCAACACATGCACCAGGCCGGATCCCAAGAATTAAATGTCCATTTCAAGAGGAAATCACAATGATGAAGCCAAGGGCCAAATCATTTTGTCAGTGCAAGTCACAAAATGCTCAGTGCACTTCAAAGTGCATAAACATATGAATATTGATGTAAACACTTGACATCTGTGTGAACACTTACATTTGTAAAACAATTATGAAGAGGCATGCACCATGGACTGGTACATCAGGCGATTGTTCAAGTGATATAAAACTAAACCTCATCAAATGTGCCAAACAGCTTGTGGCCCACATATACTATGGCCAATTGAATCATACCGGTATCGGTACTGTATGACTGCAATGTCGTCTTTCTTGTTAGCAAGCTGTATACTGATCCGAATAAAGAATGTTCCATTCAACATCATTAGGAACAACATGTTTGGAGAATCTGTTAACATTTAAATGTTAAAAACATTTATTATAAAGTGCTGGTATTAGAGTTTTCGTGTGTATTTGGTCCAAATAAGACTAGCGAGCCACTTAAGACTACTGAGTCACTAACAAGCAACTCAAGGTGCAAGCTACAAAAAAAAGACAAGAAAAGTAGAATTATTAATGAAAAACAGAAGGTGATGTACAAATGAAGGAATGAACAAGACAGATCATACCAGTAGGTTGGAGGTAAACATCCACCAGGCAAGCCATTCTAAATGGATGTACCGGTAGCACTGTGCAATACAAGTTCTCTGATCTGTACCATGTACATGTATTTGTCTAAGTTCTTCTTGATGAGTAAATATTTTATTGCAAGTAAACTCACAGTTTGTGAGGAATTTTCACCTGTAACCATGGTAACCACTCAAAAATTGACTGTGGAAGTTCAATAATTAACCCTTAACAATTCTCATCCTGGTGTGCGTTTTGACAGTCATAACCAAAAACTGGTTCTGTTGTTTCTTTTTGGTTAATCTTTATGGGGATTTGAGTATTGCACGATTGTGCGTAATTCTTGCCCATTGAAAATTCTCAAACGAGAGTCAAACGAGAGTCAAACGAGAGTCAAACGCGAGTCAAACGCGAGTCAAACGCGAGTCAAACGCGAGTCAATCGCGAGTCAAACGCGAGTCAAACGCGAGTCAAACGCGAGTCAAACGCGAGTCAAACGCGAGTCAAACGCGAGTCAAACGCGAGTCAAACGCGAGTCAAACGCGAGTCAAACGCGAGTCAAACGCGAGTCAAACGCGAGTCAAACGCGAGTCAAACGCGAGTCAAAAGCGAGTCAAAAGCGAGTCAAACGCGAGTCAAACGCGAGTCAAACGCGAGTCAAACTCGAGTCAAACGTTTGGACTTATTTTGGTAAAATTACTGAGACGATGGGTACTTTTCCCATTTTAAGTCTACACAGGGACACCATGCATGCGCTTTGCATTGTTTACCGTGCAAGGTGCGCGCATGGCGGCATGCTGCATCACATGTGGCAAGTCCGCAAACAAAATCAGGAGCGTTGTTGTTCCTTTGGTTGAAATCATGGCAGACATTATTATTGATACAGTTGGAAGTTTGATTGTAGCACGTCGTACATAAAGAAGAACCAGAACTAAAGAAGAGCGTGTACACGTACATGTACACGTACACTGTACGTGAGTACATGTACCTGTAGTAACGTTGACAATGGCATGAATGATCGGACAAAAGGCGCGTGCGCTTGGGTACAATACAGGTAGGGTCAATGCGGAAAAGTCACGCAAAGCACCCTTATGAGTCATTATACTGACAGCTCGGTTACTTGTCCCGCAGTCTCGGTAAAACTTTCCCGTGTCGAAAGTCCGAGTGCGGACTGTAGTAACATTTGACCATTCTTTATTTTACCATCGTCTCAGTAAAATCTTTCCCCAAAAAAATTCCAGTGCGAACACAGCTACAAAAACCTACATGAATCTCATGGATAAACAGATCACTGATCACAGTCAACTGATCTGTATGTGAATGGAACCAATTAAATTGCTGGTTTTAACAGTCATGACAAGCCTATGACATGTGTGACATATACATTGATACATGATGATGTCATCCAATACATGTATACTATGGATGATCAGCATGCAAGTACATCATGTACATGTATGCTAAATGCCACAAGGATTCGGCTCACATCTTTATATAACACTGTGTATGCTATGGTACAGTACTTGCTGCACATGGTACCAGTACTGTTCCATGTTAACATGGTACTGGTGTTGTACCGGTATGTACAAAGTAATCAAATTTAGTCTGTCAATTCAGAATTTGTGAGGCGTTCAGGCAAAATGAGACGGAACTGGGCACAAGGCATACATGTAGTAGAGAAAACTGCAAATTTACTTAATTTTGAGATTTATTATTAGTATTTGTAATCTTTGGTATCATGCCTACTACAGTAACTATAATTTGGACAGAAATAGTACAGAAGTAGTGTAACAAGTGTTTTTCAGGAAAGACAATTAGCATTTTTTCATATATATCACATACTTGTACAAAACGCGGAATTTCAAAGACCTTTTTCTCAACATTTTACCAAATTGCGACATGTATGTTGATAAATTATACAATTGTTAAACAGCCATAACTTGTTAACCAGTTCGCGCCGGATGACGTATATAAACGCAAATATTTCCCCAAATTCAAAACGGATGACGCATAAACACGCCAAGTTCAAGTTCGGAAATGTATGTCAGCAGCGAGCAAGGCCGGAAATGCGTGGGTGTGCTTCCCGGCACTATCAGCCTGAACCCGCTTCGGATCGAGTTTCGTTAAGAATAATCCCGCCCGTGGGCTCGGCGATGTTAAAATAATCCCGGCGCGAACTGGTTAATGGAATGTCAGATTGAAGCGCAACAAACAGCATTGTGAGGAGAATTCTATCCTCGTTTTTAAATACCTGAGAAGCCTCATTTCAACCTCTGCTCAGTTCCGTCTCGATTTGCCAAAACCCCTAACATTTAGTTTTATCTTGGAGGAAAAAGAAGTAAAGTTCTCTCTGCAAACATGTCCTTACAATAAAAACATTATGGTCTAAAGCATGCCCACGAGGTATGGTTGTACGTATCCCGTACAAGTACTGTACGTGTACAGTAGAAGTGGTGGTCATTTTGTTCCTGGTACATATTTTTTGATGCACAGTCAGGTTTCTTTAGAAAATAATATCCAAATATTATGGACACCCCTACCCCACCCCCCCCAAAAAAAAATTTTTAAAAAAATATATATATTATATATTAATGATTGATTGAATGATTGAATGATTGAATGAATGATTTGTGGGTCTATGCATGTGATTTTTGTGATACATTGTTAAAGAATCTACTATTCTTGAAAATGAAACCACACCTGGTGCCATGATTGCTCAGGATGCTTTCAATACACTTAAAAGTAGGATACACCATTGGTACCTAGGCAATTGCTTGAATTATCATGAATGGGTGGATTTGTGGGTTGTATTTTAAAGTAAATATTGTTCAACTTACCTGTCCGAGGTTTTATAATCATGGATGCTGAAAAAAGCAACAACAAAAAACGTTCGTTCTTAACCGGCGTCAGGGTTCTTGTTATTCTTGTTGTTTTTTCCCACGATCGCCATTGTGTACAGGATATCTAGCGCAATCATTTTGCTCGATGCCTGCAATCATTATTTACTTTCAAATAAGTAATATATTATAAGAGATAATATTTTTTTACAAAACATTTTCTATATAGTTCCTTAGCCTGTATTAGTTTTGGTTTTTTTACATAATATCCGTAAAATAAGCAAACTTCCGTCTTAAAAATGTTCTTTGTTTGGGTCGTTGGTTCAATGGTTCAACTCATTTCAGACCTACCGGTTTACCCGTAGACACTCACAATATGCATGCAAGAGTCTAGTGGGCCCTACAGCGCATGCCTAGTACAGTAGTGTAAAGAGACTGCCATGTAATGTACATTGTATGTATGCTGTGTTATGCCTTGCCTTATAAGGCTGGGTCACTGCTGTGCTAGACATAGATCTGCTATGTCCATTCACATTAGGCTAGCGTATACATAGTACATATGATGCAGAGATGGAATACATGCTCCTTTAGCTTATTAACATTAAAATTGAGTAAACTGAAAACAGGTATACAATATGCAGACTACATGTTGTATGTATACATGTAATGTATTTAAATTATTAGCATGGCTACTACTAGAAGATCACATGAGATCCGTGGACAGCGTCATCATTCCTGATCTGGTCATCACTGTCACTGATGTCATAGAGTGTTTCTATTCACTTGGACTGTTACGTTAATAGTGACAATCTTTTAGTTTTGCAAGAACTACCAGTACAGTTACCGGTACATAAGTATGGTACAAAGTGGTAAAGTGGTATTTAAAAAAAAATCTTGTACAGTATCTTTTTAACTTTATCGGAATGACATTACAAAACAATTGTACATGCCGAGGACGAGGACATAAAATAAAAATAAGATCGTTTTTTTTTTTACTTTAGCATCACTGTGTACATGCTGTGGAAATATTCCATTAGTACGTGACACGTCTGTTGGAGACCATCTTTAAAAATAGCCCGGCAGGTTGGCTTGAAAATTGTGTCAAGCAACCATTTTTAAAAACAAACCAAAAATCTTTTTTTTTTTTAAAGGCAAGAAGCAAACATTATTTTTGTTTTATTTGGCCTAAACACAGCTTTTACTCCAAGTTGTTCACCAAACTAAACAAAACCATAATAACAAAGACATCCTAAAACTGCAAACACAGAACGTTTACTTACGATTCTATCATTCTAAGGACAAACAGTTTCCATATGAGACATGCAGCATAAACCAGACAAGCAGGCATCTCATTATCTACTCTCTCAAGAAACGTGATGACTTGAGACTAAAGCCCAAGACACCAACTGTCTACCAGACAACATACAATCTTACACCAAGGCTCTGAGGACTGCAACACTACATGTAGCTGGAATCTTTTTGCTCGAGGAAAAGTATAAAGTTTGAAGTTCAAGGAGATTACTGGCGTATTATGAAAACCATCTTCACTACCAGGAAAGATGAGTGAATGACCTCTTCCCATACATACAAGTACCTGTACAATGTAGGTCTACCATGTGTACTACAGTACATGCATAGTACGTACTGGTAGAAGGTATTCAGTGTCATTGTTGTTGCTCATTTAAAGGTAGTATACACCATTTGTCATTGCTTGAATTGTCATGAATGAGTAGATTTGGGGGGTTGTATTTATAGTAAATATCGTTTAACTGAGCTGTCAGAAGTTTTAGAATCATGGATGCCGAGAAAAGCTCGAAAAACAGCGGGTTATTTCAACCGGCGTCGAGCAGTTATTCTTATGTTATCTTTGTTTTTTCGCGATCGCCGTCCGGCGAGCGCGAATTTTTCATTATAAAATTCTATTTTTCAGAATAATTACAGGATATCTAGCGCAATCATTTTTCTGGATGCCCAGAATCAACATTTACTTTCAGATGAGTAGGATATTTCTTAATAATTCGGTAGTAAATATTTTCGATATCTGCAAATGGTGTATACTACCTTTAAAGGACATTCCTTGTTATGATTACACACCATAGAGTTCTAAAGTGATGAAGGTTCTGCTCTCATAACTTCTCAATTCATCATATACCGGTAGCCTTATAGTTACCAAGAAAATGCCTGAGGATTTATGTCCAGGTCACATTCACCAGAGTTGTAGTCAGTACTTTCTGAGTACTTTGTTTAGTACCAAATAATAAGCTGTTTACATGTACCGTACATGAACCAAATGATTTTGTTTTAAAAGCTTAATTCATAAAAGATTCTGAATGTCCAAAGTCCAAAGTCCAAATATACAAAGTTTTGACTAGTCCCTCAAACAAAGATACTGACAATTTGGGAGACGACCATCATAGAGCAAGATACCGGTAGCTCAGTTGATAAAGCGCCGGTCCGGTATACTGGAGGTCGCAGGTTCAAGTCCTGCCTTGCCAATTTCTTTGTTCACTTTGAAAAAACAAATTCATTAGCTTTTGAACTTTTTAATTATTTAAAACATTTAAACTAAATTAAAAGGGCAATTAGGAGAATGGTTGTGTTCTTTAAAATTGTCTCTTTCTTATCCAGTGCTGACCAGTTGGCGCAACTCAGATTTCAACGAACCCCCTTAATTGTCTCATGTGCAGTCAAGCATGAAAACTAATCCAGTGAAAATGTCACCAAAACAAGCAGGAAGAGTTACTCTTATTATCTTACTTATATTGCTACAGAATAAAACTATAATCATTTTTAAAGTGTACACTATGGCCGTGTTCGCACTGCACTTTTTTTTGGGAAGGTTTTACTGAGACGATGGTAAAATAAAAAATGGTCAAATGTTACCACTGTTCGCACTTGGACTTTCGACACGGGAAAATTTTACCGAGACCATGGGAGAAGTAGCCAAGCTGTCATTATAATGACTCGTGAGGGCGCTTTGCGTGACCTTTTTGCATTGACCCCGGTGTACCAATTCGCGATCGCGCGCGCGCGTTTTTTTTCCCGATCAAATCATTGACGCCATGCCATCGTACGTACGGTATTGCATCCGTTGTCGTGCTTTCTTTCGTCGTAAGACACGTTGACGTTCTTTATTATCATTTTGAAATGATGCACTGGTAGCACCAATCAAACTTCCGACTGTATCAATAATAATATCTGCATAATATTGACCAAGGGAACCCCAACTCTACGTAATCTTTTTGCAAAACCACGTGCGAATGTGATCACGATGCGATTTGCATGTATCAGCGTGCCCGCATGTAAACAATGCAAAGAGCGCATGCGCAGTGCTTTGTATAGCGTGACCTTGCACTGGAGGGCCGGGTGGACGTTTTCCTGGGACGCTTTTACCGAGTCGCGCTGTTCGCACTGGACTTATCGTCTAGGGAAAAGTGACCAGGGACGTTTTCCCGGGCAGCAGTTGGCCGGTAAAAGTACCCACTGGACTCGGGAGAAGTACCTGAGAGGAAAACGTCCTAGGCTGTCCGCACTGGACTTAAAATGGGAAAAGGACCCATCGTCTAGGTATGTTTTATCATTTTAAGTCCAGTGCGAACATGGCTTTAGTATGTTTGTTTTTTACTTACACTTAGCCCAGGTACATGTACGTAGGGAGGTTAGTTACATGTACGGTATGTAGTCCACCTGGGCTAAATCACACTGTACATTATTAGCTTGATTAATAAATGATTCCATGATAAGGCAGCACTGTTCTTCAGGAAAGGCCTCAATGAACCATAGCATTGATGACTGATACTATAATTACCCACACAGTACATAGTGGTACAATGTATACATGCTTCACTGTCATTGAACTGAAACAGGAAGCAAATTGCCAGGAAGCTTGTGTGTTGAATCACTCCCAATAATTATGGCTCGGGTTCTATACTGAAAAGAAACCATACACTTGGTACCGTACATGTACCGTATGGAAATACTATAAACACACTCGTTTTTATCATGTTTTAAGAAAATACACAAATGGAAAAAAATTGCTTAATTGGGCATCAAGATGCTGTATCTTTGTACCGGTAGAATACATTCTAAAATTACACTTACCGGTACATGTATAAACATGTACATGTACACACCAGTAATGTATTAATAATTATAGTTTTGATTATTTAATGCTTGAAATTGTGCATAAATTAGTTTATTCAATCTTAATTAAACTTAACATTATGAATTTTGAGCTTAACCCTAACCCTGCTAAATGCAACAGAATGCACCAATAGTTGTTGCAAAGTTGTTGCATTTAGCAGGCAACACATTTCTTTAACACATTTGTCTTTTCTCCATGTTTTGTGCCCCGAATCCTTTACGTGAAAATGGCGGTACTGTAGAATGGATTGAGAGGCATCACCATCCAATCGCCGAATCGGGACCAGACTTTATGCCACTCACGGTTACAGTGACATCACGGTCAATCGCTTCATTACGGTGACATCACGGTCAATCGCTTCATTGCGGTGACATCACGGTCAATCGCTTCATTGCGGTGACATCACGGTCAATCGCTTCATTACGGTGACATCACGGTCAATCGCTTCATTACGGTGACATCACGGTCAATCGCTTCATTACGGTGACATCACGGTCAATCGCTTCATTACGGTGACATCACGGTCAATCGCTTCATTACGGTGACATCACGGTCAATCGCTTCATTACGGTGACATCACGGTCAATCGCTTCATTACGGTGACATCACGGTCAATCGCTTCATTACGGTGACATCACGGTCAATCGCTTCATTACGGTGACATCACGGTCAATCGCTTCATTACGGTGACATCACGGTCAATCGCTTCATTACGGTGACATCACGGTCAATCGCTTCATTACGGTGACATCACGGTCAATCGCTTCATTATGGTGACATCACGGTCAATCGCTTCATTACGGTGACATCACGGTCAATCGCTTCATTACGGTGACATCACGGTCAATCGCTTCATTACGGTGACATCACGGTCAATCGCTTCATTACGGTGACATCACGGTCAATCGCTTCATTACGGTGACATCACGGTCAATCGCTTCATTACGGTGACATCACGGTCAATCGCTTCATTACGGTGACATCACGGTCAATCGCTTCATTACGGTGACATCACGGTCAATCGCTTCATTACGGTGACATCACGGTCAATCGCTTCATTCAGCGCATGTGCAAAAGATTCAACAGCGTTGTTTGCAATTGCACATGAATGACGTTGACAGTCCGACTGCGCAAACAACGGCAACGCCATTGAATTAGTGTAGGAGATTAATTTAAAATAAATTCTAGCTCAAATAAAAAAGCATAATTCAAATCATTGAGTTTAATACAGGTTCCATAATTTACATTCGTTGTATTAAAGGCACACGGTGCCTTATAAAATTTAATAATTGTTTAAGTACAGTGCCTTGGGATCCTTGTTAACTTTTACAAGAAATAATAATTGAGATGATATATTTATTTATTTTATTTAATCAAATAAGTTAAGAGGGCCTAATATTTATTTAATGTAATCTTTAGTGTAGTCGGAGTCCATGTATTTCAATGTGTTTACAATTACATCATAATTCATTAATAATAATATAAATAAAAAATATAAAAAAAGTTGCAACATTCTTTCTAACGAAACTGCAACGTCGAAAGTTTGCTTTTGTCTGTGCGTTTTTCTCTTGTTTAGCATACATCCAGTTACACCCCCCCCCCCCCCCCCCGGCCCCCGCCGAAAACCGGGACATCATATAAATAAATTATACATATGTACGTAGAACATGTACACATGACATGTGTACGTACATTGAAATACAGTACTATGGTTTTTAGTGTAAGCCGGCGGAAAACTGAAACGATTGAAATGCCACCAAACCGTGGACTATATTGATATATTGAAATTCTTTAAATGAAATACTAAAACTCACCTGCCTAACAAAGGCGATCCGGTAGAGAAGGGAGGACTGGGTAAACGTGCAAAAAATATTCACAGCGATAAACATCCATCTTGACTTCTAAATCACAAAAATATTATAATAATTGCTAGTACATATGATGCGCATGCGCGCATTGCACGTGAGTCGTACACGTAAACTGACCGTACGTACGATAACATGCGCAAGCAGGGCGCCAGTATCATTATTTTTCCCAGCCTCGATCGCCACTGCACCAGGGGCGCGTGCGCGTTCCTTCACTAACCCCTGGCAATAAAGAATACAACGACGCATGACTAGCTATTCAGTGCGTACTGCGCGTATTTAACAATTTTAAGGCGCAATACCTGTAACGCGACGTTGAAATTTCATATTTGAAAGGATTGACTTCTACAAAATGACAATTGCAAAAAATGTTGAACATGGCGTAGCGCGTTACGCGCATCGACTACAGTCCTAATTTAAATGTGCCAATTATTTGGCACATTTAAATTAAATATTCCTTATCGATATTCTCAAAGCATCATGGGATTGGATGACAAATAAACGTTGAAGTTTATGCACAAACCTATGGTGGTATGGGGCCAGTCAAGGCTTTTTTAATTCAATATCTTTCTAAGATTAAGTCATCATCGATTCACATATAAATACATATATTTTAAGGAATATAATTTGTAAATATTTTTAGTTTTCAACTTTAGAAATTAAAAAAGAACCAATCTTGCAATCGTGCTCACCAGGAACAGTTGTGATTGATCAGTGTATGTTGAAGACGTGTTGGAGGCGTTCTGATTGGTCAATATTATTAGCAACATCATGAATATTCATATTCATGATAAATGATAAATGAAACGTGCTGCGTTCCACTCACGTCGCGAACAATGCAAACGTTCGGCAACGTTCGCTATTTTTGCACGTCGAATCATGGAGGTAGTGGAAATCAGTGTTCGTGTTGTTGGCAAACGCTGACAACGATCGCGCGTGAGTACAACGCAGCCTGGGGTGCGTTTCACTCACGCAAACGTTGCCAACGTCCAACGTTGTTGTTCGCTTGTTGTGTGACGCAATGTGCGCCAATTATGTTGGCGAACGTTAGCGAAAACGGCAAACGAGCAGGGCCCAATTTCTTGGCTCTGCTTACCGTTAGCGAAAAATCCCTGCTTACTATATATAGCAGTTAGCAAGGAATTTTGGTCTCTGAGCATGCGTATACATCCCGTAACTAAGGATTCTGTGCTTACCGGGTGAGCAAATATTTTTCTGCTAGCGCGATTAGCGGAAAATGGTGACCGTAAGCGAGGAATTCTGCGGTTAACAGAGCCAAGAAATTGGGCCCTGGGCTGCGTTTCACTTACGCGAACTGGGCCCAATTTCTTGGCTCTGTTAACCGCAGAATTCCTCGCTTACAGTCACCATTTTCCGCTTACCGCGATAGCAGAAAAATTATGTGCTCACCTCGTAAGCACAGAATCCTTAGTTACGGGTTCTACGCATGCTCAGAGACCAAAATTCCTTGCTAACGCGTGAAATACGTTTACCGTAAGCACCGAATTTTCTGCTATAGTAAGCAGGGATTTTTCGCTAACGGTAAGCAGAGCCAAGAAATTGGGCCCTGTTTTGAGCGAACGTTTTACGTTTTAAGTTGGCGCTAGTTGAAGTTGAACGATGTTTTTACAAATACGTTTTTAAAATGGCGGCGCCCGGTGACGAGAGACATCGTTTGCTGCTGCACCAATTTCGTTGTCTAACTCATATTAAAAATGTCTGTGACTGCCAAAACAATTCACTGTTTATAACGCAAATCAAACGTAAATCAAAACCGTGAAAAGAAAACTGTCGTTTGCTAACAATACAATAATAATAATAATAATGATATTAATAAAGCGCACGTATCCACCATTACTCAGTGGCGCTCGCGGCGCTATAATGTTTCCTCTCCACCGTCTTTAACTTTAACAGCTCAGAATGTCGTTCGCCGTTTTCGCTAACGTTCGCCAACATATTGGCGCACATCGCGTTCGCGAACAAGCTAGGCCAACGTTGGCCAACGTTCGCGTGAGCGGAACGCACCCCGAGGGCAGTAAGATCGCTCGCGCAAGGCATAGGTCTAATGGGAAAGCATGGCGCAGCAATATCGTAACCATGGTAACGAGGTTTCTTTCGGCCAACAATGAAGTCTAGTTTCCGAATTTGTTGTATATACCTAGAGAGGCATTTATGCGATCACACATTATGAAGACCGTACCACGGTTGACAACCATAATTATTATACCATAGAAATGCTTCACACCTATAAAGCTTTCACATATAGTACATAGGCCTATAGGTGCATAACTAACTTGCAAGTAAGGTTAATGAGCTTGATTTTTCCTTAAACAAAAATCCTCCAAAACCACGGAGTAGACTAAAAGGAAATAGTGGAATAGTGAAAAATAAAAACAAATCGAAACGAAAACCACACTATGAGGATTCGAACTCACAACCTATGGATATAATCTCGCCTCAGCCTCGACTCCATGGTGCGTGTGCGTTCCTTTACTAACCTCTGACGCTGACGACGCTGACTGGCTATCCAGTACAGTGCGCGCGTATTTTGAAAACTGCACGCCTGAATGTAATGCGCTCGCGCTTTTCTGAACGTCAAGTTAGTACGAATTTTGTTTAAAGACTGCGCAATACATGTACAGTATGGATTTTGGAAGCTTCGTTTTTTTGCCATTAAACCTGTATCTTACGTTGTAGAGGGACGACAGAGGTACGTACATTTAATATAAATCCTTACTAAACAACGCGACGTTGAAATATCATGTTTGAAAGGATTAATTCTACAAAATAACAATTACAAACTGTTAAACATGGCGCGCGCCGCGCGTTAAACGCATCGACTGCAGTCCTAATGAAGGGGTTGCATTGACGTCACGCGCGCTACGCGTACGGGCTATTCGCACTAGCAACCGGGCCGAGCGGCCATTATTGAGGTCAAACAAAGTGCAGACGGTACACTACCTTGATTACGCAACGACCTCATTGGGGGCGCTCTCGTGAAGTGCGACGTGCGTGTGACGTCATATGGATGAACTTTATTTAAATGTGCCAATCCATGGCACATTTAAATTAGACAATTCCAGGGGGTAAGATCGCGCAAGGCATAATGGAAAAACATGGCGCAGCAAGATCATAGCCATGGTAACGAGGTAGTCTCGCCTAGACGTCAAAATTGTAGCAACCTCGTTACCATGGCTACGATTTTGCGGCGCCTTGTTGTCCCATCATGCTTTGTGCGATAAATGGGAAGTTAGGAACGCACAAAAATGTGACCCAGCACGAGTAAATGAGACACTTTGAGGCAAAAATGAAAATTGAGATGATGAAATCAAAATCTCAATTTTTCAATGACGCAATTTAGGCAGCATAGCTATTTTTTGACGGTACAACGCAACAATTCAGATTATAACGGCTCTTTAAAAAAAGTAATATTGGGCATTTCGTCTGGTGTTGATTCATGTTTTGCCAATGCGAGTTTTATTTTATACAAACCAGAAAAGACAATGAACATGCTGAAATGCTTAAGACTCGCTTTTTCTCCAAACCGTTGTCTTTATTATTGCCTTATTTCAATGAAGAAAAGGCAGGCGACAATCATGAGTTTAAGAATTATGAAATTTGCATTCAAATAGAACAATATGAGGGTGCACAAAAATCAACATTTTAATCACAATTTCCGATTCAGTCTTCAAACAAACAGCGCCCTCACGTTTTATTATTGCTCATACCTTTAGCACACTAATTAATGCGTGAGGACGGTGTGTGATTTGAGACTTATTCTCTTATTAGAAAATTGAGATTAAAATTGTGATTTTCGTGCACCCTCATACTTATCATACAGATAAGATGGGGGGGGGGGGGGGCTGGTGTGGGGGGGGGGGGGGGTAATTAGGCCTCGCTAAGGGCAGGGTCGGTAAACTCCAAAAAGGAGTTTGTCTTTAAATATTTAATCTGTCTCCTAAATACTTGACTGATTTCTTAGGTTTTGCACAAGATAAATGTCACGTCTCGAAGAATCCCACCTGCTAAAACAGATTATTCTCCAAGTTTTGCAGTCATTGTAGCCCAACTTTGAAATAGTTTTTGCAGCCCTGCCTTGGAGTTACATCCTCGATTCTTGGTTTTGAAGAATTGGCCTCGTAATTACTTACATTTGTAATCCTTATATTCCTTTAGCATTTTTATTGTAATTAGTCAATTGTTACCATTTGTTTACACATTCGTGTTTACATGTTTGTTTGTTTGTTTGTTTTTAGTTTTACTAGATTGCTCTTTTAAGGTTTTCAACCTTGTAAGAATCAAATTATTTTATTCATTTTTATTCAGGGCCCCAATGAAAATTTGCTTTTTGCTGTTGTGTGAAGAAACAAACAAACGTCTTCAATTTTGTGCAATTACTCGAACATTCTTTTCGCATACAATCAGTACATATAGTATTAGTTAGGATTTTATGAACCACCACTGAACAAAACAAGCTCTATGTATTTTCATTAAATCTATATTGTTCTAATTACCAGAACAATTATCACTTTGTGAGTTTCATTTATTGTGTGCTGGCAAGAGTTTCCTTTTATGAGATTGTCTAATGAGGGCGCTATACACTTAATCCGAAACATCACCATACCATACCATGCAAATTCACATTTTCCGTTTTTTTTTTATATGAACTGCCTTAAATTATCTAGCTGACAATTAGCTGGCAACATTCTTAGCAAGGTTTTATGAATAAAAAATAAGTTATTGGAACCACTGAGCAGAAATCGAGGGATTTAGCAGGCTGCTAAGGCCTAGTTGGCTGCTAAGTTAGCGGGTTTTTATGAAAATCGGCCTAATTGGTCTCCAAGACGATTCAATAAATAATGCCCTTCAGTGCTAGTGGAGGATAAACGGCACGCTATCAGTGCAGCCGATGAAGTGTCTCGTGTAGAGGATAGACCACTGAATGATCATGTGACATGAAGAAAGTTTGGCGATTTCTAGGTAAAAATACAGGAGAAGTTCAAAACACAA
The DNA here is from genome assembly GCA_037893245.1 of Crossaster papposus. Classification (NCBI taxonomy): domain Eukaryota; kingdom Metazoa; phylum Echinodermata; class Asteroidea; order Velatida; family Solasteridae; genus Crossaster; species Crossaster papposus. The sequence continues at coordinate 24,393 of JBAIAA010001031.1, read as the reverse complement.
AGTTTCGTGGGTATACCACGCCTGTGTAGTCCAAAATAGAAATACAGTATCACAATAGCCTCTGCATTATCCTCCTTTAACTTTTAACGGACTCTGCTTTTACTGAGAAGTCCAAATGTTGGGAAAGCATATGCTAAGAATTGTCCACAATTTTCAATGTAAATACAATGACTGCAGCTCTGGATCAGGTCTCCAAAGCGGACACACACGGGGTCAGTTGATGGTTGAGCCGGGATGCGAATAAATCTATATTATTATTATTATTTTTTATTTATTCGGCCAAGAAATAAAAAACAGCACATTGACAAAGTTATACAGCTGTACACGAAATCATTGTAAGTATAACAATGCAATCAAAATAACAGAAACAATCAGTTTGAATAGCAAAAGTGAATTATTCAAGAGGTAAAGAGGATTAGAGAGCTGGGGTCAGTGGGGGATATTCGGAGTAACTGGCATTTTGCAAAGCACTAATTACAAAATGCTTCTTTTAAGTTGCAATTCAATATGCTTAATGTATTAGGCCCTAAAGTATGTACATACTCTATAACATTAACAGGTGCAAAGTTGCCCCAAAAGGTACGACTGGTGGCTTTCGCCTTCCGAACAAAGCCGCGGCGCTTACACATGGTCTTTGCAAATTCCCGGAAGGCCTAATATTTGGCCGAATACGCGGCCAGCTTTACGACGCGCGCATGAACGATTAACTTTAAGTCTGGTTGTCAGACGTCTTTTTTCATGTATTCGTATTTTTCGTATCAGTACCCGTGTGCGTGCACGGCCGGTGTGGCAAGGGCCGGACTAAAACTACCGTATGTACATGTAGAGTACACGTGAAACTTGTGCACCCGAACGGATCCAAACTGCACGCGAAAATATTTTCACAATTTTAATGTTCACAGTGTCTTCAGACAGTATTTATGCGATTATCAATACTGAGAACGATGAAGCTTCTGACACATAACATGTTGACCTCTCACGTCAAGGGAGTAAAGAATGGATACCCATTAAAAATCGAGGTGAGATTTTTAGGTTCCACCACGTCACTTTTACTAGTCCGGTGCTACAGTGCTAGGCCGGCCCCATAGTGCCTTTTGGCCCGAAAATGTAAGGCACCTGTCTACAACGCGCGTACCCCTAGAACTCTGGGTCTCCCGACGCCCGTAGGGCGGAGCCCCATAGATAGAGAGGGTTTTTCCAGGTTAACCGCCGTTAAACAATAGAAACCGTGCACAAATTCCGGGTAATAACTCCATACTGCCGCACGGTCTACCCCAACTAAAAATTGGTATGAGTACTTTATCAACTCGCCCAGCTGTGGCCAACCAAAAACCGGTCGAATCTCGGCCAATTTCTGTAAAAAAGGTGAAAACTATGCCCGTTCCGCAAACGCGACTGTTACAAGATGGCGGATAAACTCGTGCGTAATTTCAAGCCGCATGCGCATTAGCCGTTTTTGAAACACAAGCTTCATCTTGCGCGGCCTTATCATACAGTTTAGCAATGCGCCAGAGGCACAGCCACAATATACCAAAACCAGGGTTTGGAAAACAGCACCCATTGAACGATGTTATCCGCCATCTTGTAAACAGTCGCGTTTGCGGAACGGGCATAGTTTTCACCTTTTTTACAGAAATTGGCCAAGATTCGACCGGTTTTTGGTTTGTTACAGCTGGGTGAGTTGATAAAGTACTCATACAATTTTTTTGTTGGGGTAGACCGTGCGGCAGTATGGAGTTATTACCCGGAATTTGTGCACGGTTTATATTGTTTAACGGCGGTTAACCTGTAAAAACCCTCTCTATCTATGGGGTTCCGCCCTACGGGCGTCGGGAGACCCAGAGTTCTAGGGGTACAACGCGCGCAGTTCAGGACCCCGTAACTCAATTTGACAATGTTTGAATTAAGGCTTTTTTTCGGACTTAGAATTCTACTTTCTCAAACATTATTTTCCTAAAACGGCACGTAATGCTGGTCTACAGGTCTCTTACTTTTAGATTTTCGGAGGAGATATTTATACCATCGTGTAAACTGCCCCTTTGTGAAGTTTGTCTGGTTTAGAGTAGTAGAGTAGAAATCTATTTTGCCAGGTGTTTGTGTGATTTTTAAAGTTTATTTTCCATCGCGGGGGATGACTTTACCATAACGGTAAAGTATTGAGAGTTTTTAACTTTAGTTTAGTGCAAATCTTGAACAGTGAAAAAAATACCTTTCGCGTTAACGTTACGAGGCAAGTTTAAAAAAAATTTAGGTGGCAAAAGGAAAGTTTGTTTAACATATTGGCCAAATTTCATGTCAATCTGGACATGCTCCTTGTTTTTATGGCCCCAATAAGATTAATGAAGTCGGCAGTATCCAACGCCTGTCAACTGTTTAGTCTTGATTTAAAACGCTTTATAATCGACGATAAACTCACCTTAAAGCGCCTCATACGTTCTTCCTCTACCAGCGTCGTCGCGTCCAAAAACCTGCCCAGCTGGGTTTTTATGTGGCAGGCCTTCATTTTTAAGGAGCGCGAGCGCGATCGCGCTCCTTCGCGCTCCTCAACACGGTTTCTGGCGCGCGAATAATAGCGCTCCTGGGTAAATTTGTAAGCTCAGTTTTTGTCTACATAAAAGCCAACAGTAAAATCTTGTCAATCCGAATTTTATATACTTGATTTCTTAACTTGTCATCCCGATGTTTGAACGATTTTGTTGCACCAGCGCGGCGAGTATGACCCGGTCGGCCATACAACCACTGTACATGTGTCCATCCCATACATCATGTACATATATACATTAGCCATTTTCTTTTCATCAACGACATGTAGCACGTTCCATTATGATCAAGGTTACTGGCAGGATCGTCATTCAGACGTGCACCGCCGTTAAGTGAATAAAATGAAATAATAATTTCGGTTGAGATAAGTTTATAAATATTTATAATGTAAAACTAAATAAATAAACCTCCGATGAAGTGAAAACACAAAACAATTATGAAATGGATGGGCTGAGCAATTAAAACCACCTACTTTGTAATACCAACACCCCTATTTTCGATAAAATGGACGCGCTTCCAAATGGGCGGCCCAAGCACACGTGTATTTGTGTTGTGCGCGATCTAATACTGTGCAGCCAGTGTTGTGCGCGATCTAATACATGTACATGTACAGCCAGACAACAGTGGGTAGGCATGTGAAATTACACCGTTTTTCTGGAAGTTGTGATATTCCAAAGGGAGCCAGAGTATTTGAACGGCATTTTGAATGATCTCCGGTACATCTACAAGAAACTAGCGTTCAAGTTTGGGTTGGAAATACCTTACGAAAGGTTGAGCTCATTTGTCCCACAACGATAGAGTGCAGAGCGATTTTCTGTGTGTCGGCTACCGGGCTATGCCCGCAAGCGCCGCGGCGGCCGGTCAACTGGCCACCCGTGCACGCGGTGACATTGTTTGTGCGTAGTACCATTCGACATTTTGTAATGGCGTTACTTGTACATTTCTGTGACCTTGGTAGAGGAGAACAAATCAATCATTAGGAGTGAGATTCCTCTGCTTTCAGTCTAGATCCCAAGTCAAAGCTCACAGCTTCAATTCCTGGGTCAGGGCTTCTCAGCACCCGGCTTTATTTTAATCATGGGACAAATGTAAAACCCAATTTATACATTATTAGTTTTCTTATTAAACGGACAATGATAGTAAAAGAAAACTGATCAAGAAACACTAAAGAACCACAAGTCAACTCCAATTTGTTTTTCATTTTTATTTCCACACCAGGATGATTCACAAACAAGTAAAACTTAAACCTATTAAATTGACATGGATTAAGCACTCGATTTGTAGTGAACAGTCGCATCTGTTTCTCAGTTCTTTCTCAGTGTACGTGTGTGCATGATATGAAAGGCTTCAGGAAATGATTTAGATTCATTTTTTACTTTGAGCACAAAACATGCAAATCGAGCTCCTCGGACTTCCCAGGAGAGCAATTTTGGGTGCTCAAATTGAGCTCCTCAGATTTTCCAGGAGAGCGATTAACTGAGCTCCACGAATTTCTAAAAATGAAGGCCTGATGTGGTTTAGTTTTTTCCTTATTTTTTTGGTAACTTAAAGTACATCGGGCACTCAAATATAGTGAGGTTGAAGAAAAGTTGTGTAGGACAATGGTTTCGATTGTACTCTATTATTTAGAAGAGATGACAACAGAGTTTTAATTAATTCATCTCTGACTAGGTAAGTTGTTAGTGATTTCTGTATAGTTGTACGACTAAATTACAGATACTGGTGTCTAAAAGCTTAATATTTAAATTAAGAAATAAATGCATATAAAACACCTACTAATGACTTTGACAATAGTCTTCCAAAACTATTAATTAAATGTACAAAGAAAATGTCTTCACAAGGCTCTGTCAATCACCCAAGCCAATATAATATATGTGACCCAGCACGAGTAAATGAGACATTTTGAGGCAAAAATAAATTTTAGATTTTGATTTCATCATTTAAAGCTAAACAAAAACAAGCAGTCAAAAAGTACGTATTTAAGTACAGTATCTCTTTCGTCGAGAATTAAGATTTTTTTTTTCGCCACTATAATATACTAGTCGCCATAACGCGAGGAAGTCGTGATAACAAATTCACTAAACTATCAATATTGACAAAATTCATTTACATATAGTCTACAGATATAAAGTAATATTTACTTTTTATTTACTATTTAGACAAAGAGTTTGGCGAATTATATTTTGACCCAGCGGGGGGAAATCAATCTGTCCGTTTTCGGGGCAATAGCCAGCGCTTCGCGTACTATCACATTTTTGTGTACTTCTCTTATATTAGGCCAAATAAAAAAAAAACATGTTTAGCGTCACCGCCCGCTTCCTTTTTTAGGGGCCGCCTCCTTTTTTTTTTAATTTGACAATTGTTGGTAAAAAATAAATAATTATAATTTTTTTTGTTATTAAAGATACATGTAATAAAATTTTAAGATTGTATTTTAGACTTTAGCATTACTGTGTACGTGCTCTGGAAATATTTTTTTATAATAGGAAGGCTAGGGTGTGATGTGTAGTCGTGTACGGTGCATACATGACGCTAAACATGATTTTTTTTTTATTTGGCCTTACACTAGCGGAGTCGGCTAGGAAACGGTCGCGTTTAAACAAGCGTATCTCCAAAACCGCTCAATGAATTGGGGAAATCCAAGTAGTTTTGGAATCTGTGATATATAATTTACATGTATACCCTCTGTGTTTTTTTATCAGTAATAAAATTCTGAATTTTTTTCCCAAGTACCGGCAACTGACGTGATGCGACACTTTAATTATCTAGCTAGCAGCACTAGCACATTATTGCTTAGCCTGGTTCCCTTGCCTGACAATTTTATTTAATGCCCATACGTCTGAAGTCAGAATTTCTTAGCTTGGAAACCAGACCAGTGCATTGTTCTCATATATGTACAATGTATGGGTCATGTGATTTGATGTGATGTGATGAGGGCTCAACCATTTTCTAAAGGGGTGAATTGTCTTCTTTCATCGCGCGCAACACGGATATGGTGCGCTGTTGTACTACAAACACAGCTTTCAGTGCTGGTCACATCAACATGCTTTCGGTTTTGTATTCTGCACCAAATGACGTTTCAGTGGACTCTGCGGGGTCGCATGTAGATGTGCATGTCCACGATTTTTATTGTCTCCGTTAACTAACGTAGTAACTCAGACTACCGTGACTGTTGCTTGGCTTGAGAAATTGTACTGCCCATCCTTACAGTGTACACATGTAGTTCATTATATGCTCTTATCTTGCATAGTAAAGTACATTCAATGCGTTTTCCCCATTTCAAATTTAATGTAGCATTTTGTTGGTTGCAGGTGGAAAACATGAATGTAACTGAAGTTGAATTCAACCCAGACTTCATCTCCAGAATGATTCCTCGTTTAGAATGGGATGCCCTCTATCAAGCTGCACAGATGGTAATAACTGCCAGAGTTGAATTCAAGTCCTCGCAAGCTTGTCCCTCGCTAGTCCCTCGTATACATGTCCAGAGATATACATGTACATGTACATTGTACATAAATTATGATCTTGAAGATACAAGGTGTTGTTATAATATGAGGGGGCAAGTGAATTTCAAAGTAATTTACAAGTAAACAGGTGTCACAATCAGTTGAAGTTTTTCTGATATTCTTTTTACCAGCTGGATGTAGTTGGCAACCTTCCTGCTGTGCCAGTAACAGATTATGAAACTAATGAAGAATTCCTGAAGGCTGCACACAGAGTCATGCTGGAGGTAACAATCCTAATTCTTGGCATTTGTTGGCCTCTTCAGTTTTTCTCTCTTCTGTTCTGGTTTTTGTTTTGTTTTTTTGTGAAAAACACAGAGACAAATGACGGAGCCTCAAGGCAAATGACTGACGTTTATAATAAAACTGATTTAAATAACAAAAAAAGGCAAAATATTATTATATTGACCCTAACTCTCTACTGTGTCTGGCGGGGTACTGGACCAAATAACCCTAACTCCCTACTGGGTCTGGCAGGGTACTAGACCAAATAACCGTAACTCCCTACTGGGTCTGGTGGGGTACTGGACCAAATAACCCTAACTCCCTACTGTGTCTGGTGGGGTACTAGACCAAATAACCGTAACTTCCTACTGGGTCTGGCGGGGTACTGGACCAAATAACCCTAACTCCCTACTGGGTCTGGCGGGGTACTGGACCAAATAATCCTAACTCCCTACTGGGTCTGGTGGGGTACTGGACCAAATAACCGTAACTCCCTACTGGGTCTGGCAGGGTACTGGACCAAATAACCCTAACTCCCTACTGGGTCTGGCGGGGTACTGGACCAAATAACCCTAACTCCCTACTGGGTCTGGCGGGGTACTGGACCAAATAACCCTAACTCCCTACTGGGTCTGGCGGGGTACTGGACCAAATAACCCTAACTCCCTACTGGGTCTGGTGGGGTACTGGACAAAATAACCCTAACTCCCTACTGGGTCTGGCGGGGTACTGGACCAAATAACCCTAACTCCCTACTGGGTCTGGCGGGGTACTGGACCACATAACCCTAACTCCCTACTGGGTCTGGTGGGGTACTGGACCAAATAACCCTAACTCCCTACTGGGTCTGGCAGGGTACTGGACCAAATAACCCTAACTCTCTACTGTGTCTGGCAGGGTACTGGACCAAATAACCCTAACTCCCTACTGGGTCTGGCAGGGTACTGGACCAAATAACCCTAACTCCCTACTGGGTCTGGCGGGGTACTGGACCAAATAACCCTAACTCCCTACTGGGTCTGGTGGGGTACTGGACCAAATAACCCTAACTCCCTACTGGGTCTGGCGGGATACTGGACCAAATAACCCTAACTCCCTACTGGGTCTGGCAGGGTACTGGACCAAATAACCCTAACTCCCTACTGGGTCTGGCGGGGTACTGGACCAAATAACCCTAACTCCTTACTGGGTCTGGCAGGGTACTGGACCAAATAACCCTAACTTCCTACTGGGTCTGGTGGGGTACTGGACCAAATAACCCTAACTCCCTACTGGGTCTGGTGGGATACTGGACCAAATAACCCTAACTCCCTACTGGGTCTGGCGGGGTACTGGACCAAATAACCCTAACTCCCTACTGGGTCTGGCGGGGTACTGGACCAAATAACCCTAACTCCTTACTGGGTCTGGCAGGGTACTGGACCAAATAACCCTAACTTCCTACTGGGTCTGGTGGGGTACTGGACCAAATAGCCCTAACTCCCTACTGGGTCTGGCGGGGTACTGGACCAAATAACCCTAACTCCCTACTGGGTCTGGCGGGGTACTGGACCAAATAACCCTAACTTCCTACTGGGTCTGGTGGGGTACTGGACCAAATAATCCAAGTTCCTACTGGGTCTGGTGGGGTACTGGACCAAATAACCCTAACTCCCTACTGGGTCTAGCGGGGTACTTGACCAAATAACCATAACTCCCTACTGGGTCTGGTGGGGTACTGGACCAAATAACCCTTACTCTCTACTGTGTTTGGCGGGGTACTGGACCAAATAACCATAACTCCCTACTGGGTCTTGTGGGGTACTGGACCAAATAACCCTAACTCCCTACTGGGTCTGGCAGGGTACTGGACCAAATAACCCTAACTCCTTACTGGGTCTGGCAGGGTACTGGACCAAATAACCCTAACTTCCTACTGGGTCTGGCGGGGTACTAGACCAAATAACCCTAACTCCCTACTGGGTCTGGCGGGGTACTGGACCAAATAATCCTAACTTCCTACTGGGTCTGGTGGGGTACTGGACCAAATAACCCTAACTCCCTACTGGGTCTGGCAGGGTACTAGACCAAATAACCCTAACTCCCTACTGGGTCTGGCAGGGTACTGGACCAAATAACCCTAACTCCCTACTGGGTCTGGCAGGGTACTGGACCAAATAACCCTAACTCCCTACTGGGTCTGGCAGGGTACTGGACCAAATAACCCTAACTCCCTACTGGGTCTGGCAGGGTACTAGACCAAATAACCCTAACTTCCTACTGGGTCTGGCAGGGTACTGGACCAAATAACCCTAACTCTCTACTGGGTCTGGCGGGGTACTGGACCAAATAACCCTAACTCCCTACTGGGTCTGGCGGGGTACTAGACCAAATAACCCTAACTCCCTACTGGGTCTGGCGGGGTACTGGACCAAATAATCCTAACTCCCTACTGGGTCTGGCGGGGTACTGGACCAAATAATCCTAACTCCCTACTGGGTCTGGTGGGGTACTGGACCAAATAACCCTAACTTCCTACTGGGTCTGGCGGGGTACTAGACCAAATAACCCTAACTCCCTACTGGGTCTGGTGGGGTACTGGACCAAATAACCCTAACTCTCTACTGTGTCTGGCGGGGTACTAGACCAAATAACCCTAACTCCCTACTGGGTCTGGCGGGGTACTGGACCAAATAACCCTAACTCTCTACTGGGTCTGGCGGGGTACTGGACCAAATAACCCTAACTCCCTACTGGGTCTGGCAGGGTACTGGACCAAATAACCCTAACTCCCTACTGGTTCTGGTGGGGTACTGGACCAAATAACCCTAACTCCCTACTGGGTCTGGCAGGGTACTGGACCAAATAACCCTAACTCCCTACTGGGTCTGGTGGGGTACTGGAGCAAATAACCCTAACTCCCTACTGGGTCTGGCGGGGTACTGGACCAAATAACCCTAACTCTCTACTGGGTCTGGTTGGGTACTGGACCAAATAACCCTAACTTCCTACTGGGTCTGGTAGGGGTACTGGACCAAATAACCCTAACTCCCTACTGGGTCTGGCAGGGTACTGGACCAAATAACCCTAACTCTCTACTGTGTCTGGCAGGGTACTGGACCAAATAACCCTAACTCCCTACTGGGTCTGGCAGGGTACTGGACCAAATAACCCTAACTCCCTACTGGGTCTGGTGGGGTACTGGACCAAATAACCCTAACTCCCTACTTATTCGGATAGGGTAGGGTACTGAAGTCTGGACCAAATCCGCCTAAATTACTTCAGTCAATTTATTTTCTTTTTTGAAGTGTTGGGTTGATGTTGATGGACTTGCCTTTAATATACATGCCTTATATGGCAACAACAATACTGGATCCTCGGTAACATTTATCAATGGCACCGGCACTGCTTCAGGCCTCCTGGACCAAGTCCATCTAATACCATCAATATTTCTTTACCTCAGATATCTTGGTATCAGTTTTCTTCTAGGAAGATTCTCCATTCATTGTTATAGGTACATTTAGTTTTAGCCTGAGAATAGTATGCCTGTCTATTAAGTATGCTGGGTTGTTTTGGGCTACTCTGTATTGGATTTATTTCATTTGATAATTTGTCTTAATGACAGGTGGAAGTGTTAGATGGTTTCTTGGTGTGTCCCGAGTCCGGCCGCAAGTTTCCCATCAAAAATGGAATCCCCAACATGCTGCTCAATGAAGATGAAGTTTGATAGAATGAAGAGTAACCATCTCTTAAATACTTGCCTGAAAACTCCAGCCATCAGCAGACTGCTGTAATGTCCTATCTCATGCCAACAACAGAAGGCTACCAAGAGGTGAAGAGCTCGTTCTGTGGATGCAAACTCCAGCTGTGTTTTCTTGTAAGAAGACTCGGTGTAAAGGCTCTAGGGATGCACATCAAATAACGTAGGATGGAGACTTGGAAGGTGTTCATATGTAAATGGGATTCTAAATGCTCTGCTTGGATTTATGCAGTCTGTTAAAGACTATATTTTTTTTTTTATTGAAAACTTCTGCACATTGTTGAGATGTAGTCCCTTTATCTGTGCTTGTTTTTCTAACGCCACTCTGGTTTGCTTTGTAACAACATTTACTGTTGGTCTGTAAGACTTGGTCTAGCTTTAAAGTGATTTTATGAAGCTTCCAAAGAAATGTTCAAAACCAGCAGAAACTTGTTTTGGGGCAATAGTTGTACCATTTCAACATTTTGTTCCAAAATAGTTTTTGGATGAATATTTATGTACCTGTACTGCATACAAATCAATCATCTATCCATTTCCCTTGTCCACATGTACTCTAAAACCACACCCACTAATCCACACCTACCAATCTCAAACCACACCCACAAATCCCAAACCTCACCCACAAATTCCAAACCACACCCACAAATCCCAAACCACACCCTAAAATCCCAAACCACACCTACAAATCCCAAACCACACCCACACATCCTGCCACCCAAAACTGCGTAACAACCAATTGTGTATATATGTAATTTATTTTAATTCCAGGCGTGAATTTTTTTATGAAAACAGGTTAATGTTAAAGTTTGTAACGTAAGGAACCCAGAGGTACCTTACAGGGAAGCATTATTGCAAATATTTTTTTTAATGAGATTAGGCAGACGAAATAAGGCCCCGGTACAAAATATCAGTGTTACATAAAATAAGGCAATGGTGTTTTTTGTAAATTGGTGTTCATCCACAGAGCAAAATATTTTGTTACGAAAATAAGCCACAGCCTTTAATTATTTTATTGCCCCAAAATTTCCCATGTATTGTTTTTGAACCCAACTCTTGATGTTGACCTTTGAAGCTGTGCCAATTGTTTCCATGCCATTTCATTGGTTGTGAAAACGCATTTACCTGACACCCATGTACTGTACTTCATGTGCAATGAGCATTACTTTTCAAAATATCAATGTTGGGTCTCAGAACGTTGGTGAACGTTAAATACTCATTCCTAAAATAGTCAGGTTCCTTAACTTCTTTGCACAGTAGGAGAACTGAGTTTTTTAAGGACACCAAATAATGTACAGAGGATTCCAATTCTAGCTCACTGTGTGTGTACGCGTATCTCTTCTTTCGCAATGTCTTGCTTCAGCAGCGACACATTGTAATAAACACCCCGACATGAAACATTGAGTCGATATCTTTTATCCATTTGTTGGTAATATTGTAATAGAAATGTGTCATGTATCATATCCCTGCGCACTTGTACAATTGAGTCCAAGTTTCAAACGCATCCCATTGTCTGGAAATAAAAAAAATACAAAATACATGTATATATAGTAATTGATTGAGATTAATTAACACAGCATCGACTCCATGGGCGCGTGCGCGTCCCTTCACTTAAGATCGCGCAAGGCATGATGGTAAACAATGGCGCAGCAAGATCGTAGCCATGGTAACGAGGTTGAGATGAACAGTACTCGTAAAATATCGACAGGTTTAGTTGATTTAATAATTTCCATTATCAAATAATAAATACCTAGGAGAGTTGATGGCTTCTGATTGGTCGATACTCGATCACGTGGAGGGAATTATTTTGTAGTAATGACCGGCTTACACGAAGCAAATAAATGATGTCCCCTGAACCAGCATTAATCAAGCATCATGTAAGCCAATGATTGGCCTAATGCAACAGTAACTTGTAACAAGGACGCGTCAAATCTTGATACTGTGCGCTATAAATGTACACGTAGAACGTTTGTGTCTTTACGCGCGGCATTTATTTGTTAATGCGCGTGTCGTCTGTTAACGCTAGCGCGTTGCTATGCACGGTGGGCATCAGTAGTCAGCTAGCCTGGTCTCAAAATAATGGGTAATAATAACACATATTGAAGAGACGGGGTACCATGCATAAGCTAAAATATATCCCCTAAACATAAAAACAAAACACTGGAAATATCGCCGAAAGAAAGGTCACCAAATTTAGAGCATTTTTCTCGTTAAAAAGGTATTTATTAAAGGGAATAACAGTGCGAGGACCCGGTCATTACTGCGTAAGGGCGATGGAAAACGGAGACCAACCCGGATCTGGCCTTTTCTAAAACGGTCGCGTCTGAACCACCACCCGAAAGACGCGTCCTTGACACATTCCCTCGGTCTCAGCACCGACCATCGCTGATCACATCGCCATCTTTGATCCAGCCAATCGGGGGAAAGCCGTCGCGAAAATAGAATTTTTGCAACGCGAAATGGCAGGAGATTCTTCCGCCGCCTACTGCCGAAAACATCAATGATGAGGACTACAAAGCTTACTGTCAGCTCCTGCTCAACGCTGCCAAGAAGCACATCCCACGGGGTTTTCATAACAACTATACCCCATGTTGGGACGAAGAGTGCGACGTGCTCCTACAGAAGCACTCGGAAGCCACCATCCACCCTGAGTCTGTACTGCACCAGGGCCCGAAGGCCACGGAATGGTTGCGTCTCTTCTGTTTGATATCCCTCAAAACATCAAAGCTCCCAAAAATCTGGCGACGAGCCGAAATCATCGCCCTGCCTAAGCCGAACAAGCCATCAGACGACCCAAAGGGATACGGGCCCATCTCGCTCCTTTGTGTGCCGTTCAAAATCCTGGAGCGCCTCACCCACGCCCGCCTCGATCCCGTCGTCGACCCGAAACTTCCCAAAGAACAGGCCGGCTTCCGCCGAGGGAAGTCGACGATGGACCAGGTGACCCTGCTCACTCAGGACATCGAGGACTCGTTCCAACAGGGCGAGAAAGCTGGCGTCGTGCTGCTGGACGGCTGCTCACGGCTGCCTACGACACCGTCTGGCTCCGCGACCTCCACCTCAAGCTCCTTCAGACTATTCCAGACCGCCATCTTGTGGACTTTGTCATGAAGATGCTGAGCAATCGCAGCTTTACGCTCCATACCAGCGCAGAAGGCTGAGACGGGTTAAGAATGATGTCCCCCCAGGGCTCGGTTCTGGCGCCCATGCTCTTCAACATCTATATCCATGACATCCCTGCAACGATCGCCAAGAAGTATGGTTATGCAGACGACCTCGCAATCGTGCTGGCTAACAAGCAATGGAATGTAGTTGAAGAGGGCCTCACCAGCGAGATGTCTACCTTGTCGACTTACCTGGAGAACTGCCGCCTCAAACTCAGCGTCACGAAGACCGTGCCCTCCGCCTTTCACCTTAACAACCGCGAGGCTAACCGTCAGCTCAAGGTTAAGGTCAAGATAGTGCTCTCCAGTTCGAGGCTACGCCGACGTACCTAGGAGTGACGCTCGACCGATCCTTGACATTCCGCCAGCACCTGGAGAAGCTGACGGCGAAAACCACATCCCGTGTCTCGCCGATACGTCGCTTGGCTGGTATCACCTGGGGAGCAGCGACGAACACCTTGTGCATCTCAACTCAGGCTCTGGTCTTCTCAGCCGCCGAGTACTGCGCCCCCGTATGGTGCAGAAGCATTCACCAAGAAATTGGACGCTCCCCTTAACAGGGTTGTAGTCGAGTCCCTGCAAGTCCGTTCATAAGTCCCTTCGTGAAGCCAGTCACAAGTCCTTTCATAAGGGCAGTCACAAGTAACTGGACGAACAATGACAAAGGAATGCTTTTGTCAAAGCTGATTTAAATAGCTTGTGATTTGAATTATAACTGGAGGACTTGTGATGGACTTGCAGGGACTTACAGGGACTTGCAGGAACTTGTGATGGACTCGACTACATCCCTGCCCCTTAACAGCGCCATGTGTACAATCCGGGGTCCCTTTGTGCTATTCCAGCTCTCTATCTGCCCATCTTGTCTGGCATCGCCTCTCTTGTACTACGCCGAGAAGCGGCCGTTCTGGCACTGTCACGCAAAGCTACGAGGAGCGAAGACCATCTCCTCCATGTCACCATCACGAGGCCCCCACAAACCCAAACCACTCGGCGGAAGTCACGCCGTCAGTTTACTGAGTAAAGCCCACCAGCTCACGCGTAGCACACCGACGGGCACCTCCAAGCAAACGTGACTCAACCAGCGATGGAGGGAAGAATGACAGAAAGCTGACCACTGCAGGCTCTATCAGTTCGTGGACGAGGCGGGCTCAGTTTTGGGCATAGACCTCCCGCGACGGCAGTGGATAACACTCAACCGCCTGAGGACCAGGGTAGGCCGCTTCGCAGCGATCATGAAAGGCTGGGGAACAAACGGCGACTCACATCATCGAGGCATGCCGCTATACCGACCACCTAATGACGAGCTTGGCCTGATGATCCTGGACGATGACACAAGGGTGTGGTTGTCTTCAACCGAGTTGCAGCTCTGATGGCGACAGCATACGAATGAAGAAGATGACCGGGTTGGGAGATGACCGCTGGTAATGGACCGAGCCGAAGGCGAAGTCCATTACCAGCGGTCATCTCCTAACCCGGTCATTATCACGCAGTAATGACCGGGTCCTCGCACTGTTATTCTCTAAATATTGACTATTGTTTTAATTAACCCTAACTTCCTTGTGTATACATGTAGTAGGAACCATACCCATCCTGGCAAATTCAAACCCCATACAACAAACTGTACACACAAACTGTTGGACTCTGATTTTGGAGGTATGCCTAACCAAGTTTAGGGGTCCAGTACGTACCCATCCTAATATATTACATTGTACAACCAAACCTGGGGCGAATTTCACTGAGCTGCTAAGCACAAACACTAATTGCTTAGCATAAACAATCTTCTTGATATATATCGTTTGTGATTGATATTCAGCTCTTTTGTTGCTTAATAGTATAAACAGCACAACGGGGTTTTGGCTGGTAACCTGTTTTCCTGAGCCAGACCTTTTTATGCTAAGCAAATTGTTGTGCTTAGCGGCTCCATGAAATTGCCCCCTATAGTGTTTGAGTTTGACTAGATGGGGATTTTATTTATTTTATTTATTTCTTGCATTTCTTTACCCAGGGTGTGTCCAAACAGTTTAAAAATGGTTTTCATTGGGGCCATGCATACATCATTAATAAAAATACATCAAAAGCCACCAACAAAACCGTATAAACTGACAACTAACAATAGAGAGGTTTCGCCTGCGAACGGATACGGTTAGCTTAACGGATACGTCATCAATTTTCGCAGACTTATGACGTCACAGTTCTTCACTATCCGCTAACCGTGTACAAGGCCAGGCACGGATATCTCGCTCGCTACACGTAAATATAAAACGCGTACGGATAGCTAAACGTACGCGTATCCGTTCGTATGTGAAACCTCTCTAATAATACATAAATACAACAACATTTACACAAAAATACAGACGTACAAGGATATAGAAATACAAACATTGATACATAATTGTGTACATTGTATGTCTGTTCATATAGTCCTGTTTAAGGCCAATTTTGATTTACGGGATGGGCGAAAAACCGCCAAAAAAATCTTCTGGGGGGAAAAAAGAAAAGGAAAATTTTTCATCCGGGTCCACATTATAGCATGGAGAAATGATTATAGCGGCAACCAAGTCATAACTCCGTATCAGCGCAATTGGCAAAATATCTAACGGATGGCAATACGGAGCTCCGATTTGATGTGCTTAGTTCAATGTTCGTAATTGTTCGGGCAGATTATTCCAAATATTTGCACCACTCACATTGAAACTTGTGGCATAGCATACTTTTGCAAACTAAAAATAAATCATTCGCACATTATACCCGAATGTGTTATACTAGTGAATGTCAACAGTAGCCAACATCTGGCGAGCGAAGCCAGGCATCCGAGCGATAACGTATCTCTCTTTATTGATTATAGTGTCACTTCAACAGAGATCGCGACGCCCAGGAAAAACCAGAGATCAAAATGTTTAAAATGATCTGGAAACCCGTGTCTAAAACAGTCAGCGTCTTCTCCGTGCGGGTGTTGGACGGGTGTTGGACCTGTACATAAATATTAATCTGATATCACGCTATTTTCGAAACAATTTAAACATGCGTCTGTGTGTTCGCTAGAACTGACCTCTCTGCACAATTACCTCCCTTTTAAACCCCCATTCTAGACATTCCTCATTATGTAATACACTCTTGCTAAACGCTCTGTGAATTAGCAAGACAATAATTTCCCGCTTTACTACGAACCGCGGGAAATGTAAAGTAATAATTGATGTGTAAACATGTCAACCGCAACAATCGGGAAATCTTCCGCGGCGTGTATACACGTCCTATACGCTGGATCAAACGCCATGTCTGGCGGGTTAATGCGTCATCCGTGGATAGTAAACTATTTTGAATTTCGGACTGGTTTAATGATGTCGAGAGTACAATAGGAACGGAGCTGTATATCGATGGTGGTGCAACGGAAGTGGATGCGAGTGTCGTTTGTAATGGCTCTACCCCCGATCAGCTTAGATCCACCAAACGTCGCGGTTAGAAGTCCACTTAAATTAGTCTGAATAATTATATCAGTTTATTAAATTAAGTGCGTTCAAGGGCACATTGTTGAGGACCATGCTTTGCACAGGTGTTCAGATTACTTTTAATTGCACAATGGAATTGCATTACTGTAACAAGATATATATTCATTTATTTCTTATTTTGTTTACAATTTATACAAACAATTCTGACATTATATACTAAATACATACATATTATTCGTATACTAAAGGTATACATGCAATGTATATAGAAGCTGAACATATTATTATAGGCCCGATGACCTTCATAACAATTGTAACTTTTTGCATTTGAGGAAATGTTAAAACCCGACTTGTTCCGACTGATTTTCTATAAATAGAAATGTACGTTTCCTTTTATACATTCCAATTAGGATGTTGAAAAGAGAAGTATTCAAAGCTATAACACTTTCTGTTTTTATTCAACCAGCATTATTCTCATTACCTGTCGGAAATATACCAACCGCTGCCAAATTTATAACCAACCTACATCCTCAAAATGTTTGTTTTACATTCTCGATTTACTGAAATGTGGGGGTTTGCCTAATCTTTGGAATCCCCATTTAAGAGAATAAACTGGTTTTTGTTTCATCTGTGTTGAATGCCAATGGACCAATATCGAGGTCGCAGAACTAAGAAATAATCAGACAAGTTATCAGAAATGTTTCCTGAATTGAAACCACTGTACAACCGTGTCTTAGTGCGCGGTACCACCAAAGTAATGCTGTCTTGATCTCACTATTCAGAGCCCGGTTGCACCACCTATTACGTGCTTGTCGTAGGATAAGGAATTTAGGACAGCCCATCGTTGTAATCTTTTAGTAGAAACAAATTGAGCTTTTGAACGAAATCTAAAAAGGTAAATCCCAAGTGAAGTCTCCAAAACGTCTTTGAAAATTGCTGTCTGGTTGTTCTTTTAGCCCAGCTACTGATTTTATGAATGATTTCTTATTGGCTAGTCGTTTCTAACACGAATTTCTAATGGGATGCTAGATAATTCATAGTCTTTCTTAAATGTATAAACAAATGCTGATTTTCCCGTAAACATTTATGTCGATTTGTCCCTCATAATAGCAGCAAAAAAAATCCCAAAATGGCTCAATTTCTTGAATTTTTTCCCCGGCGAGCTCGGTTTTCACCCGCGGCGCTGCATTTGAATTGCATACCTGTTGGTAGAACCCCCCCCCCCCCCCCCCTTCAGACCCGCCCCGGTTCTGAACCTTTTTTCAAAACCAAATGGGTGTTAAAACATGCAGATGTAGCCTATTGTTTCAAATCATAATGAATCAAAATCATAAATTACACTGTACTTTAACTCGAACATAGTGCCGCGTATGGCTACCCTAACTATTTAAGTCACCTCCCCACTAGACGTAATTTCATATCGTAAATCTATGCCCTACCATAATTTGTGATGGTGCAACAGTTTGTCGTAATTTTGTTCAGTTGCGGGAAACTTGTCTTACACCACACGTAAGTCAGAATGCGTACGGCAAGAAAGTTAGTACATATCGTAAGACATCGATGGTGCAACCCATTTCCATTCGGAACTTTAGTACAGCACTTAAGACCTTAATTTGATGCAACCGGGCCCATATCTACAGGGACATTCCTCGGAGGCTACCCCATGGTAAATATGAAATAAATAAATGGATGTACAAGGAACATTTACAGTAAAACAAACTTGTTTGTTCAAAAGCAAATATAGGAAGTAATTATGCATACAAATGGCAGTCGTGACTATTATTAAAGAAAATGCATACTTTTGAATAGCATGCATTTTTCTTTAATTGGCGGGACTCACTGACATTTCATTTGGCTTCACGATCAAAACTATCCAAAGTTATTTTGGCCATTTTTAATTTTAGGACTTACAAATCAATTAATTTCTATAGTTGACCGTATAGCTTGGTTCATCGGGATCACAACTTGCATTTTGAAGAAAAAAAGAAACATTTACATACGATGAGTTCTTGTTTACTCTTTTTAAAGACGGAAATTAGGACTTGACAATTTATATGAAGTGAAAATCGATTTTTTTTATCGAAAACGAGTATAAAAAAAAGAATCACTCCAGTCCAACTTCAAGTCAAAACACGATCTTTAATTTCTATTGAAAGAAATTAACTCAACATTATGTGCTGATTGGTTGACGTTTTACCCGAGTGAGTGATCATGAACACATTGAACATAATACGCAGTTTAACTAAACCGATTAGAAATGATTTGAGTGTGTTGACGGTTGGCCCTCTACAGACCTCTGATTCAGTGTTGAGTTTGGATTTTGTTGATACTGAGAACCATATCGCTGAATTGGTTGACAGTTGAGTTGCTGATGTGGTTGACAGTGCTGTTGTGGATGGCGGTGAACCTGATTGATTGGCTGCTGTTGAAGTAGTTGATGTTGATGATATTGTTGCGGATGAGGTTGCTGTTGCTGATCGTGTGGATGGAATGGCAAGTGTTGCTGAACTCCGTGTTGACGCAGTGGTTGATTTGGTTGAGGTTGGTTGAATCGTCTCGGAATCGCACACTTCGGCAAGTGTTGCTTGAGCGTTTCTTCCAGTTTTCGTTTCTCTTTTTCCAACTCAGCGATGTCTTTTATCAGTTTATCATTCTGGCCCTCAAGATTATCGGATTCCTGTCAAAAGAGGACAATTATTGGTAATTATTGGAGTGAGGCAACAAAAACAATTACCATGAATAAAATTGAAATGAAAATTAATTGTGATTTGTATATTTCAATATGCCAATTTTTGTATACTTTTTAGTGTTTAAATGGAACATTGGGGCAATGATTTCTCCTTAAACGTTTTAATCATGAGAACATTAATACTGAGTTGAATTCAATAGAATTGATTAAATTGCTATAGGCCTATTTCGACTTCACTGAATTACATAAACGGAGTTGCGAATAATACCTAGATTATCCAAAAACATGCGCTCGACAGAATCGTGTAATGCTGCATTGGGTGGTGCGATGCACTAGGCCTACTGTACTTAACACGTTATTCAGAAGAAAACAATTCTCAGTTATTGGACTAGGATAAATAAGTTAATAAATAAAACAATCATTTATCTAGAAGGCTAGATTCTTGATTCATTTTGTACCGATGTAACAGAAACAAACAGAAAATGTACATTTTACAGTGTATATTGTAAAAAAAAGAAATCCCGTTTTTCCCGTTTGTTTTACGCAAAATAATGAGTAACTCATTGCCTCTGATTATTTCACGCGTGATTGTAAGCCAATATTACCTACTTTTATTATCCCAACTTAAATTGTTCAATGAATGAATTCCTTGAAAAAAAACACCAACATTTTGGTGAATTTGTTTGGTTCCTTCTTTGTGCATAAACACCAACTATTTTCCCACAGTGGTATTTCCGTCAACTTCCCGACGATTTCCTTGTCACGAGGAACAAGTACCATAAGGGAAAGCCCGGCCGCTATACCCGTGGCCACTGGGTCCGTGTTGGCCTGACAGCGGTCGAAATTCTCGGATAACTTGTCAGGTGATCGTCAGGTGATCGAAATGAGGGAAGTGGTATAATTTAGCAACCCGATCAGGGCGTTGGTGAGAAAATCGATTCTAAACCAAAAAGGCTATCACACGGTTGGTCGTCCTACTGATTGTGAACAAGTAACAATAGATTTAGTGGAAAATATACAATATATTTTAATATAGTGCATTGTGTTTCTTTTTGTTAGATGTTTATAGTGGAGAATATACCCAGCACGATTTGGGGCAGAGCCGACCCTCAAATACCCACCCCCCCCCAAAAAAAAACCCCACAAAAACACACAAAGAACCAACACAAAAGAGATAGGGGGGATCCTCTTCCATGTATCTTGCTTCATGTGACTTAAATCTACCCTGGTGTTTGTAAAATGGAGAAGGGATAATAATTAATCAGAATAAAGCTTTACATATAGCCTGTACCTCGTGAAGCGTCTATCATTATGTATGGAATTTGTAGATCAAATTTTGGGCTTCACTAAATTCAGATGGTCCGTTACAAGAAGCACAATGTAGAATACACTTTCAGATTGTTTTAATTTCGACATTTCACGCCATTGGTCAACAACATTTCCGATTTGCAGTTCCTCAATATTTCACATACACCACATCACAGCCTATAACAAACTTGATGTCTTCCAAAAGATGGAAGTGGCACTTGGCATAGTGTGCCTAAATAAATTTTGTTGGTTTCCGCAGAATAAGCATTTACAGTAGTTTAAAATTTTCCATATTGAAATATTCTGGAGAGTAGTTTCATGGGTTTTTCCCATTTCCTTAATACATAATTATACCCAACACGCAAGTCATTGATAATTGAATAAATTAAAACCATTTGACATATAATTACATGCATTTTCCCATTACAAATGTTACGATTCTTGGTTTTGTTAACATTGAACGAACTCCGCTGTACTTGGCTTATGTTTACAATGTAGTCTATGGGATCATGGCAAACCAATGTACATGTATAGGCCTATATCCACAGGAAAATTATATAAGTTAAAACTGTATTAAAAATACAAAAACTATAGCTTCAAATATAACCAAAATTATACTGAATTTTGATTTCAAGCAGATGAGCAAGAAATAAAACTAACGTCTGGCAAGATTTCAGTGACAATTCTTGTTGTACACTGCATCAATGTCAAATCAATCAATTACAGGGTTTTAAACAGGTGTATATGAATGTTGTCTCATACCGACCTTCACCAGTACGGCAGCCCTCTGTCTTCGCCGATCTCTGCACCGTGCTGCGGCCAAGCGGTTCCGCTCTCTACGCTGCTGTAATCGGAGCTCGTCGTCTGGAGACAACTTGGGAGAAAAAATGGCAGAAATTCCGTGAAAACATAAATAGTGTCGAATGCTGTTTTTGTCCATAGTAGCATATTGCTTGTTGTATATTGGGTTATCCTTAATATTGGAAATAGATTTCTCGTTTATTATCAACAATTCCGCCTTGTGGACAAAATATAGTATCTAAACTTCTCAGCGAGCAAATGTAACTATTAACACAATCATAGAACATGCACTAAAAATATAAATGAAATGTGCACATAAAACAAGCGAGATTGTTGGTATATTAATCAAATAAAGATATTATTGTTTCGGGATATTATTGGATACATACATTAGCTCTTTTAGATATACTGAGGGTGATTTTTTTAACTTAAAAAAGAGTATAATAAAAACAAAATCGCAACCATAAAAAAACATGAATAGATTGATGGCGCAATTTTATAGAAAGAAAGGAAATCAAACAAACAAACTGCAATTTAGGCCCTGTAACCTGACAATATTACGGTGACATTCATGTCGATTTCTTAGGTTATTACGCACTAAACGAAGACCCTTGCAACTGAAGAAAAACAACCGTCGTTGCGCTTCGGGGTACGGTAGGGGTGAGTTTGGCATTGTGGCGAGGGGACCTCGTACCATATAATGAATGTTATGTATCAATTAAAAAAACATAAGGTAAATTCTTAGACATTTTCAAATGTAATGCTATAGCTTTTCAGGTGTATTTATTAATATTTTGTTTGCAATTGTTCTTATAAATTTGTTAAATAAGACGTGATGAATATGTTAATCTCTTGTATATACAATGATAAATATATAGAACGTGTTCAGAAATATTCAGAAATGTGCAGAAATGTAAACCAATGTCGTATGACCGTGAACCTCTAGGATAACAATGTAATGTGCCGTGAATGGAACGAAGTACAACTAGTATAAGCAGACCACAAATGCGACTCAATCCATGCACAGACCCAATCCCCGCACAGACCCAATCCCCGCACAGACCCACGTGTGAATTGGGTTTTCAGTGTCTGCCTGAGTAGAGTGGGTTTCCTCAGAATAGTCTTCGCGTCCTCGAGTTTATGTCCCATAAACTGTGCATTGCGTCTAGTTGGTTTCATTCGAAGTGCAAGTACATACCGTGGACGCTTTTTGTGGGATCCCTATTTTCATTACAAGAAATATTACAAATCAAAAACTTAATAAAAACCACATTCCAGGGATAACTTACCGTATTACTTGACCCAGCTTCATCCCCTTCGCTATCATCTCCACTCTGTCCGTTATGTAAACCCATTGCCCTTCTATTATCTCCCGTATCCTCTTGGACATCACCTTCACCCCTCAACTCCGTGTTACGGATATTGTTGTCGTTGTCTACAGCTTTATCCCCGGTGACAGCGCGTCGTTCCTCGGTCATCTCAATAACCCCGTATTCGCCCGCTGGTTGCGTAGTCATCAACGCGAAAACTGACAGCATCGTCCACTCTATGAAAATATCCAGTCCAGCCACACAGGAAGGCAAGAAGAAATGTAAAAACTGCGAACGAATCTGCTAATCATACAGCCCTACTGTTTACTGTTTATATAGAATAGATTGAACAAGGGGAACAACCTGAAATGAAACCGATGATTAAACGCTCTGTCACTATATCGACTATCGACACACTCAGGATTGTAAACAAGTCGCTGTTTACCTAGGTTACTTTGAAGTTTTGTAAAAGTTGAACAGCTTGCTTGCCCCGAGTTGCTGAACCAAACACGACACAAAAGGCTTTTGGTGAAACTTGGTTTGGGCCCTTTGTGTCTTGATATTTTTACCATGAATACCTATATGAAAAGCACAATAAAATAAAGTAGTTTCGACACTAAAACTTCGTACTATAATACCTCACTCGGAGTTTATTTATATAATAGACGACCGCATTCTGGCGACTCCAACTTTTATATTTTTTGCGAAGTGATTTCCCCTTAGGACAAGGAATTCCCACTTTATAATTAAAGGGCGGCTAATTCAACCTGACAGTGGAAGGAAGTGGATTTGGGGTAATTGAGTTTAATTCCTTGTATGGTTATCGGAAAAACTTTATCGTTAAAATGGTTCGAGTTACTGTTTGCAATTGAAAATGAAATAGGCCTCAGTTAAAATGAAATAGGCGTCAGTTTAGCGGGAGATGAGTCTCTTACACAGTTGGTTGTTATACATGAGGAAACTCAACATTACTCACGAACAAAATGAAGTGGTTTTCAACGAATTCCTGATTCTTCTAAAAGTTCACTTTTCAAATTTTAGAGGTTAAAATAGCCGATCACATATTATAATTATATTACACCAGTGCAGTCTTTTGAGGTGAAATGAGTTAACCGATTTAGAGGTTACCGGTTTCCAAAATTACAAAGATTAGCTCCTTAAAGTATTCTGCACATAAAAGTGTAAAATTATGTTAACCCAAACCGGTGACCCATGGGGGAAATTAGCAAACGCAAACTCAGCAATTCAATTGTAGCAATGACAAACTAAATCCATTTCCAAACTAATTTATTGAGGTGTCTTATACCTTCTAACAACTGAACGCAACTAACAAAATGTTACCCCCTCTCGGTCCAACGCCCCTGATGCCAACTGCACGGAAACCACTGGGCGTGGCCACTTATAAAGAACCAGACGATACCAACATTTGATAAGAGGGGTGTTGTTAAATGTACATAAATGAACTCCACAACAAAAGCAAAAACCTGTGGAGAAATTTAAATAACTTTGTTCCGTGAATAATATTTACAAGCGTCTCAAGTGAAGCTACAAACTGTTTCCCATTAATGTGTGCGTGGTAGCTCGCTTGTTATTCCAATGACCCATATTATCTAAAAATTAGACATCTCTCGATGTGATAGCAGTTCAAGTTTTCAGATTATAAATAAATA